>JAWWMS010000043.1:3981601-3998793 GCA_035048045.1 Chlorospingus semifuscus
GATTGGCCATTAATTAGAAACAACCACATGAGACCAATCACAGATGCACCTGTTGCATTCCACAGCAGCAGATAACCCTTGTTTACATTTTGTTCCTGAGGCCTCTCAGATTCTCAGGAGCAAAAATCCTAAGGAAAGGATTTTTTATAAAATATGTCTATGACAAATTTCCATATTACTTTTCTTTTTTTTTTTTTTTTTAAAGAAAAACCATTATTGGAAAGAGTAAGATCTCTTCCAGTCTAATCCAAAGCACTCCTCCCTACTTCCTTTTTATTTTTTTTTTCCCAACCAGCAGCAAAGAAAGCTGAATGAGGACAGACTAGCTGAGGAATATTTCTCCCACATTAAATTGTATGATTATCGTTCTCCATCATCACTGATAAGAAAAATGTTTCTTAGAACTTGAAGTGTGACTTGAGATGGCAGTGATAAAACATCCAACATGACTTTGAATTTTTATTATTTCACCTGTTCAAAATTTAATTTAAAACCTGTGACTATCTTAAGGTTTTTTTACAACACCTCTTTATCTGGGTGTATTTTTAAACTCTCTGAAATGTAAAACTCTTGTTAGATTATATGGTGGAGGTGAATCTCTTGAATCACATACATGGTGTACTACATCTTTTATGTAACTTGAAATAATGAATGTAAGGTTGGCTGTGACAGATTTTTACTTCACATATCAATAACAAGTCTCATAATGTAACATTTTGGAAAGGAAGAAAAGGAAATAGTGTGAATATTATTACGGGAGTTTTTATACAGCACAGTTTAATTATTTGCTTCAGTAATGTTAGTTAAATAATTATTTCAACATGGAAAGCCCTCACAATCCCATCCCTTCAAAAACTAAATGGTTTCATTAGCAGTAACTAATTTACAAGGCAATTTCCAAGTCTCAGGATTCCTTGTCTGTCTGAGATTTACAAAGGCCCTGGCTAGGAGAGATGAATTATAACTCATTAAAAGGAGAGCATGCATTTGGTATCTTTATTTTCTGTGCTCGCCCTCCCTGCTGTGAGCAGCCCTGCCTGCTCCTTGCCCTGCTTGGGCAGACACTGAAGGGGCTCCAGAGCACTTGGGGCATCTCCAGCAGCCCCTCCTGCTTTGGAGGACATCCTGGGCTGGGCTGGTTTTTAATGTTCTGGAATAGTTTATATTCCAAAACACCTTCCATGCAGACAAAACCCAGCTTGCTGTTTGGGTCTTTTTTTTTTATTCTAGGAAGACAATTTTCTTTTTTTTTTTTTTTTCTACCCCAGAGACTGATTCTGGCCTTGGGCTTAAATGTGTTCCTTCCTGAAGAGAATGAATATTCTTTTTGGAGAGCCTGGCTATATTTCTGGCCTCAGGTCTAACTTTATTTATATCATTAATTATTTCATCCTTTAGAAGGGATCTAAAGTCAAATTTCTGACTACTTCAACAGCTTTCTTTTTGTAACTTATAAACCAGAGAGAGTAACCCTGCTATTTCTGCTCTGTTTCAATGTCCAAGTCCACCTCTGCAATTTTGCCTGCACTTTTAAGCAGTTCTGCTGCTCTCAGCACAATTGCGATGACCTTTAATCTTTTCTGAATCCCCAAATTTTCTCCTTTACTGTGCTTCATCAAAAGGGGAAAAGACCCTAAAAAAATCTAGTTTGGTCTTTTGAGATGTTCACTTCTCAATGGCTCTAATCCTGTATTTGATTTGCCTTGGGAGAATTACTCCCATGGTAATGCCTCTGTATGTAGAGCGGATGAAGACCTGTGTTGTGTTCATTGTGAGGATGGAGAGCAGCTGGACCAGGAGCATGGTGGGGAGGGGAAGCAGCTTTACAGGAGGGGCTCTGGGGGTCCTGAACAGGAGTCAGCACCTTGGGGTCCCTGTGGGATCTGGGGTGTGCTGGGGAAGGGCTGCAGGAGCCTCAGGGGAAGTGATTCTTCCACCTGCTCAGCTTGGAGAGTCCAGGCAGTGTCTGAGGCTGGAACACTCACGGACAGAACTCATTGCAACAAAACAGAGCCAGGACCTCCCTTCTGCCCTCTTTATGCCAGCAGCACTTTAAAGGTGCTCTCAAACTCCTCCCTAGCTTGTGTGCACATGTGTGAATGCAAACTTGCCAAAAATTCACCATTTCCATGTTTTCAATCACACAGAATCGAATCTGTTCATTGATTTACCAAAACATTGCTAATTACAGCCTGTGAGCTGTCCCTTGAGGGTCAGCACCACAGCAGAGCAAGCAGAACACCAACAAACACCTGCATTCCACCTAGTGACTGATGGCACCTTCCCACCCAGGGGTGGCACATTCCCAACCAGGGATGGCACATTGCCACCCAGGGGTGGCACATTCCCATCCTCTGATGGCAAGTTCCCATCCATCCATGGCACATTTCCATCCTATCCATGGCACGTTCCCATGCTATCCATGACTGGCACTGAGCCCACACCCCAGGGATGGTGGCAGTCCCTGCCCACACACTCACAAATATTTCTCTGCATCTCCTGATAATGCAGCTGCATTATCTCACCCCACTCCCGTTGTGATTGATTTAAGAATACTTGCACAGATGTACAAATCAACTAAAAAAACACACCACGGGAGGGATAATTAGGGTTTTTGTTGGTTCTCAAATAGTTCTTTTCTCTTGGTGTCACCATATGCAAGTGAGAAGAGTGGCAGCTCAGCAGTGAGTTTCCTTGACTTGCAGAATGGGGAATTTGTGAGCATTTCTGGCAGTTTGTTCTTGATACCAGTCCATAAAATCTCATATTTATGTGAAGATATCCAAGGAATCTGGAACAATAATAATAATAAAGTGTCAGCTCTGTGCATGCTAATGGAAGATGACTTTTAACTTCTTTGTGCACACTAACTAAACATCAATATCTTTATCCTCTCAAAGTGACCAAAAGATGAATTTCAAACCTATAATGGCATTAAAATGCATCAGAAATGAAAAGAACATAAGGATTCATCATAGGTCAGAAAACAAAAGTGCTTTTAAACTATCAAGAGCACAGTATATGCTATTCTCATTTTTTTTCCTAATTCAAGTTTCTGAAATATTTATTAAGGAATAATCTGCAGAATAATGAATATTGCTTTCTTGTAGAAGTACAGAATGTATGCTATATTTCTGCTATAGCATTTTATTAAATATGCATGATGTGAGTTTGTAGTCACTTTGGGGCCAGCTACTGACTGCTCTGTGCTTCAGCAAACAATGCTGGTTCAGTTAAGGTAAAAAAACCCAAACCCATTAGTTTAGTGATGGCTTCTCATCACTTAGAAAAAACCCCAAAAACATAAAAATAAATGTAAAATTCTTTCCTTCTTTTGGTAGTTTGGTGATATTAGAAAGTTACATGTCTGATAGGATACAACTCAGTGTCCAGATGAAATATAGATTTAAGTTTTGAAAATATGAAATGTTTAAGCAGAATGGTTTGTGCTACTCTCAACAGCTGAGGTCATAATTCCTTCATAAAACAAAAGAGTGGTGAAAGTATCTAGGATGTGTTCAGACAGCATTAAAGCAAAAAAAAGAAAATATATTAGCATTAGTGAATTTTGCCACAGAATTTTAAGAGAAACTCCTTGAAACTCAGAATAAAAAGAGAAGACACAGCATCTCTGCAGATCTTTGCAGGCTGTCACAGCCTCAGTGCCCCGGCACGCGATCCCATCGCTCCTGCTGGCACAGGCAGAACGTGTCCCCAGTGGTTTCTGGGAACCAAAATACTCCTGCAGACATGTCAGAGTGTCTGTCTCGCTCAAGTCACTGCTGTAGTCCTGTCTCCTCAGAGCAAAATACGAAAATAAAAAAAAAAATACTGCCTGTTTTTAATTACCTATTGAATTGCTGGGTCTGTGATGACTGACAGGTTGAAAATCTAAAACAAACGTTCACTTTTATTTGTGATTTAAAACTTTCAACATGTTTTCTTTTCTAAATGATAAACAGCTAAAGGAAGAAAGTCACCAGCAGACTTTCTTCTGGCATTTTTAAATTAGCAGAACATGCTTATAGAAAAACCTTATTAATGATGTAAATGATACAAGTAGATGCAATATCCATCTGATAAATCATCACTGCTGAGACTGGGATTTTGCTGTTGGTATGAAAGGTTCATTTCAGATGTGTGCCAGGGTATTTTTAACTGGATAATTTTGTATTGCTGAATTAGGGAAACACAATTTGAATATCTTTTTAGACCATGCTCTTTTTTTAAACCAAATCCAGCTGTCTGTTACTGAAAATCTGAATTAATGGCCCTGGTTTACTTACATATACTGTGGGAACAATGTCATTTAAGGCTGATTATGTTAAATCACCGTGTTGCTCTTGTGACAAATGCAGTTGGTTAAAGGGGGTGCTTCTATCAGAGCAAAGTCTTCCCTCACTGTTATTATTCAAGGCACCACTCAAATTGCCTTCATAAATATCCAGCTGTAAGAACTCCAGCATCAAGGTGTGATATATAGATAAGAACAGCTTCTGAAAATGGCTTGTAGCTGGTATCTAAACTTTGCTATAAATAATGCTCTCAACTGCATTTCCCTCCACAATATTTACAGCACTAACTGGGAATTTTTGCATTTTCCACCCCTTTTAAAGAACTTTGCAGTCTCTTCTCTGTTCTTTCTATAAGCAGGACTCAAAAAGGAAGATAGGAATTGAAATGTAGTCCAAATCTTTAGCTTTCAAATAGCGTAAGGAAATCTTGACTTCTAAAGAATAATTCTTAGCTGAAACACACTGTCAGAGTGGAGAGACCCTTAAGAATTAATAATATTTATAAGATTATTAATAAAGGGGATGGGAGGTTTGCTTGTCAGTATTGGAGCCTAGAACTGGAGTTGTTCTCATGCAACACTGACCACCTGAAAAGGCCATAGCAAATAAACTGATTACTGATTAATTCATCCCTTGCACAGTTCTATACTTGGCTGTTGAGTAATGGGAGTAAAAGAAAGATTTTTTTTATTTATTTTTTTATGATTTTGATTGTTAGGCTGGTTTTATCCTTTGTTTGCTTTTTTTAAAATAAGCACTAATAGGATGATAGGTGGCTTTGTATTTAGCTTTAAGTTGTCATGAAGCCTTAAAACTAAAATGAATGTCATGTTTGTTCTGAAGGACTATAAATGGCTTTTTGAACTCCCTGAGTGTGTCTTGGTTTTTATAATAGTTCTGTGTTCATTCACTCTAAGGTCATTTAGAGTATTTTTTCAAATTATAATAATGTGCCTTTCTAATGCTTCCTAAAAAATGTGTGTAAATGGAGACCCCAAATACTTTGTTATATAATGTTACTGAGATTATCACTGCTTGCTAAAATACCACTGAGAAGTTGATTTCTTGAGTAATGAATTTTCTAAGGAAAAATTTGCAGCCAGAGAGCATTTTTTGAAGCAGAGTTCTTAAATTAAGAGATAGATTATTTCATTGTTGAGCATGCCACTTGCTGACTAAACGTGCTTTCTGTACATTGAAGAGAATGGTTCATTTTCTTCAGGACACTGCTGGTTAAAGTGCAGCACTGAGAGGCTTCAGGGCAAGCTGGGAAACTGGAACCTGAGTGAAACACTTTTGGAAAAGCGAATTTTTGTGCCTGTTTGTGTTTGCTGCTTGTCAGAGATGGTTGATTCTGGGATTTACTGGTTCCAGGGGGCAGAACTGGCTCTGTTTGTAGAAATCACAGCCTCTGCTGGGTTTGCAATGTGCAACAGAAGGAGTTTGGGTGCACAGGTAGGGCTGGGGCAGTGATGAGGGATTGATGCACCTGAGGAGACTCTCAGGCTGGTTAGGGCTTCATCCAGCACTCATGGCTTGAGAATTAAACAGGATTAAATGCAGCACATGTTGGCCCTTGGATCTCACTGGCTGGTTAGGCTTAGTTTGTGTCCAGGTGTAAACTTTGCAGATCAATACAATGAAATCAGACCCGAGCTGATGCTGTTGACGCCACAAGAGGCTGAGGAATGAATGTCAGAGGTTTGGCTTTTCTCCCTTTTTCTGCTTTTCTCTTCATGCAGAAAACAGGAGCTCTGCTGATCCTGCTAGTTCACATACCCAGGCCAAACTTTTTGCAATACTAGACATTAATTGTTTTACCATTGGTTTGTCATTTGTGTACAAAGATGCAGAGATATATCTTTAAAATTCTGTTGTACTGCAAAAAATGTATAAAGCTGGATCTTAGAATGTAGAATAAGAGGCAGACATCAGCTGTAATGGAGTTTGACATCTTCTGGCATGGTTACAGGAAATCCAAATCATAAATGGGAATCTATCTTTTTTTTGGTGCTTTTGAAAGAATCAAATTCAGTTGTGTAATGTTATTTCATTAGGCTTCCTCTTCTCTTTCCAAATAATGGTTATTTTCAAATTTCAGTTCAATTTCTCTTTCTTATGAAACAATTTGGTTTCCATACAGTCTCCATTTTTGCCACTTATCCCCAGTGTAGAGAAAATCTTAGTGCTTCATTTCTCCTTGTAAACAAGTACATTTTTTTTTTTCTGGTAAATGACTATTTGACACAAACAAATTACTTATTTGTGCAATCCTAATTATTACAGCAGGAAATAGGCATGACTACAAAAGAGACAGAGAGAAGTTGTGTGTCACCTGCCCCCCAGGTCACTCTGTTTAGTTCACAAGCAGCATTTTGTCCCAGCTCCTTTGCTTTGTCCTGCATCACTGCCTTGGGGTGACACACATTTATGAAGGTGCAGAGTTGTGTTAGGACTTGGACAAATTCACAACACAGAATGGCACTGCAGATGTTATGGGAGAAAAAGCCAACCATGACACTGGTGCCTAAATCTTCACCTTGGGACTCCAACACCTTTGGTCTTCTTGGAAGGATCCAGCAGGAACTTCTCAAACAAGGAAAATGTTCCTGTGAGCAGTGACATGTGGCATCAGAAGGCTCTCACACTTGTTCCAGTTACACATTCATACATTTTAATGCTTGTTTTAAAGCTGTCTGAGCCCACATGTGGAGGAAGTGTGTCAAACAATTTCCATATATCTGCTTGCACTGATCAGAGCTGAGCTTTACCTGTTTGCCACAGATGTGTTACCCCTGCCCATCCCAAATGCTGCAGCTGTAACAAGTGAGATTGATTATTTTGACAAGGTGGGGGGGATAAATAAATGCAAAGAAACAGAAAAAGGAGAACAAAAAAGTTTTCAGTTGAAAACAAAATTGCCTGAAGATTTCAGTATTTTCTTTAGGTTAATTTTAAGCTTGAAAACTACTTGGAAGTTTGAAAAAGTTACTTTAAGAAGGCTCAGAACAACTGAGAACTATGAGTAAGTGCCTGTGTTCTCCATGAGATCAGCAGGCTTTTCTTTTCCTCATGATTCAGCCACTGTTGTGACCTCAGCCCAAAACCTGCAAAGATGCTGCCCCAACCATGATGTTTGACTGCTGGTTTTGGCCTTAAGGAGGAGGGTGCAGAACTGTCTGTAAGAGTTAGAAAGGTTATTGAACACTTATTGAGTAGCAAAGCCACTGTTTAGAATGAGGAACTTACTAAATATCATCAAGTCTCGGAAAAAGAGAGAAAGGAAAGTGATGCCTGTAGCTTCCTGTACTGTGAAAATGGCGAGTGGGAGAAGGGGAAGGAAAAATTAGTGAAGTGTAGGGTCTGTGTGCATTTTCCATAAAATGATGCTGAGCTTTCAGAAGAAAAACAAAGACCTTTAGGAAATATTGAAGTGAGCAGAAAGAATTTAATGAGTTTTTTAAGTACATACCAAGATGGATATCATGCTGGGGTGACAGGAGTGCAGAAGACAACAGTTTAAATGCTGTTATGGCCCGTTGCTGTTTTACAGTGATATCCTAAAATCAACCACAAGCTTGGCTTTCCCCAGGATTATTAGAGCTTGTTATCTTGGGAAAAGTGAGAGGCAATGTGTGAGTAGCCAGCTATTATAGAGTGACCATTTACTTAGAGGAAAAATGCACAGTACAAGCAGAGTAACTTTGCAAAGTGGCTCCTAGTGCCATCTGAAATACTGAATGCTACCATTTAGTTTCCATGAAACTATAAAGACAACTTTGGCCAAGTTCCTGCTTTTACAAATTGGTGTTTCTGTACTTCATTCAGCAAAGTGATAGCAGTTTTAGCATACAGCAAATTGGATGGAGATGTGATTCCTTTGTCTTCACAGTGCTCTCTTACACTTGCATTAATAATCATTATAACACAGTTATTGCTCAGCTCTTTTTCCCTTGCTAAAGTAAAACAAAAGCAGTTTATCTCCTTGATGCATTTTGCAGAGTGAATATAGAGTGAATCTCGCCCATAAAAGTGTTGTTGGGTTGACAGCATTGTGAAATGAAGTTCTCTGCCCAAATTAATATGGCCTATATAAAAGTACAGGAGTCTCAGATATTGTTTAGCTCATGAAGGTTAATCTACTCAGCTCCTGTGTTTTGCAGTCCTTGTTCCATCACTTTTTGGATGGCCTGTTGAGAGTACTAATAAATACGCATTTTAAAAATATTGCACGCACAGATGAAAACAAAATTAACTCCAGTGATCCCACATAGCGTGGAGCAAGGGAAAACAGATTCTTTCCAAGTCAAACTTCCAGAGAATCATTTTGCCTTGATAGATTTTTATTCTTTTGGTGTGGATTGGATCTCAGATGCACCACCTAAAGTTCTTTAGATGTTCCTTCTGCACCTCCACAGTGGCTGAGTTGGGGTATAAAAACCCACCCAGCAGCAGGTAAAGGATGGGGAAGGCAGAACTGCCCTGCCACCCATCCTAGTGGTGAACACTTTATCCTCTCAGAAGCTCTACATCTCACTGCTTTCCTTCTGCAATGCTGTATTTCTTGTAATTCATTGGAAAAGAAGTAAAACTTCGGGTTTTTTAGAAATCTCAGTCAGGTATTTAAGTATCAGGGATGTGGTTTTGTTATATTTTTAGGTTTTTTTGAGAATTATAAGATACACTGTAATCACTTCAATTTGATTGCTGATTTTTATCACCCTGCCCCATTTTGTCTTGTCCATCTGCAGGCCTTTGTGCTTTTACCTTTCTTCTGAGAAAAGACTTGTAAATCCATTCCATTTATTCACTGGATTGGGAGAAATAGCAAAAAAACAACAGGAAAGCAAGCAAAAAAATAAACCCCCAAAAGCCCAAACCCAGGCAAAACAGCTCATCTTTTCTGCTGGCCAAAAAGCACTGTAAGGACTGCTGTGAAATTCTGAGTTGAATTATAAGAGCACTTGATCTGATTCCATGTTGGGTTTGAACATAAACAAATTAGAGCCCTTAATTTTGTGAGAATTTCCATCTAGATTAGGCTTTACCTTGAACTGCCACTATCATATTCCCTAGGACAACAAAACAATAATTTCTTGTATAAACAATAGCAGTAGGGACTTGGTCTCTCTGGATGCCCCCATCTGGCAGAGGAAATCTGGTTGTTAGCATATCAAAAGACCCGGTGAATTTCTTCAGTTTACACAGACTTAAATTAACAGAACTCTGTAAAACTTTCTACTATTTCTATTTTTTTCACTAAAATTAAGAATTCTATAACATTTATGAGATGGTTTTATTTTTGCTTTTACATATTGAGAGGAAAGTTGCTACCCTCCTTTTCTTTAGGTACAGAATTTTAATTTCTTAAAAACAAAATCCCCAACTCGTCTGTTCTCAAGTCCCTACTTTGTGAAGGTATGTTCCCACTGGAGACAGAATTTTACTTTCCTGCTGCAGCTAAAAACAGTCTCAGGATCCCTCATGGTTGTTTTTTGTTTTTTTGCATTAAAAAAAAAAAAAACAAATCAAAAACAAACCACATTTCTGCCAAGTTATCCATTGTCTCAAAACAGCAACAAATAACATTGTGTTCAGCATGTTAAAATCCCTGGTAATGTTCTGAAACTCTGGCTGGTTTGAGGTTTATTATTATTTTGTGTAATTGAAGCTTTCATAAAAGCATGGGCTTGGGGAAGGTGTTTGTCCTTTTGGTGCCACTTTTGTTTTTGCTCAGTCTTACCTGGGAAGTGAAAGGAATATGGATCTTGGGAAGCACAGGGTTAAACTGATGTGGGTTTATTCCACTGGTATTTTTATTGCTTCTTTTTCTCCTCTCTTTTTGTTGATTTAAGTCTCTATTTTCTTGGATATATTTTCTTTCTTCATTTAAAAGGATAAAACACACACAAAAAAAATGTTGTTGTTTTTATATACGGAAAGAAGAGGCAAAGTTTTAAATAATAATGACTTGCCAAATATTTTATTTTCATTGAAGTATCTGAGAAGGTTTTGTGCAAGTACTTCTGTCTCAACAGAAAGTACATCTGCAAAAGTAGAATAACAAAAAGATTTATTGGCTGAAACAATTCCCACTGTCATGTGGTACATAAGAATTAAATATTTATTCCTACTCACTGGGATAATAAAACTCTATTCAATTATGTTGCAGACACTAGCAAATGATTGTTGAGGCCTCTAATATTGCTGCAAATGGTAAAAAATATAGTATAAACAATACATGAGAAAACATTATGGGAAAATATTCTCTAGCCCACAGAGTTTGCTTCTTTGTTACAATAATTATTAAGACAGATGACAAAGCCAACAGCAGTCTGTGGTGCCAAAAATGTGAATTTCAAAGGTGTTCTGCTGTTGATGAGCCCAAAAGCTGCAATTTGGGGACGCACAGTGTGCAGGATGGTTGTCCCTCCTGACCCTCCTAAGCGTTCCTAGAAATTCCGAAGAGCTGGGTTTTTCTTTAGCCAGATGAGTGTAACAAAATAATCTCATTTATCCCCTTTCTTGCTGAATAAAAGCCATTTGTCCTTTGGCAGTGGGGCTCTGCAGCAGGGGTGCATTTCTCAGAGTGCACTCTGCAGCAGGGGTGCATTTCTCAGTGCATTCTGCAGCAGGGGTGCATTTCTCAGAGTGCACTCTGCAGCATGGGTGCATTTCTCACAGTGCACTCTGCAGCAGGGGTGCATTTCTGAGTGCACTCTGCAGCAGGGGTGCATTTCTCACAGTGCACTCTGCAGCAGGGGTGCATTTCTGAGTGCACTCTGCAGCAGGGGTGCATTTCTGAGCAGGGCACTGCAGCAGGGGTGCATTTCTCAGATTGGGGCTCTGCAGCAGGGGTGCATTTCTCAGGGTGCACTCTGCAGCAGGGGTGCATTACTCAGAGTCCCTGCAGCCAAACCAGCATGCCACGGGGTCCTGGGCTCTCTGGACCCTGGCTGACCCCCCTGTCCTGTGCTGCTGACTTTTTTAATTAGCACAGTCTGTAATTGCACAATGAGAAATCCACACCTTTGGCAGAGCCTGCCTCCAGTCCCAAGCACAAAGCAGCAGCAGCAGCTTTTGTTCAGGATCTCTCCTTGTAGGTTTACAATTCCTCTTGGACTTGTCCACTGCAGGCATATCTGTGTTAGAAATTCTTCCCCTTATTTCTCCTGGGACTGTTGTGTGTACCTTTGCCAGCCCAGGAGCTGGGGCTGTGTGGTGACAATTTTGTAATTAGCTGTTCCCAGCACTAACTCTGCTTTCAGAGGGAAGAGCATTCTTAACCCTTGCTTTTTCCCCTCATGCCATATTTCTCTCTTATCTCTTACAATGTGGTGTGCCCTTCTTTGCAAGCAGTTGTAACCATTAGTAATCAAAACCCAGCAGAGCACAGCATTTATCAGAAATCCCATTGCTTCCAAACTGTAAATGAATCCATTCCTATACGAGTATGATAATTTTAAAAGCATTATCAGAAAAACTGGAATTATTTTCTCATTTTCTCCCAGCAAATGGATCCATTGATCCTTAATAAGTTCCCAGTAATTCTGCTAATTGTCATGTTTCCATTAATAAGTTTAAAAATTGGTAGGTGTGTGCATGCATCACTATGCCTCGAGTGCATCGAGCTGTTTTTAAACAGCAGTAATGAATTTTGGCTAATAGGGAAACGTTTTCATACTTCTTTTAGTCAACAGCCTAAAGTAGGTGGAGAAAATGGGAAAATATCAACAGTGCCCATCGTCTGGGCAGCGTGCCAGTATTGATAACAAAATAATTAAAAGATAACAGTGTTTAAAAACAAACTGTAAGCCTGGCCAAAGTAAAAATCAAACCCAATCAGAGTAGTTCTGTGCAGGGTATGCGCAATATAAGCTTGGATAATGTTGTTTGCTGTTATCCTTAGGAGCTCTGAAAGTGTCAGCACTCAAATACACATTATTTCTTGTAGGACCCTGATGATTCTTAATTTTCAATTAGCATATAGAAGAACTGTAGTGTGTCTTTTTTTAGCTTTGTGTTAAATGAGAATAAAATAAGAGAAATTCTCCAAGTCAGGACTGTTTTGCCTGCAACACATAGTCTTTTCAGGATATCTGAGTAACAAACTGCCACAAACTTATTCAGGTTGGGTATTTTTTCCATAGAAATGGCTCACTTCACACTAGTGTTTGACTGAGAGGAGGGTGTTTCAGGAAGAGAAATGAGACCGTGTTCAAGAGGTTGAACATGACACAAGAGAAGCATTTGTCATTAATTCAGCTTAGCATATATCTAGGAAGACTTGGAGTGTAATATTTGATTATTTTGCCTTAACAATGGAATGTTTTTCCCTAGGTTGGGGACTGCTCCTGGCAGGGAACATTTCAGCCACCTTTAAAGTGCAGTCTCCTCGGTGCTGCAGCTCTTCCATGACAAACAAAACTGCTGCAAAACCCTGGAGATCTGAAGTGTATCTTATCAGATACTTTCAAGCAATCTGCCTTTAGAAAATTTAAAAAGTTAGGATTCCTCAGGAACCCATTGCCTGTCAGCATCTGGCTGGGCCCTGCAATGCTTTGCCAGTGGTGACCCTGAGCCTGCTAATTGTGCTGGGTTTGTTTTGTTAATTGTGAAATCTCCCCAGTCCCACCTGCGGGGAGGCTGTTCCAGAGAGCAGCGATTTGGGATGCAGGAGCCGTTCTCAGGGTGGATGAGTAAGCACTGATGTACATCTGTCCTCCAGCACTACAGCCAGCTTTGGGGATTCAGGGCTTTTTTATGTGCTGAGGTGAGAAACTTTGGTCCACTCTCTGTCATGAACGTGGCTGATGTAGATCAGGAAAAAATAACATCCTTTTTCCATTTTTTTCACTAAAAGCTCAGGCCCAGTTTCTAATACTTTGTGCAAGCAAGCCTGTATTTGGACCAGCTACATAGAAAATACAAAGCCACCTATCTCAATGAATCCAGCTCTAGAAAAGAGGAACAAACAGACATTTATCCCTTGCTTTTTTTGCCTTTTTGCTTTTCCTTTCTATCTATTCCAGTTCCCCACCCCCAGTAATGAAACAAACATTTAAAGGTCTTTAACAGATGTTTTCTTGTTTTACTCAGGTGGGATGTTTATGATGCATTAGTCTCTTTTATGTCATTTTATTTTGGCAGCTACATTCTGCACTAATTAGCACACCAGAGAGATCTCCCAATGAGAGCACATGGGCAACCAGTGGTTAAGAATTTGGTAGCACATTGCAGAGTCCATGGACTGAAATGGGAGGCTGCAGCCTGTTTGCAGTCCCTGCAAGGGGCATAATTGCATTTCTGAAACACCCAGCTGTTAGTGCTCTGCATGTTTGTTCTGTGCAGCTTTAGAAGGGAAACACCAAAACCTCTGTAAATTGTTGTGAATTATGATTTTGTAGAAGTTACCCTGTGCTGGCTGACTAATGTATATATTATGTTGTGCTTTGTGAAAAAAAGAACTGGAAGCATTTAAGTACATATTTAAATATGTGTATATGCACTTGCTGTGTGACTGAGATTCTGAGTTTTTTCTTTAACACAGCTAAAATTTTTAGAGTTTCATTTCACATGATGCTGGTGTAGAGGGAAGCAATGCAACAAAACCAATTTCAAATTTGTGCTAGAAAGCAGTTTTCTCCTGGAGCATTTTGTGTGCTATCAAGCATTTATCTATAGCATTACATCTGCAGTATTTGTCTTCCAAAAAGCATAAAGTTTACTGTCACACTGAGAGCTGGAGCGTGACCACCGTGGTAGCAATCCTAACTCACAGTCCACCTGGCTGGCAGTGGGAGATACCAGAAGCAAGACTGAAACATTAATTTTTAGTTTTCATCAGAAAGATGTGTCAGTATGAGAGAGAATGAGTGAGTGAAACAGGCTGGGGCAGGTTCAGGAAATAGCCAAGGTGGAGGAGATGACGTCCAAAGCTGTTCCCCCCTCATTTGGAGTAATTAGTTTTCAAAACTGAAAAAGCTCAGCAAAGCATCCCCCTTCTACAGCTCCACTTGCATGTTTCCAGCAGTTTCTCCTGCCATGAATCTCCTCAAGTGTCTCCAGGGCTGTTTTCCCTCATTCCCTGGGAGATGCTTTCCTTTGTGGCCATTCCTGAGCAGGCTCCATGTGCAGCTCAGGCAGGCAGAGGTTCTGGGGGTGTCCCTCTGTGAGAGCTGTGGGAACACATCTGGGACAGGCTGCTGGACCCTGCCAGGTGTTTGCTAACTGATAGTGCCCATCAGCTAATTCAGCACTTGTGCAAGAGCTAATGGTGTGCTCACATGGGAGCTAACAGGGGACTCACACTTGAATGGCTTGGACACTCGTGTCAATTCATCAGATGCTCATGCATGCATGTGGAAAACCACACAGTTCATGCCCATGGCAATAATTTCTTTAGTTCCTCTTATTTTTCCTCAGAACTGAAATACCTCCCAAATTTGGCCTAGGCAGCTTAATAATGGAAAAACCAAAACCTTTGTAAATTGTTGTGAATTATGATTTTGTAGAAGTTACCCTGTGCTGGCTGACTAATGTATATCTTATGTTGTGCATGTGCTTTGTGAAAAAAAAAAGGCTGAAAACATTTAAGTACATATTTAAATATGTGTATATGCACTTGCTGTGTGACTGAGATTCTGAGCTTTTTCTTTAACACAGCTAAAATTTTTAGAGTTGCATTTTACACGATGCTGGTGTAGAGGCATGCAATACAACAAACGCAATTTCAAATTTGTGCTAGAAAGCACAATGGGATTCTAGTTCTGTGTATGTGTACATGAATGCTGGTTTGTACCCAAGAGCACTGAACATGAGACTGGGCTTTCTGCCTGCCAGAAGGAAGCTCAGGTTTGGGTTTGTCAGGTTTTGTCCTACCCAACAGTGGCCTACTGTTCACCTGTCTGACCTAACCCCAGTGAGGGGGTATAATTAAAATATAAATTATTATATAAATATAATTACATAAATATATAGTTGATTATATCACTCACTGTCAGAATGATTAAGGACAGTTCTGCTTCCATCCTTTGAAGGAATTAAAGTTTTTGTTTGTCTTCATGGTTTCAAGTGAGCTGCAGCATCTGAAGTGAGAGTCTGAACCAGGAAATGTGCAACAATATATGAAACAAAAGCTTTTCTTTCACTTGTTTATTGTCAGTGCATAATGGAGTTTTCAGAAGCCTTACTGGAAGAGTAGAATTACAGAATTACTAAAAAACCATTAAGTTTTAACATAGGAATTTCAAATGGCATCAGCATTCAGTCTGTCCAGCTGTTTGTCTTTTGGCACAAAGCAATTGCTGTTTATAGATTAATATACATAGCAAAAGTAGCACAATCTTTCTGCAGGAAAAGTAGCTCCCTTGTCTTCTTAGAAATCCATTACTGATTTGGCAAGAGGATTTTTACTTTTTCTAGGTTCTTTGATCCAAAGATTTATGTGACTGTAACCTTGAATGCCATTAGAACAGAGCACAGCCATCACTTTGCCATGTTTGAACCAGTGCTATGCAAAGATCAGTTTTTAATGAGATTAGAGAAATCTGAAAGAACCTGAGCCAAATCACAGTGTATCTGAACTGCAGTATAAAAGCAAAATTAAGTTCAATACAGTTTTGTTGGTAGCACTTCATTGACTGTAAGGTGTACCTGAGGTGTTTGAACTTCAAGATTGAATTCAGTAAAACCTGTTCAGTAGAAAGTCCTTTATAATCTGGGAAAGATTTTAAATCCCACCATTTAGTTATTCTTTTTACTCAGTGGAATGTGAGGAATTCTGCTCGCTGTTCTGATCCTCTGCTTGAATACACCAAGAGACTTTTTTTTGGTTGTTTTTTTTTGTGCACCTTTTAGCTATAAATCAGTGCCCTTTCATACTAGACCATTGATGTATACTCCGTAAAAGATGCAGGGGAACAAGTTTGTCTTTATTAATCATGGACAAAACAGAGAAGCTTTCCACCCCAGTGATGGGATTTGTGTAACTAAAAGACAGCAGGAACATTCTCACTCTGCAGCTCCCAACACTCTCCAGAGTCACTTCATACATCAGTGTCAACCTTGAACTGCTCTCTCCAGGGACAGTATAATTATCTTCATGAAGTGCAACTGGATGCTGTTTGTGAAGTGGCAAAATTGAATCTCAGTTTTGCAGCAATTCTTCCTGTTCTCTCGCAGCTTGCTCTCCCATTTGATCAATAATTTGTTTCCATCTGGACACTGTGCTGGTCAGGCAGCTCTGGGTGTCCCTGCTGGAGCTGTGGGGCTGGGCCAGGAGACTTGCAGAGGTCCCTTCCAGCCTCACCACTGTGTGAGTGATAGAGCATCTCTGGGCTGGAAAGGGTCTTTCAGGCTGTACGGTGGGTTTGTAATATTACAGCTGCACAATAGAGGAAGGTGCAGGGGGTTTCCATCGTTAACAGAATGCTCATTAAGTGATTGCTGGGTTTTTAGTGTGTTGATGGTGATACAGACTGTGGCAGTCAGCTGACAGCAGAGCTGCTGGGCAGATTCTGCTGCTACCTGCTGTAGGAAATGCCCAGCTGAAGGAATAGAAATAGTAAATTGTCTTGGTTTGAACAGACAGGTGTCTGCTAAGGAAGGCAGGAGCCTCCCTTGAAATGGAAAGTGTAAACCCCCTCCCTCTGAATTATTATAATTTTGAAATTAAGGGGCTCTCAGGCAAGGATATGGGAATAGGAATAGCAGTTCTTTACCTGGAAAATTAAAAATACAAATGCAATAGTACAAACAAAGAAAACCCAACAAACAGTGCCGGAGTCAGACCATGCCCTGACCCCCTGTGTGTCAGGGAGGTGTCCCAGCCCCATCCCATGGGGGCTCAGCCCTCCTGCAGGGCCAGCTGTGGTTCTGCTGCAGCAGGGATCCTGC
>JAWWMS010000043.1:4025265-4038833 GCA_035048045.1 Chlorospingus semifuscus
TTGTTTGGTTGGTTTTGTTTGGTTGGTTTTGTTTGGTTGGTTTTGTTTGGTTGGTTTTGTTTGGTTGGTTTTGTTTGGTTGGTTTTGTTTGCGTTATTTCAGGGGTTTTTTTGGTTGGTTTTGTTTCGGTTTTTGTTTGGTTTTATTTTGGTTTTTGTTTGGTTTTATTTTGGTTTTTGTTTGGTTGGTTTTGTTTGCATTATTTTGGAGTTTTTTGTTCGGTTTGGGTCTTGGTTTGGGTCTTGGTTTGGGTGTTGTTGTTTTGTTTTGGTTTTTGGTAAGAGAGATTTGTCTTTCCTACAAATTTTGGAGAAATCAGAAGGTTCCTGCCTAATCCGAAGGGACAGTAAAGGACATTTATGAGTCATGTTCGTGAAATTCTCTATTAGAGATGAATGGAGAGTAGATGCCTTTCTAACAGTGCCCCCTCCCCAAAAAACCCCAAAACCTGAGTTTCAGGAGGGATTAGCAGTGGCTGCAGGTTGTGCTCGGAGCAAGAGCAGGCACCAGGTGAGTCTAGGAGGTGGTTGAGTCCCTTTTGAGGTTGTGGAGTTTAAAGACAAAAATAATCTGGTTAAACATGTCCTGAAAAGGCAGAGGTACAGAATCCAAAGTGAATTTCTGGCTCTGAGTTAGTGCCAGAGTCGCCAGAATAAATAGCAATGGTTTGGGCTTTCCTCTCCAGTTAGGAGGACAGGACTCCACTCAAGTTAACCTCATAAACTTGAAGGGTTATTGGTTATAAAATGAATGGCTGTGCTTTCTCCAATTTTTTTAGTGCTGAACCTGTAATTGATGTTACCAATTTCAACTAGCAAGTACCTTCAGTCACAGAGCAAAAATATGTTGTAAAGGAATGCAAATCCCTTAAAACACTCGAAGTATTTTTATTTTCTTTGATTTTACCAGTTTTTCTGCAGTATAGAAGGATGACTTCGTGGTACCTTTAACTTTTTTGTTTACCCCGCTGTTGAAAATATTTCTGTATGTATTGTGGTTGTTTTAACCATAATTTATTACAAGTCTACTGAGAACCTATGAAATAACACTGTTTTTCCCACTCAATTTAGATAAAAAAGCAATCACTCCTACTCCTAAAAAACCCAAAATACAACATAGAAATTAAAAAATCAAATATGTGAGACAATGGAAATATTTGGAGCAGGAGTGAAAGTGATGCCCTGTGAAGGCTGACCTAGGCTGGACAGAGCTAAAGAATAAAGCGGGGATTTATTAAAAGGATCTCCTCAACAGATCCACCTTGGGCAGCACCAGAGCCCAACCAGGGCTGCACCCAAGATGAACCAAAATGGTCACAAAATGCCCAACCAGTCACAGGGTCTCTCACAAGTTCTGCTCCATTTCCATCTTGCAGTTCATTGTCCCATTCCAGCTTTAGCCCAGGCAGTCCCACCCTGCTTGTTTTTCTCTCTCCAGCCCAGGTTGTTTGTGCTCTTGGGGCTGAGATTGGGATCATTTGTCCTTGGTCCCAGCTGGAGCAGGAATTGTTTTGTCTCCCTGCTCTGTGCACAGAGCTCACCATCCCCTCATATGAAGCCTCACACGCTAAAGCAGCACAGAATCTGAAAAATATAAAAGCTAAACCTGAGGCATCAAAAGATGGGAAGAAAATCTTTAATCATTTCAGTTAACAAGTGCATCCAGGCAGGGCCATGGCAGAGCTTTTGAAACATCTGTGCTGCTGGGTTTGATGGGGTTTCCCACAGCTCCATCCTCTCCTCTCACCCTTCCTGCAGCTCTCCTCGAGTGCTCCATCCTCCCCAGGGTCTGAAGTGATCCAGCCACTCCCCAACACTGCCCTTTTCCTCCTGCTGTCACAGGAAATGAACTCAAACTGACCACAGAACATCAATGAAATGAGAATTTGCTGATCTGAAAGTTATAAATTGTATCCCTTATGAAATGGACAGAACCACTTTCTAATTAGTCCACTGCTTTAAAAATTAAATGCAAATAATTTATATGGAATTTTTGTTTGTCTGATAGATTGTTTTTGCAGTTGCAGCGAAATAATCCAATTAAGCCTCAGAATTTTTTCCTTCCCTTCCCAAGTTAGCCTAGCACATTAGTAATCTGTGTGTGTACCAATTTTAGTCCTTGTTTCTGTACAAATACAATTTTAATTGCAAATGACACGGTGTTTGGTGCACATATTGATAGCTTCCCAGCGTGCTACATGCTTGGGGTTTATGAAGCCTTTAATATGGTTTCTTGTTGACACTTCTAAGCCCTCAGTTTCACAGTTATATGTTAGGGACCTGGTTGATATATTTGCTTATAAATATATAATGCAACAGTATATCCTTAAAAATGAAACATAGGCTAATTTTAGAATTCTGTTTATATCTGCTTTCTAAAACTAAATAAAAATAAATGGCTGGTTTCATCCATTTGTGAGAATAAAACCAAATCCCAGCCAAGTTCATCCACATTTAGTAAGAGGAAGATGTGTAAGATACAAAGCAAGAGAGGACATGTGGGTGGAAGATGTTTGAAGTGCGCCTGTGCCTGAGACCCCTCGTTGGTGTTTCTCTCCAGTCCCATTTCCCTGTGTGCAGTGAGGGGCCCTGAGCAGGGGAAGCTGGGCTGGGGTGTCTGTGAGGTGCCCAGGATGAAGGAGGAATTGAGAATCTGACTCCATGTTCTTAGAAGGTAAATTTATTATTTTATGATATTATATGATATTAAAGAATGCTATACTAAAACTATACTAAAGAATAGAGAAAGGATATATCAGAAAGCTTAACACGAATGATAATGAAAAACTCGTGACTGACTCCTCAGTCTGACACAGCTGATGGTGATTGGTCATTAAATAAAAACAATTCTCATGCTGGATAAACAATGTCCAGACCACATTCCAAAGCAGCAAACAGAGGAAAAGCGAATCAGATAATTATTATTTACATTTTTCTCTGAGGCTTCTCATCTTCCCAGGAGAAGAAATCCTGGAGAAGGGATTTTTCAGAAAATATGGCAGTGACACTGGGGTTTGATTGCTGCAGTTCTGCATGCAGGGACGGGCTGGGCTGCACTCAGTGTTTCCCATCCCAGCCCTGTGGGTTTGGCTGCAGCCCAGAGCTGTGGGCACAGGGGCTGGAGGTGCCATAAATCCTCTCCAGGTGCTCTGTGGCTCGCAGCAACGCCTGGGAATGCTGGCAGAGCAAGGCTGCTCTTCCCAGCAAACCTCCCAGGGACTAAATTAATGGATCTCATATTGTATTGATTGTGGCCAATAAGTGCCTAAATGATTTGATGCAAGGCAGAGGGATTATGAAGGGAAGAGGGAAGAGGCAGCTTGAAAGAAATATGCGGTTTAATTACAGGATGAATTTCGCCAATCTACCTCCCCCCAGGAATTTAACAAATAGGCCTAAGTGCACTTAGCTGTTCTTGACATCTGTTGAAATGATATCTGCCCGTGATGAGGGAATCATGGGAATTGGTCTGAGAGTATTGTCAGGATCAGTGAGCCACAGGAAACTGCTTCTCTGGCTGCAAAATTAGACGACAGAAAAGCCTGCATTAGCAGTTTTAGGTCAAGCTGTAATGATTACAATTTCCATAACACAATCCTGCTCTCTGATTTAATGACACCGGCTCTGTCTTTAGAAAGATGCTAAGTAAATATTTAAAATGGTGTTAAAACATTAGCAATGAAACATACATCTAACTGGAATCAAAATCAGTTCCTGGGGCTGGTGTTGGTGGGAACTTGATCTATGACTTTCAAGAGAAATGTCCAGGTTTATAGCTTTTTTATGATGTGCTATGACATGTTATGAAACTCAGAATCTCTTAGGTAAACAATGGAGAGGGCATAAAACCCAGGGAACACAAAAGCTGGAGCTTCAGCTTAAATTCTCTAGGAAGACAAGCATGGTGAAGAGTGATGTTGTGTGTTTGCTCATTTTGATTACATCTATAATTCAGCAGGAAGTGTGTGTTGCTTAATGCTTTCTACTGCATTTTATAGTATTTATACTACACCTCTGCACCAGAGAACCTGGCAATACCTTTAAAGTCCTCAGAGACATAAGTTTCTTTGCATTATTTGAAAGCTGTGTTTTCTTGTGCTTGGAGCATTTATGTGTATTACCTCATAAATTACTTGTCATTTCCTTTGAAAAAGTAATGAACATTTATTTGAGGAGGCAGAAACAGAAGGTGAGTGTGTGTATCCTGTTATCTGAGCTGCCTGCCTGTGAGTGCATTCTCACTCTGCCTTTTGACCATGCAAGAACTAAAAACCCACAAGATTAGGCCCAGGGAGGGGAATTTTTCTGTTGTATATGATGCCTGCAGTGTTCTTTTACTGTGATTTCTGTACAAAATTTGAAAGAAAAAATATTTTGTTCATTCCTTTTTACTGTGAAAGACAATTAAGGATTTATGGATATATTAAATGTTTATTTTTAGGGATTTTTACAGGTCGAGTAATTGATGGAATTTTAGTTTGTGTAGCCATGCAGCATTTCCTGGAAATTTCTTTGAATTCACATCCATCTAAATTCCTGATGCCCTTCCCTGTTTTACTGGGCAAACACATCCCAAACATCATAAATCACAGCAATGTTAAAAATTTACTATTCTGGTTGGCTCCTTTTTTCTTGTTAAGTTCCTGAAAACACAAATACATTTGCATTAGTGATCCACAAAAATACAGACAAAGAAAGTCACACCAGTTTTGCATTCCTGCTGTGGTTTTAGAGCCCACTTGACCCCCGGTGATTTTTGTGGCTGTGTGAGGAGCTGGGCTCAGCCTCCCCTGGAGCTCATGGGGAGTTTTATAAAGCTGAGATTTTCTGTGGGAGCAAACCTGCAGGGATCTCTGCAGTGCCAAAGTGCAGCCATCACTTCTTGGAAAGGGAATTAGTTCAGAAAAGCAGAGGATTCTGTTTGAAACTCTGATGAGGCTCCAACAGGCTACCAATATCAGAACCAAAACATTTTAATATCCATATTTCCCAGCAGACTGAGTCATTTGGTGACTATGTATATTAAAAAAAAAAGCTGATTCCCTCTTAAAATAAATAATAATATAATAATTTAAAAAGCATGTTTTCCTCAAAGAGTCGATTTGTAGTTATAAGTTAAAAATTCATTATCAATCTTTTAGTTGCAAGATTTGGGATTGCTTTCCAATACCCTTTGAAATATGGTGTGATGTAAAAGAAAACCCCAGATATCTAAGAAATTAAAACTTATTTGCACACTAAGAATAATTATTACCTTATTTTTAGAGTTGTCTTTACTTGATACCTCATTGCCAACTTTCCTGAAACAGAAAAGTTTCTGTGCTTAGCATGTATCTTCTCATAACAGGATTAAATAGAATGTTAATTTGTTTCCCTTTGCACCTGAAATACTGTAGTCTTTTTAACAGAAATAAAATTGGGATTTTTTTCTCTGTATTTACCCAACATATTAAATTGTAATATATTTATAATTACCTGGTGGGTTTTTTTTAACTTTTTACACGAATATGAGCTCTCTGCCATAGTATATCGTATCTCAGAGCAACTTCAAAACCTTTGTGATGTCATATGCACCTATCTAGGCTAAAATTCTCTGGGCTAAGTTTGTTCAAATCTCGTACCCATAATTAGGCATGTAAATATAATGGCCTGATTCCTGAAAGATGTGAGCACTTTTGGGTACAGCGCTAAGATTTGCTGTGCTCTGCATTTCTAAATCCAGGCCATATATGTAGGCAGCCTAAATATAGATTCATGAACTAATTTAAGACTTAAATAGACTTCAAATGATTTGGCATGTTGCTTAGTTCATGTTTTTCCAGGTGGAGAAAACCAGAGATTCCAGCAGTGATCCTGCTCTGCCTGGCACTGGTGGGAAAGGGCTGCTCCTTCGTTTTTCAAGTGCTTTTGAAAGCTCTGTAACGGCTCAATGTTGTATTATTATTATATATTTTATATATATATATTGTTATTATTATATTATCCATGTTTAAGGCACAAACTCTGTCTTTTCTATTCCAAATTTCCTAGGAATGCAATGGAAAATATTTTAGGTGGAACCCTTTCAGTGGGACTGAATTATATATGGATAATGTGAAGTGCCTGCTCTCTTCAAAGCCAGGATGTTTAAGGGAACACTTTACTTGCTTTGAATATAAATATATATATGTATATTCATTATATATATTTATATTCATTATTATATTCATAAATATAAAACTCATTTTATATTTAACAGAGCATTTCCACCTGTCAGACAGTGTGTTTCTTTTTCTTCCTGTTTTGGTGGTATTTTCAGGACTTAGAGGGAAAAAATGGTTCAGGGGTTGTTTTGCTTTTTGAATTGGAATAAATTGTAAAAAGTCTTCAGTGATTAGTGGCTTTTACCTATGGGTTTAGATTCTACAAGATGAAACAAGGTATTTAAAACTGTGGTATCACTGTCACAAAACTGCAGTGTAATTATCACTGCTAATACCTTGTAGTTCTCACCAGTCCTGGCTTTGGCAACCAGATGAGAGAGTGAAGAAAGAAAGCAATTATTCTTCATTTAATGAGGGCATTGTGTGTGCAAACCAGTCCAGAACGTCCAAACTCTAATTTGAATGTATTCATTAACTTACTTTACTCTTTGTGCGACTTTCAGTTCACTTTCTTATATTCAAATTTGGCATCTTCTGTTAATTGAGGCTTCTTATAATGGGATATAGATGAAGGGAAATGGAACTCTAATAATGAACCAGCATTAACATGGCTCTTTCAAGTTTCATGTTAGTTTAGTTTGTATCGTTCTTGGTCACTATTTGTTTGGGTTTTTCTGGCTTGCTAGGTTTTTCTGTGTGTGCTTTTTTTTTTAAATCACGTTATTTTTATAGATATTAAAAAGTACAGGCATTCATCTGGGTACATTGTGTAACAGGCAGACAAAAGACACGTTTACAAAGAATATTCAGAAGTATATTATAGCACTTTTATGTCTAGTCTGTCTTTTATTAGAAAATGACAGTAACTTTATTCTCCTCTGTAAAGAAAATTTTCAAAAATGGAATAGCAATGTTTGTGACACAGGGTAACAAGAATGGTATTAAGCAAATATTGTGGTTCCCTGTTTCTCCTAATGCCCCATCACTTCATTCTACCTCTCACTGTCAAGAGATTTTCCTGCACACTTTTTTACCCTCTGAAAGCAGAGTAAGGTTAAAAAAACAATTAGAGCTATCATGGTGTTAGAAAAACATTCGGAATCAAGTTGTTAACATATCTCCACATCTCACAAAGCTGCTGTCAGTGGAAGCAAGGAATGGAAGTTCTTGCACTTGTATGAAATCTCTGCAATTACTTGGAAGCTCAGTGTTTTCAGCATTCAGCTCAAGAGTGTGATTTATTTATTTTTTTTAGAGAAAATTCTTTCCAGTGATGAATTTAGTTACCCCCTGTTTTTTTCATGCGACGTGAGTCATTCATAAACAGTTTGTGGTTTAGGCAGCAAGGTGGGAGCAGGAGTATCTAAAGAAAAAGGAAAAAAGAAAATGTGTAGCCAGAATGACAAATCCTTAGCTACAGCTATAAAACATACAGATCAGTAGCACAGAGCCATAAGAATATATTGACTGTGGCTCAAACTCATCAGAAGATTGATCAATCCAGCTGACTTGCATTAATTGTGAAATAGAAGGAACGCCACGATCAATGATAGGCATGAAAGTGCAGCGGTAATGATGCCACATCCAGCTAATCCAATAATGGAGAACCTGATGGATAGCATATTGGAATTCCACTGCTTGGGCCCCTGTCACAATAAAGTATATCCTGCAATTATGGGGAAAAATGGAGCAGGCAGCAGTGGAGGCAGCCTCGTCGGGCAGCGCCGCCGTGTTTTCCTGATTAAACACCACCTTAAGTGGCACTCAAACACTGCAGCTTGGCTGCCTGCAAAAGATAATCCTTAAATTCATCTGAAACCATGTCTTTTGATCAAACCAGCTCTGACTATTAAGATATGTGCAAGATCTCCAGTTAACTGTGGGCATTTGAACCCTGGTCACTGGTCTCTTGCTCAGCAAGGACCATTTCTGAGTTGTGAGCCACCATGCTGCAAATGAGTTTGGTTTTTGAAAGGCTTCAAGACCTGATGGGAACAATAATACTTCTAACAAACCTGTGGAGAATTCAAATGTAGTGAACTTCTGCCCATGTTTGCTAATTTCAGTCTGATCAATTTTAGGTGTCGATTGGAGGAAAAATGGATTTTTGGTAATATAAATACAGCCAGACCTGTGGCTACAGTTTAGAGTCATTGGTCATTTACTTATTGTAAAACCAACCCGAATCCTTTCCAAAATACAGCATCTGTCACGTTAAGGACTAAATATTTCAGTTCTTATTAGAATACTGACTTTTCTACTATTACTTTTATACTGATACTTAATTTTATCATGAAATTAATCTCTATGAACCTGCTCATTGTCGTTTTGACTCAACTTTGCTGTCGGCTTGACCTTTCAAGGCCCAGCTTTGCATGGAGGGTGTCAGGAGGCTGCAGGGTCCATGCAGGAAGCCCTTGGCAGTGTTCAAGGAAGGTGTGTCCTGCTCTCCTGCATCTCCCTAGGTCACTGGGTTCTTCCTGCTGTGCTTGGAAAGAGTCACTGGCAACTGCAGAGGAGCCATGACTGGATTTTTTACCTTATCCCTTGTCAGCAGTATTTCTCAATTATTTGTTTTGTGTTTGGGGGGATAAATGACAGATCTTGGAGCTGCTCAGCATTCAGAATGTGCAAGGGTTGTTGTTCCTGGAATTTGGGCAATCACAGTGGGGAATGGATGGCTGCCTCACCACTGAGGAAGCACCTGAGCCCATCTGTGGATCACTGTGCTTTGCCTTCTGGAAATCACTGACTGCTTTAATTCCAGTTCTGAGTAGAGATTTTTGTGTTTCAGCTGTAGAAATTTGCCACTTGTCGGATACAAGTGTTTGTGCATAAACTGGACTGAGGTTTTGACACTTCACAAGTCTTGAAACTCTTCAGTAGAACCTGCCTTTATTTCTATGTGCACATGGAGGGGATTTTCCATGAACAAAATCACTTTGCTGCTGTTGCTGGGCTTTTTTCCTTTGTTGAGGCGGGGAAGTTTGGGGACAATTATTTAAATAAATAGCAAGCAAACTGAAATATTCCTGTTGTAGTATGCTGGTAACTGTTGTGAGAGATCAGGAGCTCTGCAGGCCTTGCTGAGGCCTCTTGGACTCTGCAGCATCTAACTGGGCAGGTGTGAGCAGGAATTGTCCTACACACTCAGCCTGATGCCCTGCTGTAGCAAAGCCAGCACTTCAAGCATCTTCAGCATCTTCTGTTTCCCTTTCAGTGCAGTCTCATTTTCTTCGTGTTGTGGGAAATGATCAGCCAGTGTTTTTGTGGGGCTTTTCTTCTTCCTCCATAGTGTTGATTATGTCAGGTACAGCTGGGTACCACTGGGAAGGGTTGTGGGGAGTGAAGGGACAAAAGAAACAAGACTCCTGCCATGGTTACAATGTGAATTCAGGGATAAAATTAAGGAAATAATTTATCCTAAGGGTTCCAAGTATTCCAAAGTGCTTGTTTTCAATAGAAAAAAAAAAATAAATAGTAGATTAATAAGTGATCAATAAGCCTGAAATGGTTTTCAGGCTGCTTAAGTGAGCTGACAACAAAGACTGTATCTTTCTGTTTCTTTGCAAGTAGAAAATAGAAGTCATGTTCTTCAGGGTTTTTTCCTTTAAAAAATATTGCAGTATAACCAAAATATAAGTTGACTAAATTGTAAATGTAATACCACCATCCTGGGTGTTAATAACATCTCTTTCTGTGAGCAATGGCCTGGTAGAATGTGTATTTTCTAAACCTAGTTTTGATTGTGTGAAGTGTATTTTCTAAACCTAGTTTGGATTGTGTGAAGTGTATTTTCTAAACCTATTTTTGATTATGTGAAGTGTTAAGAGTTCACTTTAACCTCCCATCATAGGAGTAATAATAAAGAGAAGGCAGCTTCAGACTCTGTGATGGTAGCTAATTGCTGTGGAACAAACCCATGCCTTCCCTGAGACTTTGTTCATTCCTTTTTAGCCACCAGGGAATAATTTTAATACATGAAAACTGTATTCAAGTTATGTTGCAGCAGTAAATGAGATCTACTTACTTCTTTCCAGAACAATTAATTTCAAGCCAGCCTATGTTAAGGAAAGTACTGAGCAGTGTGTTTTATAATTGCTGCAGAGCTGTACATGCAATATTAGAATAGAAATATTGGGTTTCTTTTCAAGTTTTGAATAATCCCAGTAGACTTGCAAGCTGCTATGAATAATTCTGTAAAGTCTAAGTGAAAGAGTTCAGATATTTTCCCTCCTCTCTTTGAGATTACTGCAGTTATTTGAGGCAAAAAGGCAAAACACCTCAATATTATGCAAGATGAAGACACTTTGCTAAGACTGAAGTAGTAATGGATAGCCTGAAGGCATTGGTCCAAACAAACTCACTCCAGCAATGTTTTTTTTAATTTGTTTTTTTTTTTTCCTCTCAAATAAGTTGTTAGATGCCACCAGTCATCTGTGAAGTTACAACATGGTATCTTCATAACAGAGGAGCTTCTGTAAATGCTGAACTTTATTTATTTTTTTCCTTATTTTTTATTTTTCACAAACAGCTAAAACTTAATCCATGGCACATAGGACTGGGCAGGTGAAGAACCACGTTTTTCCAGGGAATCTGGTGGTTCCATGGAACTGCAGTGCCAAGGTGCTGCTGCCTCTCCTTGCCTTGCTCAGTGTCATTGCCTTTGCCAATTTCTAAGTTGTGCTCTTGAACTAAAAAACTTGTAATGCAAATGGTGACCCTGGAAGGTCTTACAAACTTGCAAGTGTTTGAAAAGGTGTTAATGCTTTTTCCCCAGGAAAAGAGAGGGGAATTTTAACCTCCTCCAAAGGATTGTTTCATCTGTAATTAGCAGAAGCAAGATCATACAAATACAGAAATCGGTGAGCTAATTGCGGTAGTCTGGCAATGAGGGGCTCTACTGGGATCAATTAACATGATCTAGATATTAAAGGAAAGCAGAATGTTCCCTCTTTTTTCCCCTCCTATGATTTGCCACATTTGTCTCTTAAATACAGACTCTTGCAAGGTAAAAAAAAAAAGAGGGTTGGCTTTATTTATTTTTAAGTATTTCCAGAGCAATAAAAGTCATCATGGTGATCCTCAGTTCTGCTGACATCCTTCTTGTTCCTTTTCCAGGTGGGGCCAAGTGCAGGTACAGCTGGGCACCACTGGGCAGGGATGTTGACTGGTGGTGCAGATTTTTTAGTATTTAACAGCAGACTTTCTCTCATGTTGAAACAGGCCCTGATTCTTAAGCTCAGTACACTCTGGTACATATCTGTGGGGGTTTTGCACTATTTATTTGTGTTGTGGGATGCCCTTAGACATAAACATAGGTGGTGAAGATAACTTTTTCCATTGGTGTTGTGCATGATAATACCATTTTAAACATGTATGTGGCTACATTTTACTGGCACATATATGTTTAAAATGGTATTATCATTCTACCCCATGACTGGCAGTCACAGGGGTAGAATATCAGCTTTTTGAAACCTGTAAATACCAGAACATCGTGTCAGGCTTGTCAGCAATAATGCATTAATATTTGAAATGTTCTGTGCTCTGTTTTCCATCTCATTGAAGCCATGCACGTGGTGTTTCTCAGCTGAGGGTGCTGGAGCAGGGGAGGGAGCTGGCACGAGGAGCTGTGGGTTTGGGGCTGCTCTGGGCATGGACTGAGCAGCTCTGGCTGCTCTGGGATATGTGAACTGAGAGTGTTCATTAGGGGAGGAAAAACCTCATTCCAACCACTTGGCGCTAGGCTGAACCTGACTCCAGCCCTGCTAGAACACAGCGCTTGAAATTCCACCTAAAATCAGTTTAAGTCCCATTGGAAGTGACAGGGTGCCAGCAGTCCAATCAGGAGAATATTTACTGCTTTTAGGGAGATTTTACCTGTGATATCCTGATCCTGTGTGGGGTGGTACAGCTTAGTGAGAGCTGACTACCAAGGGGAATTTCTCACTCTTCATGTGTTCCTCCTTGCCTTTGAACAACAGAGGAAAAATGGGGTTTGAAACTTGGTTATTGAGCACTACAAGGAGTAAAATGCAGTGGGAATGGACTGCAGTATTCTTTTTCATTTTTAGCAAATAATTCCAGACATCAGAGAGGGATTTTATATAACCTGGTAATGAAGAATAGTTCTTCTCTTGTTCTCTGGGCCCCAGGCATTCCGCATTACTGAAGCTGGAACATGACATGTACAACAAGAATGTATGAAATCTTTAAGATTTTTTTTTTCTAATACCTAGATAGCTGCTGAACTTTTCTTTTCAAAAAGAAATGATTATCGACATAGTTCTTATATAATTAGTTCAGAACTATAAAATCAAAAGTTGCTCATCTTCCTTCCCCATTCTCCCTGTGAGATGCCAAGTTTGTCTTATTTCCCATGGAGATGGATATTTAGATAATGATAGGAAAGCTATTTAAAATGCAGACAAACTCCTCCCTTGCTTTTTTTCTGTGTTGCACTCAATCCATTTTCTATTCTAATCCCTATGGATATGGATATCAATCCTTTCCCGCACCCCCATTTCACTTACGCTATTGACTTGCTCTGAGAAAAACATTTCCTCTTTTTATTCTTTCTTGGTAGGTTTGGTTTTGCAACTGGTTTGGTTTGGTTTTGGGTTTTGTGTGTGTTTTCAGTTTCTTTTCCCCTAAAGACAGATGGTGGCAACACTGTTCCTTGTAAAGCAAGGAGAAAACAGCTGGTGTGGTGCAAGGAGAGGCCAGACCAGCACTCCATGGCTGTTTTCAGTGCTTCAAAGTCTCCCTTGGCTTTCCAGAGGAGCTGCTACATAACCTAAGCACACAGTTATCTCTCCTCTAACTGTAACAGTAAAAAAAAAATTAATTAGAAAAAAAGAAATCACAAATATATTATATTTATGGCATAGTACAGATGCAGTAGCTTTCCTTCTTGGCTTCCGTATTTAAATCCATACTTGACTTACAAAAAAAATTTGTTGCAGTCTAATAACTATAAAATACTAAAAGGAAATAAAATCAATGTTGGCTCCAGCCTTAGAATGCAAACCACACACACACACTCTCTAAGATATGGTCAAATAGTGCTTACTCAGGAGATTCAGCTCCAGGAATCGAGCAGCACTGAGAACCACTATAAAATATGCAGGAAAGGAAAAAAATCTCCTTAATAGATGCTCACAATTTGTTGTTTTTATAAAATCAAGGGGGTTTTTTTAGTCCCTTTAGGTAAAAAGAATTCTCAGGATTGATACCAATGAAACAGGTGTAGGTTGCTTGGTGTTTTTTTTTTCCTTTCTTTGCAGTGTTACTAATCCCAAGTCTCCAGGTTGCTAAATGTGCACATATGAATTACAGTGTTTCAGGAATCAAATGAAAGGCTTTAGGAAAAAAAAAAAAATCAAAAAAACAAAAAAAAATAAAAAAAAAAAAAAAAAAAAAAAAA
>JAWWMS010000043.1:4038933-4059410 GCA_035048045.1 Chlorospingus semifuscus
CTCTTCCGATCTAATGAAAGGCTTTAGGAAAAAAAAAAAAATCAAAAAAACAAAAAAAAACCAACACCACAACCAACAAGACATCTCCATGATGTATTTTAAGTCTGGCTTTATTTAGTAAAGAAATCTGTGCAGTGATTTTAGTGAATTATTGCTCCTTCCTGGCATGGGCAGCAGGCACTGAGCGAGCAGCGTGGCTCTCCTGGCAGCCTGCATCTGTGACCTGTCACACCGCTGCACACCTGCCAAGGGCACAGTCCACAAGGAGCTTTCCCATTTTTACAAGAGGGTTTATCTTCACCAGCAACCAGACAGAGGCTGGTGAAGTGAGAGTGAGAGCTCAGACTGGGGAAAAGGGAAAAAAATAACCGATGTTGTGTAAAGTCTGATGCTGTAGAATAGATTTTTGTCTTTATTTAGAATGGAAGGAATTTTTTTAATTACACTTTTAAAAATGGAGCTTTGTTTAAAGATCTTTACCATGTGGATGGTGTAGAGCCACTGAATCTCTGTGACTTGGGGTCTCCAGCTCTCTCACTGTCCAGTGGCAATCGGCTCCTGCAGGTTCTGGGCACCTGAGCCAGGTGCTTGGGTTGTTTGGATGGCTCAGGTCCCTCAAAAACCCATCCCAGCAGCAGCTCAGCAGCTGGAGGAGTTTAGAGAATCTGTCAGGGCATCTCTGAGCACAACATCCCTGCAGAGCTTTCCATTGTTTTTGATGATCTGGCAAATCTGATGAAGGCCTGCCTCCATCACAGGGTTTGGATCCAGCTCTAGGTATGGAAGGATACCTGTTCCAGGTATATGTATGGCCTGTTTGGTCACTTAAATGAGATTTTGCTGGCTCTGGACATGTGTGAGGCTCTTGCTGACCTGTGCCCAGTTTGTCAGTGCTGCTTGGTGTGAGCAAACAGCAGCTCTTTCTCTCCTGTGTTGGACACTTGCTTGCTGTTTCCAGGCTTTCAGGAATATCCCATGGCCTTCTTCAACTTCCAAAACTTCAGGGACCTTCATGGCATGCAGCAGATGCAAGGCCAAGGCTCTGTTTTCTCTAGAGGTGCTCAGTTCCTTCAGGATTTATTTATTTATGTAAGGGTGGGTGTTAAATACCAGAAATGCCATAGTTTAGACTTATTTGTTTATGATGGGTATTACAGTGTAGCTGAGCCCAGGTCATAATTCTTGAGCAAAAGTATCTTTTCACAATGGAAATTAATTGTTATTTGTAATTGTGTGTGCCTGCTTGAGACACATCAGGAATTTTTTATTTTAGTAATGAGACACCCCTGTCTCAGAATATGCATGCTGAGGCGTAAAAGGCCTGAATTCCAGTCTCTAGACACAATTAGAAATCAAAACAATTGCTGTGATACACTGAAAAACCAGACAAGTAACCTCATGCAGAGCAGCATTCCCTACCTTTTTAATTGCTGCTTATCCTGTCTCACTAAGTGAAGTAATTGATGTTTTACTCTCAGAATTGATCTCGATGTTTCAGGTAGTTAGCAGGCTAGAATGGCTTCTGCATCATAGCACTAAAAATCGTTTTGTCTCATAAACTAATCCCAGGCTCAAAAATGTGGCACATCTGAAGGCTCTCTAGCTTAAAAATAATGAGTTTGTTTGGACCCTGGGTCCACTGGGCCAGGTTGTGATTAATCTGAATAACCACACAGAGCTGCACAGTGCTGCTCCTGCTCTTTGCAATTCTCCTGCTCACACTTCTCCCCAAGGGCCACCTACATCAGAGCTTTGAGGAGCTCCAAGTGATTCCTGCTGGTACTTGGGAATTCCTGCTTCAGTGAGAGCTGTTTGGGGTGACAGTGAGCTGGCTGAACAGGGGTTTCAGTTTGAGCAGCTTGACCCAGCACCTCTCAGGCAATGTGCACACTTCTGCAGGTGTGGGACTCACCTCAGGGCCTTGGCTTCACTTTGCTTCTTCATGTGTGTTAGCACAGCATTTCTGGGAGGAAAAGGGAGCACAGAAAGAAATAATATGCAGACGTGTAGGGGGACACAGTATGGGTAAATGAAGGTAATGTAGAATGTAATCTTATCCCCCAATGAGTTGCAGCTGGACCCTATTACTAAAGATTAGGACCAGGCCTGATGATAACAGGCAAGACCTGTAGCAAATAAGAACAGTGGTATAAAAGAGTGGACTGGTGGGAACTGGAGTCAGAGAAGTCAGGAGCTGCCTATGAGAAACATTGAGGAGGTATGAAACTCTGAGGATATGGAACCCTTGCACCATAATGATAAAAGAACTCTTGATATATAAGACAATATAAGACAACATGTAATGATAATAAAGCTGTTGTGATATACAAGACAACACAGTTGAGAATACTTTTTGTAGTATTGCACATTTATCTCACTGCAAAGTTTAGTGTAGCAAGTTCTAGAAATTCAGGTGTAAAACAGCAAGGGACTGTTCCAAACACTGGAGATGAAATGAATGAAAAGCAGAGTGTAAATTGGGCCTTGCTTGAGGCTACAGCTGTGGTGTATTGAACACACAGGCTGGGCACCACACTGGGAGTGTCACCTGCATGCAAATGAAGGTGAAATGTTCCTTCTGGATGGGGTGTGCAGTTATTATATTGATCATGAGCATTGTGATACTGAAATGAGTCATTAATACCATGGTTTGGTTTGTTGCTTCCTGTAATGGAAACATGCAGACACACATGCGGGTAGAAGAGATGCTTCTCTCTCCCCCTCTCCATCTCTATTCTATGTAGAGCTGTAGATAACTGTGACAAAACTTGTAGATGGATTCTTTGTCCTTGATGACGTTCAATCTGGGCCAAGGTGTGGCAGAAAAGTGAAGATATGTATAGTCATGTGAAGAAAAGGGGCTATATTTATTGTAAAAAAAGGTGATATTTAGATCTTTCATGTTTATACAGGAAAAGATTTCTCTCTGGCTTCTCAAGGGACAGGATTTCAGGTCACAGTTTACCTCACCTCATCACAGCCCATCACAAAGTTTTCTGGAGCTGTTGGGAGCAGCACTTTGATGCATGAGGATGGCATGCAGTGTTCCATTGCAATTCTTTCAAAAGGTATAGACACTATACAGTTTTGAACCTACAATTTCAAGCTTGTTATCCTGGGGGTCATTGAAGAACGTGACATTTCGTTTGCAAAATGAGCCTGGCTGTGCATGCAGGTGCACACACATACACAAGTTTTAATTGTTTCCCTCTCCTTTGCTGTTTTTAGGACAGTAAGGCCACTGCTGTGGTCTCATTAAAAGGTGAAAGAAAGTGTTTAACTTTGTCAGCTGTGCCTGATTTTTGCCTATGATTGCTCATTTTCTTAACAGAAAAGTAAAGACTACTTTAAATGATAGTTACATGTTCAAGGTAACCTTACCACTTCTGAGTGAGAAGTATACAGTGCCCTAATGGATGCTGTTATATGACAATCTCTAAATGTCTTTCATTATTGAGTGTCAAGGTTTCTTTTAGGAAAGCTTTAGAAATTCTTGGGAGAAATGTTTCATTGCAGCAAGCTGTAGCAGTGCCACTAAAAATATATTGCTAATTAAAGTTTATTGACAGTCTCTGTAATGCGTTCCTGGAACAAGTCAAAGCACTGAGTAGTTATTGAATGCCAGGCACTGCATCTCCCATAGTTAGTTAAGCTGTTTAGGAGAGGAGATTAAGGTACTCTGCCCTTCCTTCCCTGTGCAGTTATTGGCTGTGGTTATTGTGCAGAACAAAACACTTTCAGGATGCCAATGCTGCAGACTCCAAGAAACCTTGGCTTTGTCACGAGCTGTTTCACTTGGTAGCCATGGGCAAATGGGGAGATCAGTTAAATATTGCCAGGGTATGAAAGATGTATCTCCCCAGGAAGGAAAAGAATTTGGGCCATTCGGAAAGCAATTCCTTCAAGGTGCAGCTCTTCAGTTGAGTGAGGGTGTGCAGAGTTGTGGTGGTGTTTGAGGGTCCCCAGGATGAGGAAAGAGATGAGAACTTTGACTCCATGTTTGTGATATTATATGATATTAAAAGAAAATTATATACTAAAATTATACTAAAGAAAAGAGAAAGGAGACATCAGAAAGTTAGAAAGGAATGACTAATAAAAAACCCGTGACTGACCAGAGTCCCGACACTGCTGGCCATGATTGGTCATCAAGTAAAAACAATCCACATGGAACCAAAGATGCACCTTTTGGTAAACCATCTCCAGACCACATTCCAAGCAATCAGATAATTATTGTTTACATTTCATTTCTGAGGTCTCTTAGCTTCTCAGGAGAAAAATCCTAAGAAGTTATTTTTCAGCAAGTATGTAATGACACAGAGTCGCTTGAGCTCAGTGTGTGACTATCAGTGAAGCAGGTGTAAATCCCAGCTGTGCAGCTCTGATGTGGGGCAGTGTGAGGGACAGCTTTGCCCATGTTTGGTCACCCTGAAGGTGGAAATCCCAGCTGTGCAGCTCTGCTGTGGGACAGGGTGAGGGACAGCCTTGCTCACCTGTGCTCCCCCTGGCCAGCAGTGCTGGATAAGAGCAATGGCATCGTGGCTGTGGCTGCTCACAATGCATGGACTGTGCTGATGCCTTGGAGTGGCTGCCTAGAAGAGAGGCTAGACAAGATTAAGACAATAAAAGTGGCTATTTGTTAAAGGCCTCCAACAGATAGATCTTGGGCAGTCAGGAGCCTCCCAGAGGCTGCGCCCAGGATGGACAATGTGCACGAGTTTTTCACACAATTATAAGTTTGGTCCATTTACACATCAGGGGTTAATCCTCCAATTACAGCTTCAGGTAATGAAGTCATTTACCCCCATTTCACTCCCCCCAACTCACTTCTGTTTATACTTCAGGGCCCGAGGCTGTGGTGTGTCCTTGGATGCAGCAATCCCAGAGGGATTGTTTTGTCTGACCAAAATGTCAAGACCGGTAACTACCCTTTATATGGAGTTCAAAGTTATGCACTAATGCAGTACAGGGTTTGAAAAAGATAAAAGCTAAAATCTTAAGGCATCAGTGTTTTGCTTGTATTGCTTATTTAGAATCATAGAATACATTGGGTTGTAGGGGAACTTGAAAGGTCATCTAGTCCAAAATGACATCTGTGATTTCTTACTGGTATCATGAACCTGGAAACCTCTTGCAAGTTTTTACATAATGATCCTTGGGTGCAAGCACCAGAAGCATTTGCACTGCCTTGCCACATCTCTGGAATGCTCTGGGACACAGTGAATCTATGAGCAATTTTGTAAATGCAAGGAACAGGATTTATTCTTCAGATGACTGCCAGAAGAGTTTTACTCTTCTTTAAATCACTAAGTCTAAGCTACTCATTGCAGTAGAGTTGCTCTTCAATTCTGTTGCTGTAAGCAAGGGCAAAGTACTGCCTCTGGGAAGGGAGATTTACAGTACAAATCAGAACCAAAGCAGGGTTTTTTACATGGGCTATGAGTGAGCATCAACAGCTTTCCAAAGAGATTGGTTTGTGGCTCTGAGAGCCAAACATTCTGCCTGCTTGTACAACCTACAGTTCCACTGAGGAACATTACCTGAGTTGTAAAAAACTATGTAAAAATCTCCTTATGGCAGGCTTGGTCCTAGAGCTCGTTAAATTTCTGCCTCCTCTTTCTGCTGATTCAAGCTTCTTGCTCACACAGAAATGGCCAGAGGAGCTGTGGGATGGAGAGGGGGGTGAGCCCTGATGCAGAGCCAGGTGGGGCTCATGCTGTGAGGGTAAGAACAGCCCCAGTGCAGGGGCACAGACAGGTTTTACCCTCTGGGACAAATTGATTTAAAACCCAAGGAAACGCACTCCTGCTTTTGGGTGTATTTACTGAGCATCACACACAGGGTGTGAAGTTCTCTCTCTAAACTTCACAAAAACATAATTCCTGCACATCCTTGCTGTGCTCCAGGGAAAGAATCTCACCTGCAGAGTCCACAACTTGATAAATTAGTGCAGCAAAGGCAACCTCTGCTTCTCTGAAAAGATTCATAGCAAAAACCCCTTGATAAGTGTGGCAAAGAGCACAACACTTGTGTTTTGATTTGTGTGCAAGCACAGAACCTGGCACTGCATTTCCAGTACAAAACAGAAAGGTATCTACATGTCATTAATGCCTTAAATTACCCCTATTGTCCTATTGAAAATGTGTGTGGGTACTAATGACCAACTTTCATCTTGCATTCACATCCTTGAAATTCTCTCCCAAGAGCTAAAGATAAGCAGCACGTATGTGTTCCATAAATAATGAAGTTATCCACCAAAATGTCAAGTTTTAGGTAGAGTGATAGATGAGAACAGACTGTAATTTTAATGCACTTGATGGTCTTCACCTCTTTTTTGCATTCAAACTTTACTGACAAGAATATGTATATAAAGTATATATCTGTGTCTATAAAGTAACAAAACCCAAACCAAAAACAAAAGAAAAAAAAATCAATAGCTTGATTAACCAACTAAATTACACCATAATAGGATGCTATTAATTATCTATCAGCTTAAAAACAATCCTAGAATAGAAATAGTTGTTAATATTAAACATTCTAAGGTTTTCCTTTTTATATCTGCAGATGAATAAAGTAAGTTTTGCAGATCAATTTGCTGATAATTGATCTATGAGGTTAATACTGCAGAATGACCATTTAGTAGGCTTTGGATCACTTCATATAAAATAATGATAATATAATATAATGATAGATACGATAATATAATATATATAACATATATTATATATATTATATATATGATAATATAATGATACTATAATATAATGATACTATAATATACAATATATATGATAATATAATTATCAGATTAAATATTTTACATATATAAACACACCCATACACACACAGTCTATCACTTTATGACACTGAAGATTAATGCTTTAATTGGAAAAAGAGCAGCTCTAAGGAAAGGCACAAATGAAAGCCTGGATATCTGTCAGTTCATTGGCTTCTTGCTGACCTGGCAATATCTGCTTTCTCAGACCAGTTGCTTCTGTAATGACCTCTCCAGCCAATAATGTGAATCTGCCAGATAAAAGCTGTGTTTTGGGTTTTTTGTGATTTGTCAAGCATGGGTGACTGTGAGAACTTGGCTTATTTTTATCAGCACTCGAGCACAGTGAGGAGGTTTGCAGATCTTTGCTGATAGCACCAGGCTGTGTCTGTAGGAGCAATTTGTAACAAGGCTGGCTTTGTAATTGTCTGGAAATCCATGCCTGTCTCCAGTGATATCCTCATTGTCAGGCTGCTGTTCTCTCCTCTGCCTTGAAGGGTTTTCCTGAGTTGTCACCTGCAGCTGGAATAACTGCCACCTTAATAGGCTGGTAGTAATTATCTAGAAAAAAAATTCTATGTAAAGTGGAGTTTTTTTACTTAAACCCTGTTTTAATTTTACCCTACGTTCTTGGCCTATAGTTTTTTGTTGTCATCTCTGTCTATGAGCTTTACTTCAGAAAACCTATTATGCAGCACATCAGATTTATTGCCTTGTTTGGGTGATACAGACCCTCAGAATTCAGCAGTACCTGATACTCAGATGCTAATTAGTAGGGCCAGTTTCTTCCTTCTATATTTACACTAGCTTCAGAGTTTATCACTTAATTGGTATTCATGCCATTATCTGCATTTTTTTTTCTGCGGAGTCTTTAAGGAAAGCAACTTAAAACCCTTTTCCCCAAAGGTGCAAGATTTTACAAGAGTAAATTCTTGTGAGAACAATATGCTTATGAAACAGGAATTGTTTGTGCTGCAGTGAGTAGGGTAATACCTGTAATATGCCAGCCTTGGTTTGGGCCTGTTTGCACTGTAAGGTAACAGACTTTAATTCTATACTGCTTGCTGCTTTGACATCACAGTATTTTTAATTATGTTTTTCATAGTGTCCATTTATTCTTTGTAGTGCATTGCCTTTGTCTTCAGATTATTCTGTATAATATTTTCTGTGCTATGCAGGGAAATTAAATGTGCTGTGGCCAGTCCTTTATGTGTAAAAAGAATTTATATTTGAATGCTAACCATAGATCAAGTTTCTCATGGGATTGCTCCATGCAGAGCATACATCCAGAATTTCATCTTGAGGCTTTCCCACACAAGTGTTTCTCTGGAATTGTACTTGTAAAATGTATTTTCTTCAAGATAATTTTCTTAATTTATATAGAAGTCCTGTGTAAGGTAATTTCCAGAGCATTAATGTCCAAGGGTTGGCCATGCATAGATCCAAATTAAACCCAGCACTGTCCTGGTCTGCACCAAACCTCCCACAAGGTCATGGCAAAGACCCACAGCTCCCAAACTGTGTTTGAAAACAGGGAATGAACTGTGTGACAGGATGTGAGCACAGGGAAAGCTGCAGTGCTGACTGCTCTTGTCCCACCCTGCAGGGATTTTGCTCATGGGGATGTTGGAAAAGGAACTTCCAGGCTATTCTGCAGCACCTCAAGTTTCCTTGAATGCTTTCAGGGAGCCAGAGGCAAATTTGGTCACATCTCTGTCTCTGTGATCTGCAGCATGCTTTGGGCATACAGCTCAGGCTGTTAAAATACAAAGAAACCAAAAATTAAAGAAAAAAAAAAAAAAAGAAAAACCCAACCCCCCTGTTTTAGGTAACTGTGATGTTCAAGCAATATAGAAAATCTTGATGAAGAAACGTATCTTATCCTGCAGCTAAGAAAAGGTGAAAATTGGACTTAAAGCGTTCTCAGTTGGTTCAAGGAGACATTTTGCAAAATGAAATAATTGCCTACAAACTGTTTTAATGTAAAAATCTTTAAATGTGTTTCTCTTTTATTTTTGGAGAATTTCTGCTTTTCCTTGTCTCAATAAAATGATCCAGTTTGGAATATGTTGCTGATTTGGGGGCAAAAATAAAAGGAGAGCGAGAAAAGCCTATAAAACTATAGATTATTTTTTATGGATGATGAGATGGTCCCCATTTGCATTTACAGCTTTACAAGGATTGTAGCACTAGGCTCTTTTTCTTTTTTTTTGATGGAAATGCTTAATCTGAGCTCAATGGGCCATAATAATTGCCTGTTTCTTCCAGTAGAAATAAACCCACTTGTATGTGACACTTGAAACCTTAACTCTGCTTAGTATTACCCACGGAATGGGAGACAGTTCTTCACCCAAATATATTTATGACAGCAGCACCAGTCGATATACAATACCCAGCCAAGGGCACTGGAGAATAAATCAGTCCCTCCAGCCTCGGCTGGAGCACAATAACTGATGGTGGTAATAAAACCCCAGGAAATTAAAATTCTGCGCATGCAAACGCACATACCTAACCAAGAGAAACCCGAAGCTCTCTGTTCTGGTGAGAATTTGCATATTCATAGACATATACATTCTGTACCCCTTTGTGTTAGAAACACAATGGAACACCAAGTCTGTGGGTTGTCAGCACGTTGTCACCTCGTTAGACTGTCCTCAACATTTGGGGGTTTCAGGAGACTTGTCCATGAGGATTTAGGCACCTTGCAGTGGAAAAGGATGATCCCAGTTACTCCTTGAGGAAGAAATACTCATGTTATGTTTGAAAGCTTCTAGATGTTGCTGTAAGTGACTACCAAAGGCTCTGAAATCCCCATTTCCAGTTCATTTCATCCTGTATATTTATGCAATTACTGGTATTTTTAATGAGTCCTCTGTGTTTGAGCACCTTGGGCTCTACTTTGTGCCTTTGTGAGCTCTTGGGATGGAAGTTGTTTCTTCACGTGTGTTTTGGGGTTTCACATGTAGTACTGAGAGGCAGTTTTAGATTAATACACAGCATTATTTATACATTTATGTACAAGCCCATGCTTTTTCCACATATTAAATAACTTGGAGTATTATTTCTCTTGAATTCTGTGGGGCAATGAGGTAATGAACACTAATAAGTAATAAAAAGATGCTGTTTCCAAATGGAATACAGCAGTGCATGGTGTATGTCCTTGTGTAGCACAGCCTTTTTGTGTAACATGGCAAGGAACAAACCCAAGCATTTAATTTTTTGACTTTTCCAGTCAGATGAGTGTCTAATGAGAGAAAGCACTGGCAGATGGATTTTGCAGATAGTATGAAATGGTGTGGACTGTCTCACAGTGCCTGGTGAAACAAAACTGTGAGAGGACAATCTGTGGTTTGATTTCAGCTGTTTAATCTGTGTATGAGTGAGGAGAGATGATTTCTCAATCAGAGGGTGAGCAGTCACCAGCTGGGAGGTGGGTCCTGGTAAAGGCTCTGTGACTCTGCTCTTGCTCACCTGAATCTCAAGCTCCACAGCTCCTGTGTAGGTACTGACTGTAATAATCAAAACAGGTGTTTTGTTGAAATTCTAGTAATCATACTTGCACTGTCCTTTTTGAGGTATAAAAAGAAAGGCAGCAATATCAGGGGGCCTTTCATTTGCCACACGTGTTTAGTTATGGTAAAATATCTAGAAGAGAAAAGACATTAGATATTCACCTATTATTTTTTCAGCCACTGGAACTGTGCTCTGTTTCAAATAACCTCAATCCTGAAAACATTTTGAATTTGAAAATTTAAAACCAATACTTGGAAATGTTGAACTGCTACAGAAATGTTCTTTAACATTTAAGCAGAGACTTTCTGTAAATAACCTTATTACTCTCCTATTGTTCCCTTTCCCCAATCACCTAAACCTTTCTTTAAAATGACACTTTACAAATTTGACAGCAAAAAACCCTTCCCAGGTGGACTGTTGGTATTCCTGAACACCTGCAGTAATGCTGTTGTTCTCTCAATCTGTTCTTTCATGGGTCCCATTTTCCTCATGGACAGGGCCTGTGTGTCTGTATGAAGAGTGGATAAATGATAAATATATTTAAGAGAGATTCAGTCTCCCACCTGTTACTGTTACTTAAAGAAACCAAAACAGATTTCCCCATTCTAGTCCTGAACTCACTGGGGAATGATACCAGCAGGTTGCACAGTATTTCCAAAGGGTCTTTTTTGGTTTAAAATGATGGAGCCTGACAGCACCAGTGGCTTCAAAACTGCTATAAATTTTAGTCCTATAAAGGAGCCTGTAGTTTTTCAAAGTTTTTCCTTGATAAAATCTTTTATGATGAATGAATCTTTTAGGCATTCTTCCACTAAACTCATAATATATGAGAGCTTGACACAATGACACTCAATATACTGACCAGTTTTATGATAAAATAAAGAAATAGTTAATTGCATATGGTTGAAGCCAAAGTCCTAACAAAGTAAATTTAGGATTGAGAAGCAATGTATTTAAAATTGCAGGATGTGCACAAGGTTTGCTTCTAGGCTCTCTTGATCATTAATTAAATATGTTATGGCTTTCAGTTTTTCTCATTTATCTGTACAGGTTTACATATTGTAAATGCATTATTTATGTTTTCCCTTAAGTGCTCAGTACTGCCAGGATGTTTCTCTTAAACTGGCACAGATAACAAAAAAAACAAAATGAGAGAGCAAATTTGGCACTGGTGAAATGCTCAGAGAGCTGCTCGTGTTCAAATGAGCCTTTCCCAGATGTATTTTAATCAACTTGATCTGACAAATAGAGGGCCAGACAGGCAGATGGCATCTGTGTTTAAACTATGAAATTTTTTTTTGTTTGTTTCATTTAGGTAAATTTGGTTTGTTTGTTTTTTTTCCCCTTTAATCTCATCCTAATTATGCCTTATCACTAAGCCTTGATGCTTTTTTTTCTAGAAAGCTCCTAGGATGAAGAGTGATGAGGAAACTGTCTAGGTAGATGTTCACTCTGAGAGAAGCCAGCTCTGAAATGGGTTTTGGTGTTTTACCTAAAACACAGTTTGGAATCAACCATTTGCTGAACTTTGAACCAAGGGAATTGGTGTGTCCCATCCCCCTGTTGTTTTTTACCTTTCAGAGTAAAGTGAGCATCATGCAGGTGGTTGAATCGAAAAAATAATTCAAAATAATGTTATCACATTCATATGAAAGCTGCTTTAAAGTGAATTGATGATTTTCTTCTGTTGGTTGTGCTGCCAGATATGGAGGAGCAGTTGGATGTTAACTTGTGGTCATCTTATTCACTTACTCTTTGCTTCTCTGTTCTATTCTCCCACTGTTCATAAACAATTCTTTCCCATCCTAAATGCAAATATTCTGGTGTCTGAGATGTTAGGTATTTTATGTTTCAAATTACAGTAGCAAATATCTGCTAACTAAAACACAAAATTAACTATCTGCTTAAATAGTCAATAGTTATATTTGTTCCACTCTATTTGATACACTTTTTTCTCGTTATCTTAGAAATTTCACCTTTCTTGCATTCCAAATCTCCTCCCTCCATTCCACCATCAGAGGTTAAAATCTCTTAACAGAGAAAACCTAAATAATAAAAAAAGACCCTGAACAAAACCACCCAAACTCACTTCTAACTTTGACCAAATGATCACTGCAGGCCCCTTCCAACTGAAATATTCCCTTCTATTTCTTTTTAATCAAGGTAAAGAGGTTCATGTGGAATTCAGATCTTGGAATTCAGACTTATGCAAGCACACTTACAATGTGGACCAATATAACCTTAAAGTGACTCATAAATAGTGTAAAGTCATGAGCTTAGAAAAGTGGAATTGTTAGTCTGCAAGTGGCAGTCACTTCAGCTGTACTTGATTTGACTCCTTGGGGGAATTGTAATTAGACTTATGCTGAATTCCTGTACTTGTTACTCCCTGCTGGGAACTTCAAAGAGCATTTGTTTCTGTTAGGCTTGTGTTTTCATACAGGGACTCTTGTAAAATTCTGCTGTACAAGTAGAAGGTTAAGCCTGTAATGTGCTTTTTAGGACTCCTTCTGTGCTGAAAAGCAGGCAGTTTTATTTTGTTTGTAGTAACCTAACTTTGACTGAGAAGTTGCCATTTTCATTATCACTACAGAGTAAAAATATCTTATACAAATGGGTGTTGGTTGGTGTACAAAGTACAAAGTTGTGATAAGTATTCCAAACCTTTGAAGATATCCTCAGAAACATTGCATCCAATTTCATGTTTTATGGACTGTTTGCCATCTACAATCCCTAAAATTCTAATCTAATGACAGAACTGACAGTGATGACACTTTCAAGGCTAATTAATGAAAATGTCAGTGATGACAATTTCAAGACTAATGCTCCCTAATGATTCTAAAATTATTCTAAAACTACTTTTTAAGGAAACCGAAGCCAAACCCAACCAGACACAAAACCCCTCTGTCCACATGGACAGATCAACACCCGAGTGCCTTCCTGAGCAAAGCTTTGCAAGTTTGGTTCCAGAGATGCTGGTGCATGGCTAAGTTACACACCTGGGAGCTGGGAAATAGACTGGGAATGGATATTTCAGGGTAGTTTTTGTTCCAGAGCTCTTCCTGGAGGAGCCTTTTCCTTCTGGCACAGTTGGGGTGTCCCAGGCTGTGCTGCCACTGCCCCGTGTCTGCTGGCACAGGGAGTGAACTCCTGCTCAGCCAGCAGCTCTCACACTCTGAGCAGAGTTCCCTGTAAATCTGGTAGAACACAAACAGCAGTATGGGAAAAAAAAAAAAAAAAATATATATATATATGCTATGGAATCAAATAATCTTCCGAGTGACTGTTACACTGGATTAGAGCTGGATGTTTTCATGGGAAAGTGTTTTATCACTTATTTGAAGGTTCTGTATCTTTATTCCTGAGCTGTGCTGTGAATTTATCACATATAGAATCAATGGGATATTCACAAATACAACAGACTTGTGATAGGATACAAACAGGAGGGAAGCTCCTTCCTGAACTGGACTGCCAATCAGGTGTTTAAAATCTAAACAAGATTCTTTTCTACTTCAGTTTTGTTGTTGGTTCTGGTGTTTATTTCATTTTGACCTTTGTAAATTTAAAATACAAGTTGAAAAAAAAATGTTTTTTGCAATAATGATTCTGTGTGGATGCACAGGACAATATTGTCTTTAGATAAATGGTTGCATATCCAATATTTATATGCGTGAGACAGATAGGTTAGCAGCTTTGTTGTGGCAAGAATCTTATGCTTTCAAAGTTATTTTGGCTTTTTTTTTTTCTTTCCTTATAGAGTTCAAAACAACAGATGAGTTGTGAAAGAGAACAGCTAAGGGTAAGTGCAATGATTTGCAAAATGTTCTGTTTCTTTAAAACATAAGCAGAATTTAGTGTGTGCTATTGACAGATGAATTACTTAATTTAAGACGAACTTATTTAGTTCATTTGTTGCTTGTTGGTAAATATTGTGCATCTTTCGGTATAAAGGAGCTAGATAGATGCAGGGTATTTTTTTTGTGTAATGTGGTGAGATTTGGCAGTAAAAATTTTGAGTAAAATCTTTGTCTCTTTGTGGGACCCTTGACACTCAGTGAGCTCCTCCTGTGCAGCTCCAGCAGTGCCCAAAGTCACTGAGCTGCCCAGACCTGCTCCACTCTGAGATTGTTTCCAGCAAGAAGAGATTATCCTGTGATTTTACATTGTGTAATTTCAGAGAGGAGCCAGTGGCAGGGCTGTGAGGAGCTGTTATTTCAGTCTCTGTTGGTTGTGCACATCTGGAAGGGGATGGAGTTCCTGAGCCCAGGCTGTTGACCTCTCCATTTTCACCTTTTCCTGTGTTAGAGTCACTGTGTTCAACAGCTTTTAGTCTCCGCTGCCTTTAAATGCTACAGATCCCTGAAGATGCTTTTCAATTGCAATATTTCTTGATTCATTCTAGTATTTGTTTGGGAAAGTAGAAGAGCCTTCATTAACTAGAAGAAAAAAACAAAACCACAAAAACCCAACCAACCAAAAGCTTTTTGGTCATCTGAGTGTTGCTTAATAGACCTACATTTGTTGATAGCACATGCTGAGTATTTACCTGAAATCCCACATGCAAGTAGAGAGGGAGAGGCAGGCCTGAAGGAAGGGTAAGTTTCCATACAAACAAAATCTATACAACAAAAAAAAAAAAATTGGAAATAGAAAAAGCAGCTTTTATTTGTTTGTTTTCTGTTTACTAAGCATCAGCAGTGCCTGCATGACTTGCAAGTATAAAGAATATACTTGTCTTAAAGTACATTGTGCAGTGTTCTTGCTCAGCCAGCCATTCTTTAGATGAACTCCATCAACATATCTAGATGCTTCAGCTGGTCCTCAGCACACTTGGACTGGGATTTTTGGTAAACAAGTTATGCAAGAACAACGCATCACATATTGTCCTCAATTCTTTCCTTGCTGCCATGTGACTGCATTGCATTGTACTGGAGCTGGAGTGACAAAGCTTTGTTTTATCAGCACTCATGTCTCAACAGAGCAGCTGTCAGAGCTAAAATATTGCAATAGTACCTGAAGGACAAGCTTTCCAAGAGGTAGCAGTGCCTTGAGAACAAAGAAAGTGCTCATTTCTTTTTATTGTTTTCTTTCTACCTTGAATGAAGGAAAATGTTGTTTTAAAATATAACTTGAGGAGGCAACGAGCTCTTTCTTCAAGTAAATCTGGGTGCTTTTTCAAAGCAGTGGATAAGAGATGGTGCAGTGAAACTTTCATGTGTCTTTCTGTTCCAGTATTACACATTTATGTCTAACAATGAGCTCAGTGCTTGGGATGCCTCTGTGGCATAGCAAAATGTGACACCTAAAGACAAAGCCATGTCTGTAACCTACTAAATTTAGCTACATCTTCTTCCACAACTCCTCTGATGTTCCTGTTACACTAAACACAGTTTCTGGTGTAAATTCTGCTCCTGTCCCAGAGATCCCCCATGGCTTTCACAGCTTATCTGCTGTGATACTGAAATTTAAATGTACTGTGTGTGGACCTGTTGCATTCTGAGCTCTATGAAGGTGTCACTTGACCATTCTGCCACTTTTAGGTTGGCTCCCTAACAGAGCAGTGCTGTTAAAGAAGTGTTTCATGGCCTGAATCAGGTTTTGCAGGCTTGCAGTATTTTCTTTTGGGGTCTGTGACCTGCCATGAGTACTTGGATGTGAGGCAGTCCCTTCACAAAAAGTAGTGCTTCATCCCAGCTGAAAGAATTGAAATCGAACAGGGAAACGGGATTGAAGCAACCAAATTCCAACATTCTGCTGTTTGTTAAACCAAGATTATTGTTAGGTCATCTAGGAATACAATTAAAAAAATATAGAGTATCTCCCACTTCCTTGCTAAGTCTAAGATGAAAGTGTCTGCCACTCTTCTTTTTTGGTTCTCTAGTAATTCCTTAGTCTAAAGCCATAAAAAAAGTTTCAAAAGCAAGGCTTGTAAAAAGCAAAATAGTGTAAATAAATAATTAGTTCTTATGATGCCTTGAGAGGCTGCCTAGAAGAGAGGGTAGACAGAGTTAAAGGAATAAAGCAGGGATTTATTAAAGGACTTCACAGGATACAGCTTGGGCAGTACAAGGGCCTGGCTGTGGCTCTGCCCAAGATGGACTCTGAGTCACGAGTTTTCACACTTTTATAAGTTTTGGTCCATTTCTATGTTGGGGTTCATTGTCCAATTCCAGCTCAGGTTATACAGTCCCATCCTCCCAGATTGCTCTCCTCAAATGGTGTCCTTGGTTCTGGGGACAGGAACCAAGGATTCTGGAATCCAAACTGGAAAAGAATTGTTTTGTGTGACTGAAGTGTGAGGAGAACTTGCTAACACTTTAAATGAAGTTCATAGTCCCCCACTAAAGCAGTACAGAATCTGGAAAATATGAAAGGTAAAACTTAAGGCATCAATTGTGTGTCTATAGAAAGAAATATCCAAGTCTGACTAAAATAATTTCCTCAGACATTTCTCACCTCTTACCTGTTTCAGTAAATTCTAAATGCAAAGCAGCATGTCACTATTCTGGAATAAGGCATTTAGAGTCATGAAACTCAGTGATATTAGAGCCTCTGGCCATTATACATTATATTTATAATGAATGATAATCCTAATAATTAAGGAAACCTTTGTATTTTAACCCTTTTCTACTCAATATTTGAACTTCACAACAACCACAAGTGTGTAACTTATTTGTCCTGCCAACCTGGTACAGTCCCCAGGTAAACATGAATGTCTTTACCTGAATGATTTAAATGAGAAAGTATGCAAAAACTATGAGAATTTTATCTCTATCAAGGCTGGTTGTGGTCTTTATATTCTATTTGGAAGAATAACATAATCTAACTTTGGTGCGTTTCCATTTGATTTTAAAAAATAAAGCATCAATGCAATTTTTCAAGTTTTACCTTCTCTTGGCAGTGATTTTCATTACAATGTGCTGCCTTGAATAATAATTATTTTCATGTTTCTTAATGTCCTTATACTTTCTAATCTGGTGTCACTTAAATCAAGTTATACTAAAAAGAAAAAAAGTGTGTTTTTAAAGGCGAATTGACTCATCAGTATTGCTCTCCCCACCTCCCTTCACACACTGCACTTCATCAGTGTTTCCTTGAAAGAAAATAATGATGCTCTTTACTCCCCTCCATTGTGTTTTGTGTTATCCAGTCCTGTTTATAAACCTCTTTTTGGACAGTCACAGCCTCTCCTCCTCTCTGACTCTGTCCTGTTGCCCCTTGCTGCACAAGTGCCTGTGTGTGGTTGGCATCCTGATGCATTAGAAATGACCTGTAAAGACACAGCTCACAGCTTGCTCAGAATCATTTAAAAGTGCTTTTCTGCTTGTATTTCAGTCTGAAAAACAGACTTTGAACCATGCATGGTCCAGGTTATTTAAGGCTGTGAAGAAAATTGGGATATGAGCACTAAGCAGAGATTATATGGAGAACATAAAGCTATAAATAAGGGCAGTGCCAGCTCAGAAGTCTGTCTGCTGTTCCCACTGAACTTTCCTTGCTACTCTGACTTGAACCTGGGATGGTACTTTCTTATCATAGCCAAGGACAGGCTAACTTAAAGCTTACAGAGCTTTACTCAACCTTCAACACATCATTTATGATTTTCTATGATTAATTCAGTCTAACTGTTGAAAATGAGCTCCATGGGTTGTGCTGTAGAAGAGAAGGCTTTTGGTCCAGATGAGCTCTCCAAGGTGGGCAGAGAGCAATTTTCAACTCTGATGTTGGGAGGCTTTATAAATGTTCCTGTGAATACCAATGAGGTCTAATGGTAAATGGTGTGATTAGCTTCCTTGATGTGAAATTCTAAGTGACCCAGTTGTTGCTCTAATTAACAGCTTCTTTCACATGTGCTTATTATCAAGATGCATTATAGGCAGCCAGAGTTCCTCCTCTGGTCTGAAATACGGGCAGGGCAGGCTCTTACTGTCACCTTGTATTTAATATCAACTTTTATGTTTTTATACTGTTCTAATTTTCAAGGTGACAGAAGGAAGTTTTGCATTCAATATTGTTCTATTTGTCTTGTCTCTTATATGGTAAATGAAATAAAGTGCAACATGCAGCAAAAAATGTATCAAAGTTACACTAGGTAGAGAGAAAACAAAAGCTAATGCATTGATGCCCTGCATAATTTTAAAGCAGTAAATTTTTAAGCTAAATACTGATCCTGCAGTACTTAGCTTTATTTCTGTCTTTATCCAGTGCATTAATTTATCAGGTTTGTAATGGGCTCAGTTTTATTGATGAGGGCTCTTAGAAACTTTTTAAAATAAACTTTTTGAAGCTCATTGTTGTGGTATTGGCTTTCCCCAGTGACTAAGAATAGTCCATTGACGTTTTTGTGTCCAGTGTTCCTTTGATGCACTGAGTTACACTGTGATTCAGTGATAAACACTAATTTTTTAATCAGTTTGAGCTGAGCAAAACCAAACAAATAACTGGAGAGAAGAAGAGAATCAGAGTGGAAGTGGTTTGTTAAGTAGATATTATCTCAGGGGTTTTCTGAAGTGACTCAGGGTGATAGCAGGGCAGTGCATACCTGGTGGTTGGCCGAGAACCTCTGCTCTCCATCCACCTCTTCCCACACTGGACAGGAGGCGAGGAAATGGGTATGAGCTTGTTTTGTGAGTTAGTGATGTCTTGTTACCAGAGAGCAATATGTAATTCATAGCATTGGTTCAAAACAGGACAGCTGATAGTAAAAATGTCACTTTTTGCCTTTCCTCTGAAAACCCCTTGGTCTGCGTTTGTAAACCATGTAGGTTATGCCTGGAAGAGTTATCTGGAACAACCAAGTATTACATGTTCCTCAAGAAAAAGGGGTTCAAAGGGGAGATAACTACTACAGGTGGCTCAGCCCAGTGTGTTTACTGCTCATCCTTTCCTTAGGAACTCACATGTGCTGCACTTGATGTGCCAGACAAGTGGCTTAGAGCGATCCTGCTGTAGTTCCTGTAGTTATTCTTGCAGTTATTCTTGTGTTCATCCTCCCTGTAGGTGTAGGTGGAGATACAGGTAGGTGAGATCAATAAGGAGAGATGTATTTTTGGTTCCTGGTTTGTATCACACATTGACATGCAATGAATTTGGAGTATTCTCACTCAGTGTCTTACCAACTCTATTCCCAGACATTCCATAAAGAGTAATACACATCACAGCTCAGGAAAAAAAAAAATCTTGGAAATGAGGTCTAAAAAAGACTGGGGAGAAAGGTTAATTGTAGGGATGTGATTTCATTTAAATTTTAACTTAGCTTGAAATAAACGTGTGCCAAAAAAAGGCAACTAGAAAAATGTAAATTTCAATTGCAGTCTTGCTTGGCAGTTCTGCTAAATTTTAGGAGCCTTCCCAACTATAGTAACTCATAATGTTACTCTATAGAACTCCAATTTGCTGCTTAATATTATTGCAACTTAAAACAATAGCAAGGTAATGAAAACTGTTGAGGTTCATGTTTCACATGCCATGGCCTCTCACCACAAGGATTGTGTTCTCTTCAAATGCTGACTGCTAATGGGGCCCTTGGATCAAGAGAATAAATTGTTGGCTGCACTTTGTTCAGTAGTGGTGCCACTCACTTCAGGCTTCTTTGAATTCTTTCAGGAATAGTTGAGAGGCCTTTAGGTAATGTCCTGGCTCTGCTCTTGATGGAATGCTATTCAGAAAACTTTCCATTCCTGTCCTGGTGGTGTTTTGGCATCTCTCTCTGAGAACAGCAGGCAGAGGCTTTTCTGCTGTTCAAGCACCCCTTTCTTTTGAATTCAACTTTGATTTTTGCCCAGTCAAGGATTTTCTCTGTGTGGTGCTTCATAATTGCTGGAACTGAAGGACTACAGGAATTTTTGGTGAGGCTGAAGCAATGCTTGCACTAAGTACCTGTCTGGTTTGGGTGACTTTGTATGGAATTCAGCAGCTCTTCAGTGTGTGTTTAAACTTGTATCTGTACACAGAAATCAGGGACAGGGAATAGTTCACTAGGGGTAATGAAGGTTCAGGAAGTGGACAATTTATGAAAGGACAGAAGGCAATATATTTGGACAGTTTGAGGGCTGCTGACACAGTGTGACAGTGTTCACAGGGGTCTTATGTTGAGGGAAGAGATGAGGATTTGACTCCATGTTTCAGAAGGCTTGATTTATTATTTTATAATATATATTACATTAAAACTATACTAAAAGAATAGAAG
>JAWWMS010000043.1:4065495-4082688 GCA_035048045.1 Chlorospingus semifuscus
TACATTTTGTTCCTGAGGCCTCTGAGCTTCTCAGGAGGAAAAATCCTAAGGAAAGGATTTTTCATAAAAGATGTCTGTGACATCACACATGCACAGGGTCTTATCAGCTTGTACTAGCAGAGGAATCTACATTTTGGTTTGAGACAGAGGTTATATTTCCAGAATGTCACTGTTTTCAGACCAGGGTCTAATTTTTTTGGTTTGTGTCAGTACCTGTGCATTTGCTGTTGGAAATAGTTAACTTTGCATTTTGTTGCTGGGAAAGGAGTATCCAACTGATGTGAACCATGAACCCCCTAGGAAAACAGAAAATACATAGATTCAGAGCATCTCAGAACACCAATTAAATATTTAGTGTACAGGCTGGATCCCTCCTAATGGAGAGTGTCTGAGGTAAACACAGCATCTCTAATGTACAATCAATTTAATAACAGAAAGGACTAGCAGCTCATGGAAGGGGAGGGGATGTATTTTGATTTCAGGCAGAAGAACTGTGTGAGAAGTGAACTTTTTAATTGTGAGGATGAATATTCAGGTAATCCAGCTTTAGTTTGCTGAAGGAATTTCTGATACAACTGGAGGGCAGTGGGGAAATGTGAAGTACTCACAGGTTTGATTGGTGGTGGCTGGTGCAAGTGGGTCTAGAAGCAGAACACTGACATGATTTGTACTGCTTGAAATATGAAGGGAAAATTATTCTGAATCTGACCTCTTGCAAGAAGCTGGATGCCCCCAAATTTTTTTTAAGACCAGGAAAAAATATTCCTACAATGTGGGGACATTGGAAGTGGTGTAGTGACCTGGTTATCAGGTGCTATCACAATCTGCTGTCCCAGAGTGTTCCTTGGAGCAGTGCTGGGTGCATTTACCAGCTGCTCAACTACAAGAACTCCTTTAGAGTTGTGTTGAATTTAGCTCTCTTCTAGAAACACCTGTTCTTCAAAACCAACCATGTCCTGTTTAAAGAAATCCTGGAAATGAGTCTTGGTGCTTTGAAGCTTCCAGGGTGAGCAAGAGCAGGCCATGGATAGAATGCATGGATAGCTGCATTCACAGCCATTCCCAGATGCTCCAGGATGCCAGGAAGGCATTCCCTCTGCCAGACTGCCAGAAAGCACTCCTCATCTCATTTTGTCTTCTGGCATGCCCTGGGTTCCCTCTCAGGGTTTGGACTGATGGACAGATATTTCCCACTATTTTTGAAGTGATGTCAAAATGATTGGAGGCCACTTCTGAAAATCAGAACCATTTGGCCATGTATGTGCATACAGCATGTTGTATTTTTTGGAAAAGCACTGATGTAGCCTTAAGTATTGTCTCACTACTTATTTGTCTTTAACACACGAATATCAGATTTCAGAAAATGTCAAGTGTTTCTGGAAAAACATAGTCAGAGACCTATTAAAGGCACATGGCCTGTGAGTCTCATGGTAGGAGCCAAAAAAAAGAAAAAGAGCAGTGGAGAAAATCTGCAGACATCAAGATGATGGAGAGGGTCCTACAAGTCACAAAATGAAAGGCAGGCATAGATGCCCAAAGTGTTTTTGTGGTCTGGAAGGCAGCCAAAGAGGCATTGATTTATTAAAGAGCAGCTTCACGTCTTCCTTTTCTCTATGTGATGGTGCCATTAGAGCTCCTCAAGCAGTCTCTGATTTCCTTGAGAATGAGCAGTAGAAGATGCTGAGGACAGTTGTTGTTTCCAGGCTGATGCCACTGCCTGACCATCACTTTGTGTACCTGGCTGGGGAATTCAGTGTGTGAAGTGTGAGTTCCTGATTGTTAAACACAGCCACCGCTTGTGCAAGAAGTACCCCAGCAGTTGTGTGGGTTTTACACTCTGCAGTTGTGATGTGGTACAAAAAAACCAACTTTAATGAGACAGCAATAGTGAGCCACCAATTGTCTCAGAAATGCCCAACTCAGCTGTTTTGTTAATGCAGTTAACTCAGGGCTGTCCTTGTGCACTGCTCATACCCTGGCAGTGATTAGCACCTGTAGCATCAGCTTTTTGTCTGCTTTTGTAGATATCTCAATCCTCTTATGTAACTCCTTTTCTCTCTGAATAGCCAGGATTAGTTTTGTAGTTTTCCATTCCTTGCCCCTGCAGTGCCTCCCTAAAACCCTGTCCCAGTGTCTCCTCCTTTGTCACTCGTCCTTCCTGTCACTTGTCCATGGGCAATACCTCCACCAGGACACTGCTGCAGAGGCTTTTCTGATACTGTGAGCAAACCTGGAGGTGCTGCCCAGTACCAGAAAAGCCTCTGTCCAGCCTCATTGGTTCTGCTGCTGTTCCCAGGAGTTCAGGGGGCACAGGAGCAGATTTTTCACCTTATTTTAAGGCAGGGTTGCTGTACAGTGGTGCTGCCATCAGCTCTGGGAGCAGAACTGTGCTCAGCACACACCGTGGATGTGCCTGTCCCTCACCAAATCAAAACACTGATATAACCTTATAACTGTTCTCACCTTGTTAGAAAACAAGTGAGAGGAGAAGACAGAGCATGAATTAGTTTTGTCAGATCTATAGTCAGAAATAGCAGCTGATAGGTTTGCTGTGATAAGCTCTGTATGATGGCTCTGCTGAAAGGTAGGCTGCTCCATGATTTACTGAACTATTAGAAGTGGTAAAACTGATCCATTTGTTATCATCCAGTGCATAAAGACTTCAGGATTTAAGGAGCCTGCACTAAATAACAAAGCAATTTATATACTCATAAACTGAAAATTACAGGGAAGAAGTCCTTAAGTCATTGGTAATAGGAGCCTTTTATCATATTAGTGATGATTACCAAATGTTAACCCCTACTCCCGTTTTTAAAACCAAATCTTATTTAGAGTAGTTGCAATTACTTAAAAGAACTCCTGGAGACAACTTTGCATTGATTTATTATGCAAGTGTGGCAAGTTTTATTTATTTATCTGAGTGCCATCCCTCTCCCAGCCCATCAGGTGATGTGAGCTGATTGATGGCTCTGCCAGCAGCAGCATGGGGCTGATGTCACCTGAGCAATGGGATGAGCTGCCTCCACTGCTGGGGAGCACTTCTTTACCCAAAGCAAATTTGAGTGTAATATCTTCAAAAGAGATTTTTTTTTCTGTGCTTCAATAACTGGATAATAGTTAGCAATAGTTGGTTTCAGATTAGTCTGTTCTAAGGAGAATATAATTATGTGTCCTACTGTGAAGATGGAAATACCCTTTGCCAGGCTTTAAAAATGCATTATAAGACTGTGAGTTGTCTTTGTGTTGTCTTGAAGCAAAGATTTTATGGGCACTGGAAAGGAGATGTTGACTAAAGCTAAGCAAACATTTGCCTGGAGGTAATTTTACTGATGACATTAGTTTCTTTTTTCTGCTCCAGAGTGTCCTGAGATACTTAATTCATTCCATTTCATTCAACCAATCTAAGTTCTCAAGGAACAGATGAATTGAGAGCCACTTGTTACCAGTACTCAATATTTGATATCCAGCTTGCTTTGTTTAAATGTGAATGATTACATGCTGAAACAGATTTGTTTCTTTTTGTGAGCTGGATAAGCAGACTATCTAAAATCAAGATTTGCACACACACCTGGGTATTGCACAGAAGAAAATTGGGGAGCCATACTAACATTTCAGGAAATTTAGTCAAAACTGTTTTCTTGCAGCAGATAAATTCTGATCCCACTGCCCTTGTGTTAAACTTTTCCTTCACAGACCTTATTTAAGTAAGTTCAAATGCATCATCAGCCCACAGTAACACTGATCAGACTGAAGCTGGAGTTCAGTGGACATCCTAAAACCAGGGGAGATGATGTGAGGTTTTCCTGTGGCTGCCAGGGCTCTCTTTGGCACAAATGTTGGCTGAGTCTGTTCTCACCAAAGAGAGTGAAGAAGCAGCAGTAATAGCACCTGCCATTGAAATTATGGATTGATTGAGCTGTTACCAACTAAACTATGATCACTAATAATTTGGCTTAATTATAGTTACTTAGTTACCCTGAGTTTTGTCAGGATGGGATGTTTGAGTGTTGGGAGAAATAAGCCAGACTTTGTTCCAGACACATCACAAATGAAGCGTTTGTACCAGACAAAGGGGCAGATAAAGGGTTTTCTTCCCATCACTTTGCTGTGCTAAGTGTTAGGAAAATTAATCCACAAACACCAGAGGTTTGTGTCCAAAAAGGAGACAGAGGAGTCCTTTCACTTTATTTGAATAAAGGCAGAGGCCATGGGGCATCCCCTGGGGTCTCTCGAGTTTTTGGAGGACCCAGCCTCCTTTTTATCCCAATTTCCCAGCCACATTTCCCTTCTCTCTTTCCCCATTTCTGAAGTACTTCAGAGGTTCAGACTCCCCAGAACACCTGATACCAGAGATTTCCCTCTAATGCATAATCCTCCCTTTTCATTTTTAATTCTCATGGAATTTAGGGGTTTTTCTTCTCCATTGTTTCTTTCATCTTTCAATGTCTAACTTCATTTATCAGAAAATCCAAAGTTTATTTGTAAAAGCAAATATCTTTTTCCATTCACCAATCAGTGGATTCCTTCCCATTGTTCATCTCCTAGTGCTGGTTTTATCTACCAGCAGACCCACAGCTTGTTTGGAAAGACAAATACACTATTCCTCCTATAAGGAAAGGGAAATCAAAGTTCCGTGCTGCTGGCTCTGTGCATCCCACACATGTGCCATGGAATGTGGGATTGAGCAAACTCCCAACTGCCTCCATCCTGCTTGTCCCCCTTGCACTGAGCAGAATTGATCACAGCCACCCATCCTGACTGGGGGTTTGGAATTGTGCTCAGCTTTAATGACCAGGAGTTTAAATTGTGCTGAGTTTTAATGACCAGGTTGTTGGCTGCTTGCTCCTCAGGCTTTCCTGGGACAATATTCTGACCTTGCTGTAGAGCAAATGAGCACAGAAATCAATTTCTTGCATCAAAAGTGACAGAAGGGCTAAAACAATAGAAATTAATTGAAAATGGAAAAAAGCAAAAAAAAAAAAAAAAACCCAAAAAAACCCCAAAAAACCAACCAAACAAAAAATCAAACAAAAACAATAACAAAAAAATGAAAAAACCCAACCAAGCAAAAAAAACCCACAAAACCAAAAACTGTATGGTGAAATGGGAGTTTATAAACTAACGGAGCTGTTTTTATAAACACAGAGTTTATAAACCAACATAAAGTTGCACTTCAGTTGCTCTTTTGCATTTATGCTGAAATCCAGAAAAGCAAAACCCACCCCCTTAAAACTGCAGTGACACAAGGACAGATTAAGGACTTGTTTTGTTTCCATACCTCCGAACAATTTGCAGTTTTTCATTTCATATACAGCCATAACAGATGAGGCTGTTAAGGTGTGGAAATTAAGCACAAACACAAATATTTCTAGCCTTCTAAATGCTTCAAATTTTTTTTGTATTCTGTGTAAATTATGTGAGATTTTAGCCTTGTTGCAGCTCATGTATCATGTGCATCATTTGTATCTTTTCTTGGGGAAGCTGAAGTAAAAGAAACCAGTTTATTACCAGTAATGGCAGTGTAATCATTACCATCACATTCCCTCCCTCCTTTATTAGGCTTTTTGGTTTTTAAGAATTATTAAATCCCTCTGGTTTAAATTTGGAAGAACAGAGATGTTAGCTGAAAATATAAACTCATTAAAGTCAGTAAGTTTTGTCTTTGCAGTCCATTAGTCAAATCTATGATTTTGATACCCTTCTATATGGTCATATAGCACCTAGAAAAACAGATTATACCATCTAGCACTGAGCTTGTTTTAATATTCCTGCAGTTCCTAGGAGTCTTATATCCCTTGCAAAAGGAGGGACTTAGTCTGCATTTTCTTATCTTCCAATGCAGTAAGCAGCAATATCAGTGCTATTTCCAATCTTCTGTGTCATTAATAAATATGCCAAGATATGTCTGTGAATTATGGCCCTTTAATAAGGTAATGGAGCTCCTAGAATCTAGAGCTTGATTTTTTAGAAGTGGGAACTACTTAGGTGCCAATAAGAATGTGCTGATCACATATATAACTAATCTTGATTAATTATGAGTACAAATTTTATTGTTTCCTTGTTACTGTTACCAAGTATTTTTATCTACTCTTAGTATCTCACCAATCCCTTGTGATTCTGTAGGGAAAATAAATGATATTCTGATTGATTATAGAAGTTCAGGCTCACACAGCAATGCTGATGCTGAAGCTGTGACAGTACCTGAGAGCCCCATGTGAACATCTTGGGGAGCATCAGGGGAGCTGGGCCATTACAGCAGCAAACAGCAAACACCCAGATTGGTATCAGAGTTTCTGACCACTGTTTTTTAAAAGAACACCAAGGTTCTCATTGATTGCAGCAGCCTTTGACCTGAACTCGATGTCAGCTCTCCTGGACCAGCCTTTGTTAAAATGATTGTGGTCAGTACCTTCAATTTACTGTTTTCACATTGTTTGCAAATCCAGAACATGTAAGAAGTGACCTTAGCAAAGAGGGTTCAGTTTAAACTTCAGCCATAGGTGCAAAAACCAGAGTAATACACCTGTTTTTAGTCTTATTTTATCCACCTTTTTCTACCTGCACAGGAACTACAGCTGATCTAACAAAGTATTGAATAATATCTGTGTGAAAAATAAAGCACTTCAAATGAAAGGTATTGTACAGCAGCATTACAATTTGTTCCTCTTGTTTGGAGGAATAAGATGTGAAGAATTGGCTGAGTAACCAATTTAATAATGAAGAGGATTTAGAATACAGAGAGAGGAGTTGAAAGCCTTGGGACATCATTCCCTGAAGTTTCATATGCTGCCTGTGCTATGCTTCAAATTAGGGAAATTTTGATACAGAAGTGATTTATAGGCAATACCTGTGCACAGTATTTTATCACATTAATAAAATCTTTAACTAGCCTTTGAAAATTCTAAAACCTCCTGTGTTCAGTTGAGGTGCACAGATAGAAAGAACTGCTGGCTGGCAGATGTTCAGATACATTATCAGAAAATGTATTTTCAGCCTAACCAGTATAATGTAATTCATTCTAACATGATATTTCAGGTTTATTTCAGTGTAACTGACTGCAGAATGCAGTGCTCTGTGCAGGAGACTAAAGGAGGTGGCTGGGTTAGGCCTGGTACAGAGCTGAGTATTGGTGGTAAACTGACAGATCATTTAAACAACTCAAAACTGGAAACAAAAGGGTTTTCTTTTCCTCTTCTAGTCTGCCCAGGTGAAGGAAGTGGCTTTGTTTCATGAGACTGCACTAAACTTAGATAAATGTTATTGTCTTGCACATTACATTAAAAATTATCACCTTAGGAATTGCTGTGTTAAATCTTTGCCTTTTGCCTCTGCTAAAAGAGGCAAGAACATTTTGGCTGGCTGTAGTATTTTACAGATGAAGCATAAATAGCTCTGTGTGTGTGTATGTATCTGTTTGTCTGTATAAACTCCTCTGTTGAAATCTTAGCTTGAGGTGCCACATGAATTGATTGCTTCATTTTGCTGTTTAATCAGCTCTGAACTGTCAGTGCCACAGCAGTTATTTTTACTTGGACTTCACCCTGGTGGCAGATTCCAGTTGGTTTTGTGCTATGGATTTCAGTTTGCTCCCCCCAGTCTTGCTTTGCTGTTGAATCTCCTCTTTATGGGCTCTTTCAGCAGGTGCTTCTCCATTTGCCACCTGCCTTGGTGCAATTTAGTTAAAGTATTTTAATTATTTAGGTGACATTTTACCTTGTATGGTCAGGCTGAATATGTAAATGGATTGGAGTCTTAGGTAAAAAGAATGGGATAATTTTATTTTTTTTTAAGAAGTGAGAGGTTTGTGATCAAAGATAAGAAATAAATAATCAAACATAAAAATAAGGCAAAATTTCTGTTTTATCTCATTCCCATGATCATTTTTATATCTCATCTCTTTAGTAATTATTGATTTATAATATAGAGTTGATGCACTTGGTAGAGAGACTGTGTGAATAGCTCTCCACATCAGTACCCAAAATGTGCCACGGTCAGGGTGTGGTGTGCACCAGTTCACAAGGCCAGGCATGATTCTCAAACCCAATCATGAAGCCTTAAAAGTAAATAAGATTTTTCTCCTTTACGTTTTAAAATTGTTTCTCAGCTGAGGATGATGCTAATTAATTTACTAATGATATTGTGTGTTTTAATGAGATGGGTTAAATGAGTTAAAAGTATTTTCTTGTAGCAAAGGATAAAAGTCCAAGTGTCAATCAAAAAAAAACTCGAGTCCCTTGCATGCTCACTCATTTACATAATATATATTTAACTTTAAAAAAAGAGCAAAAGATGCAGTTCTCTTTATTAACCTTTATTAAATATGCAAATCACAATCATAACTTTGATTTTTAAGTATCTATTATGGTAAGAAAAAAAAAATCTACCAAAAATAAATCAAATCACCACAAACACTTCTGCTGTGGTCTGATTTACTGTTTGCACTCCCTGTTTCTGGTGCTGGCAGCAGGAAGAGCAGCAATAACACAGTGGAGACAGTAGATGGCTGTAGAAAAGTGTGTTGAGCACTCCTGTGTGAGCGTAATAAGATTGGGAAAGGCCTTGACCTGACTGGATGCAGCTTTTATCTGAAGTACATTTAAAGAGATAAAGGAGAAGCAGGGTGCAGTACATGTTCCTTTCTTTTCTGTAGGAGCTTTGCTTTGAGTTTAAAAATTTCTCAAATGCGGGATTTGTGAACTGGGTCCTTCAGCAGGGAGAGGTAATGGCTCCAGAGCCACCAGAGTCACTCTGAGGATTCCCCCCCTCCCTCAAGGCATCCTAAAATCCTCCTGTAAAATTCCTACAGAGGGGGCGTCTGTAGATCCCATAATAATAATAATCAGGAAGTGGTAGATTCCCATTTATTTATTTATTATTACTTTTTTTTTTTTCCCTCTCCCCCCCCCGCCCTCTCTCCAGTGTAGTTGGCTGCCTTTAGTGCACGGACCTGCTCATTAAATAGATACACCAAGAACTGTTACCTAAGCAAGCTTGACAGTAAAGAAAGGACAGACTGAGTTAGGGAGAAAAAGGGAAGAAAAAAGACAGCCTGAAGCAAGTCACTTCACACGCAGAAAGAGCCACTGAACGAATGCTGTTCTCATAAACAAACTAAAAAAAATACCTTGTATAAGAAGAGAACTGTGAGGACTTGACAGAAAAAAGGCAAGATTTTCTACCCACTGTTTTCAGTTTTCCTTCCAGACATACTTGGTGAAGTAAGGAGACTTCTGTTTGCTGACAGAGCCCTTGATTTCTTTCAAGATGATGATGTATTTGTGGGTAGGTAGTGTCTCTCTCCGTGTCAATCTTTTGTTAATAGATGGACTTTGGGAGCGTGGATTTTAGCCTGTAGTTGCAGCATGTTGTGTGCTACGGGAGGTGTGTGTGTGCTGCAGGGGAGCGTGGCTGGGGTGCAGTACCTGTGCTTGCATTTCCAGGCAGAGTTTAAACAAACCGGGTCATTTACTGAAGCTGGGATTTATTTTCATGGTTTGCAGGATGTGGCAGGGTGCACTGCTTTCTTTTCAGTGCCTTAGAACGTACTGCAATCGTGTGAGATTCACTGTGGGGTTCAGTTACAAAGCGAATGCTGCATCACTTGTGGCTGCTCAGAATTTGCTTTCTTTGTAAGAAATGAAACAATCTTAATGTGATTAAAACTTCTAATGTGTGTTACTTAACCCAGTTGCTTTTATACTAATTGTCACAGTCTGTCCTGGCTTTTGAAGTTTCTGGCAATTGACAACTGCAGATAAAGAAATAGATATTTTGTTCCTATTTCTGTGATTTTATATTCAGCATTGTTCTGATTCCTTGCAGCAAAATCTGTTCACCTTAAAAATAATGTTGTGTTGTGGCATGTGTGTTTTGAATTAGCAAAGCTATTAACCTGTGTATCCATCCAGGTTTTGATACAGAATGTTTTATTTCTTAGCAAAACAAACCCACAAAGAAATCACTGAACAAATCTGCATACTTAAAAGCTTTTCTGTGTTCCTCTTCAAAGCCTGTACATCTTCTGGGAAAATATTTTAAACTAATCTCATTTGACAATCTATTTATTTATTTAATTTAAATGTATGTAAAAATAGACAAGTGTGCAGCTAATCTGGGCCACCTCTGCAAAACAGGCTGCAGAGAAGCAGCACTGAATTCTCAGAGATATTATCAGAAATCACTCCTTCTCCTTATAAATCACTCGTGGTTCATGCTGTAAATCTGCCTTTATGCTTTCTTCTCATTTCTCTTGACCCTCCACTGTATCTTGGTAACTTTTGCAAAAGGCACTGCATGCAGACTTTAAAGTTTGTTTTTCCAGTGCTTTGACCTGTGCTATCGTTTCAGCAGCTCACCAATCACCGAGGCTTATGATTTTGTCTTTTCCTTTTTTTCTGGGTTCTGTAGTACCAGTCCCTTGAATTTTCACCAGTGTGTCTGTGCATTTACCAGCAACCCTGACTGCTGCTGGTTTTTAACCCTTACCACCATCCTGTGTTGAACCTGCTGGTGCAGGGATTAAATTTCATTCTCCTTTTAGATCTATAAATCAGATCCCTCAGTTGCAGCAGTGTGTCTTTCATTCAGTTTGTGCTGTGCTGTTAGAGTTGCCATCTCCAAAGGAGATGCACAGTAAATATGTGAGGATAAGCCCTTATTTCAAATATGCACACTGAGGTGAAAGGATGTGCATTATTGTCTATTATTCTGTTTCTCTGTGGCACAGGCTCAAAAGGTTTGAAACCCAGGGATCTTCTCCCTCCCCAAGCCTAGTAATCATAGTTAATTTGAAATTCAGTGTAATACATTTTCTTTCAGGTAGCCATTAAGATTTCTATCACTTTTAGTGCACTGTATTTTTTATTTTTGATGAACTTTTCTAGTTATTCTTTTTAGAGATTTATATAAATACTTTAAGCAGAACAGCCATAGTACCAAGCAGTTTCTGATGGTACCAATTCCTGGTTTTCAAAGCTCCTAGTAATTCATATAAACGTTTCAGTAATTAATGTTTCACATTTAAAAGTGTGTTCATTCCATTTTTATTTAGTCCTTTTTACTTACATTATATGATGTCTGTTTTGGTCTGGTTTTCTGACTTGCAGAATTCTTTAAACAGTCCCTCTCTCTTTTGCACTGCTACACCTGGGTATTGAGTATTCTTCCCATTTGCAACTGAACTTTTCTAGTCTAAATTGTTTCTATAAAATCTCAAGATTAGTAGGAAGAAGCAGAGAATAAACATTTTTTTAATTGTAGCAGAACGTTATTACTTTGTGGGTTTTTATGGAAATAGAGGATTTGTATTCATAGATTTTTTTTTTTTCTGAAATGTTGATTTTTTTTAAACTGTATACATTGTGGCCATGCATAGATACCTAAGATGCAGCATATGGAAAAGATGCAGTAGGTAAACAAGAGACTTTCAGTAGATGTAGGTGCAAGGTATAAACTCACAGCAGCACTTGAAATGCTTTCTCCTGACATCACATCAATTTTTTATGTAATTATAAAAAGCTTCTCAGCAATATTATTAAAATTTAAAGTAGCCAACTTGTGTGAAAATGTAATCTTCCCTTTTTAAAGGGCTTAAAATTAACCTATTACTTTGACTGAGATTTTTTCAGATTATTCACTCATTTATGTGGCAGTGCTTACCTGTTGTTTCATTTCGTGTGTAACACAGAAACATTTTGGATATTTACAAAGTAAAAGAAAATTTTGATTTCTTCCCATTCTCTACTGTCTTACTTAGACATTATCCTGGAACAGTTTGATATCTTTTTTTTAAATTCTACTGATGACAGTGGTTTCAATTTCCTTTTATTGCAAGCTGAACATGTTTAGCTAACTTAAAACATTGTGCAGGAGTGCAGGACACAGGCACTAATTCAGTCTGTTGAATGCAACAGTCTTGATTAGGTGCTGTTTTTTAAATACTTTTTTCAACACTTTAAAAAGTAGAGAAAGATTTTAATATTGTTAACCCTGTCAAAGGAAATGCTTATTTGTTTACAGCCTAAGCAGTTAAATGATGTTTGTATTTATATTTTCCTCCTTCCCTGGACAAAGGAGATCTCTTTTTGGTCTGGTACTTTATGTGTAGGAATCAGAGTTCAGCAATGTCAGAGTTCACCCTGACCAAGAAACTTTGAAGGCTTCCAGGCATGACTGATTTAGGAACTAGTGAAACCAAAAGGGAATATATTCTCTCTGAGGGGTACAGACCCATTTACACCTGCTGCTGCTGCACTTTGTTACCCCTTTCTCCACAAAATGAGATGGTTGCAGTGACTGAGGGTGCTCTGGATCACTGCAGGTGATCATTGCCATTTCCTGTGTAACTCACCTCCCCAGAGCTGATGGGCTTTGCTCAGAGTGTAGCAAATATTGGTGTTGGGCTTTTTCCAGGTAGAGGGTTCTGAAGCTGCTGACTCGTGCTTAGTGTGGAACTTTTGGTGGCTGAAAGCTGAGCCTGCTCCCAATCTTTCAGAGCCTCCTCTTTCTGTGCATTGTTCTCCTCCTCTTTTTCATAGTTTGAAAAATAAACCCAGTTTGTCCACATGGCAGCACAGGCAGCTGCTTGATTCCCCAGCAAACAGTTCCATGGTTGGCTGTTTTCCATCTGGTTGTTCAGTTCCCACCGACCTCATGTTCAATTTTCATATTCTGAGTTAGGAGTCGAGCATTTAAAGTCACTACATGTCATGAAAAAAATCAAATGTCGTAGGAAAAACTGGAACAAAATCATTGGTAAATATGTTTTTAAAATAAAAATTGTTAGCTTTCCACACTTCCTTGTATGCTACAATGCTAGACTAAAATTACCTTAATGTACCATAATAGAGTTTGATAAATTTTATAAACATCTAATTAATGTCTGCTTAGTCAGAGTAGTGCTTCATTCCTGTCAGTCTGCTGTTCTTTTTAATAATAGGGAATGAGTTGTCAGAGATTTTGTGTATATTTAGCAGAGATTTTTTTCAGTAGCAGCTTCAGAATGATACTTGATCAAACAAGGCAGAAAGTGTGTCAGCAAATGAAATTTGGTATTTTTCCCAAAACTAGAGTAGGCAGATACAGAGAAACAGATTGAAAAAAAAAATGTGTATGCAATAGCAACAAGATAATTTCTTCTGGCAATAGGACACTGTTTTGACAACTCTGTAGAATAAAGCTTTTGGGTCCAATACAGAGAATTGTACTTGTCTGAATTAGCAAAATGTTCCTTAAATGAACATCTGGGAAGAAGTCTGGAAGAAAAAAGAAACAGACTCTAGCACAAATTTAATCTGGATATTTAGGAATTTAAACTCCTTTATTGTTGCATTTCTGGTTCCTCTCCTATTTAGAGGCATCCTAATACACATATATGAGTCTGTGTCAGCTCCCATATTCAAAAGCAGATGGTATTTTATTCAGCTGACCAAGGTCTGCATGTTTTTATGCACCAAATGTGTGCAGGCACAGAGTGTGCCTTGCTCCTGGCTCAGGGAAGGGTGTCATTTCCAGCCCAGCTTGTGCTCCTTGTGTACTCAGTGCTGCAGGACACCTCTGAAAAGGCTTTTTTCTATAGGAAATGAGAACCCTAAACAGATGTGAAGATGAAGATCCCTAAAATTCTAAAGGAACAAAACCTTAGAATTTTTTAAAATTGCAGCAAGGAACAATGCTCATATTTTTTTTTGGGTAACTTTACCTACTGTGTATTTTGTAGCATTGAAATTGTGGGCATTAAGCAGAGGATTGCTCTCTTCAATGAGGATTTCCAAAAATGCCCTGGACTAAGACAAAATGCACTGCTGAGTGTGCCCAAAGAGCTACAGACAGTGAGATTCAGCATGAGCTAAGCTGAAAGAATAAATGACTCTGCTGAAAACAGTCAGAGGAACACTTCAGCAGTGTAGATTTTATTGCGTAGAGTTATTGAGTAATCAAAGTATTTAGATCCTATTAGTTAGGAAAAAATCAAACATATTAGCAGAAAAGCTGCAGATATCTTCAGAGTCAGTGATCCTCATTCTGCTTTCCACTGAGACTTTGAGTAAAACATGCAGCTTCATCCTCTGCATCTGACTGCCTGACCACTGATGTTGAGTAAATGTGTACCTTTTATTATTAACACAGAAAAATACAAAATGATTTCATAATAGAGTATGCTGGTGTGAATAGTAAGGATCTTCAAGGGTACCTGGCTCAATAAACTTGAATAATGAAGTATTGCAATTTATAAATCTACAGACTTGATGGCTAAAGTAAAAGGACTGACAGAGGTGTTGAATGAAAATAGGATTACAATTAGTTATGGAGGAATCTAAGACAGTTCTCAGTAGGTTGTCTTTATGCATCTATTGGAACACACACATATTTGGCTTAAAATGATATGTATAATACCTCATGTTGTGATGACAAAGCTAAAAATCACACTAGCATGCAAAGCATGAAGACATTCAGCAAAATCACCTTTTTTAGTATGAAGGGAGAAATGAAACAGAAGAGAAAAGGAATTCCAGTTCAGAATATTTGACAGTAACTTTTGGTCATTGGGTATGTTCAATTCTCAAAGGGTTTTCTTGCCCTGCTATGGTATTTTGTAGAACACCATTCTGTTATTAATGTGCAGGAAGAATGGCAAGAGAACAAATCAGGATGATGCTCTGTTATGTCCAGCAGTGCAGATAGGCAAGCAAGCCAGTTTTGGTTTGTAAAAACCATGTACATTCCTTTAGAGACCAACACACATAAGTGTTTGATGAAACTGAATTTAAACAGGATCAAACTGAGCTTAAGCATCAAGAATATATTTATTATCATAACTAATTCTTACAGCAGAATCAGTGCATTTTGTGTAAGGCAGCATGACTGACTTGCTCTGCTCTCTTTTGAAGTTGCATTATATGTTCTGTATAGTTTAATTGCCAAATCTGCTCTCCCCCCTTCCTTTAGCAGGGAGTCACACTTGTCCAATTAACCTTATCTTTATCGTGTCCCCCTTAATAACCCTGCTTTCCATCAGAGCTCTGAGTGAGCTGTGTGGGTGTCTCTGTCAGTGCAGGGATGTGTGAGAGGAAAGAATTGAACAAAGGCTGCATGGAATGGGGCTGGGTGAGCAGGTTAGAGCCCTCCTGTTGCCCCAAGATTGTTATCTCTTAGTGGAAATCCTTCCTGAGCGCCACTTGTGGGACCGGTGGGTTTGCAGAACCTCAGCTGCTGTAGAGGCAGAGGAATGAACAAGTCCTGAAGATTTTTTTGGGCAGTTGAGGAACCTTGTTTGTGTCTTGAGATTAATATCTTGATGTGTTCCTTTTGGGTGTTTATTCCAGTGAAGTGTGCCTGCTGGAGAAGCTGTCATAGTCCCTAAGACAAAATTTCCTTATCTTTTCACTGTAATGTGCAAGTGCCACTAAGCTGGATTTACCTTTTATACCTAGTTAGGCTGTCTCACAGTTTAATCAACAGAAGGGGATGTTTACTAATCAAAGTCTGGGTATCTATTCACATCTTTTGATGTCTTTCCATATGACTTGCTTTTGCCCTTCTGCTCCTGGATTGAGATTCCTTCCTTGCCAAAGAGATGAATCTGTGTTTGGATCCCTGTCATAGCCTAGGATGGGAATCCACCTGTTCTTACTGCAGCCAGAAAGCTGAAGTCCAACATTCCTGCAGAAATTACTGCTTTTACAAAGGTTTCTAATACACCAGGTATATTTTCCCCATCAGGATGGCAGCTGTGTCATGGGTTGGACCCAGCTAGAAGCCAAATTCCCTCTCACTCTCCACCTCAGGGAAAAACTGGAGTGAGAAAGCTCATGAAACAGCAGGAAAACAAAGAGGTCACTTCTTGATCACTCTCACAGACACAGCAGACTTGCCTTGGAAGAAATGACATAATTTATTGCCAATTATCATTTCTGCCAATTCAGTATGTCAATTTAATTTCTGGTTCTGGTAGTGGAAAACAAAACCAAGGCCCCTTTTTGTTATCACCACAACTTAAATTCCCACTCTTCAGCAAGGCAGTGAGTGACATGGAGGGATTGCAGTCAGGACACAGGAGTTTCTCTCTTCAGCTCCTTCTCATTCTTGCTGTGCTCCCTGGGTGTTCCTCCATGGGCACAACACAGATTTAAGTCAGCCAAATAGATCAGACTAAGTCTGATCATTGGCATTTCAAGTTTTCTTCACAGATTGTTGTGTTTGTAGAGTTTTGTGCATTTCATCTTTTGTGATATGTATATATATAACATACAGGGACTCCTTTGATAGAGGAAAAGCTGATATATGTTTGAATTTTACTTTTCAGTGAGCTTCTCCTCAAATATAATTACAGGAATTCGAGGAAGGATAAAATGTGACAACATATTTGTGAATTGTGAGATTTAACAGAGACTGAAGTAGATCTTATTATTGATGTGCTTCCTGCTTCATTAAATTCCCCTTAAGGTTTGCAGCATGGATATGGATCATTTGCAATAATAATTATGCAGTGATCGATTGATTGTGTCTGACATTGTACTTGTCACCTTGAAATGCAAAAACCATTTATTTTCCAGGGTGTGAACATTCCTCTCCAACACCAGACACCAGCATGCACCAGTTGGTGTTAGAGAGGGGATGCATTTGATAAAATTGGGAACTTCATCTTCACCTTTACCTCAAATGAAGTGCCACTTGTCATTTTACAAAAATGGAAATTGCCCAACCAGCAATGGTTGCAGATTAGGAAGCACAGTCTAAGTTCAGAGGGATTGTTAAAATGGAATATTTGTATTTTAGTTGGTTCCTGTGTGTTACAAAATGGGGTTTTCAATAAGTCTGTGCTGAGATGGGATGCAAAGAGCACACCTGATAAAACTGAGGTCTCTGCTTTGGGAACTGCTGTGTGTCTGTCTGCCTCACTGAGACCTTGATTCACAGCAGTATTAACTGGAAAATCAGCAACAAAATGCTTCCACTGTAGTCATTCTCTGAGTAAAATGCTGTACATTTCATGTTTTGAGTGGTGTAATCATCATGACAATGTAATCTTCCTTTTATTAAGAATATTTGTAGCAATGAATGAAACTCTGTCCTTTGGGCTTTCAGAATTTTGTTTCTATTGAAGTTGCAGTGAAGCAGCTGCTTGGTGGCTGCAGTTAAAGTGAAGTTAATCTGTGCTTTCTCAACTAATATTAAAGCAACAGCCAAGGGAAA
>JAWWMS010000043.1:4082720-4100570 GCA_035048045.1 Chlorospingus semifuscus
CAGAGCATCCATTGGTATGGAATAGGAAGTGAAGACCAAAAGTATGTTTGGTGAGATGAGATTTGATTAAAAAGTGACTTTTTCAAAACCAAAAACTGGCTTTAGATTGCATCAAACCAAATATTTATTATTACTTTAATTTGAGATTTCAACTTTTATTCAGAGGCCTAGATTACCTGAGCTTTGCTGAGATGCTGCATTTCATTTACTGAACTTTGGGTTGTTATAATCAGGATTTTTAAAACAGATGTATGGGTTTTTTAAATGAAAAACCTCCAATTATAAGATTGTCAGCATTCTTTAGGGTGAAATGTTGTGCACATGATTTTATTCCCTCCAAGGGTGAACACAGATAAGCATATAAATTGGAATTTGGAAATATTTAATATATTGATTCTCATACAACCAATTTGAAGAGTAACTGCAGCGCTAATGGTAAGTTGACAATGTTGATTGTACTGCTGATTTAAAAATTAGCAACTCTAGGTTTTATTTTTATGGATACTGAATAGAGCTTACAAAACTGCTTTAAAAGTGTGATGTAAGAAAAATAATTCAATTTTTTTAAAAGCAGTTATTTTTTACTCAACACATGTGTAAGATAACTGAAACACCTAACCTGAAGAAAGGTTTCAGCTGTGTTGTTTTCAGCTGAAAATATCCCAAATCAGTGGTATGAATTTGTAGAAGAATCTGAGATAAATTGCCCCACCTGGTAACACACCCAATATATCCCGTTCTTGCCCATTGAGTTGTAATTGGAATATACAATTACAATTAATTTTTTCTTTCAGTCTATGAGAATTGAATGAGAAACTCCTAATTATAAATGCAAAGCCCAGCTGGAATTTTTTACTTATTTTCCACGTTCTTTATCCAGAGAAAACTGAGGGAACTTTGTTTTGTGAGGAACACTCACAATGGCCACGACTGTCCAGTTGTACCTTCACACTCCAGTCTCTTGTCTGGAAATGCAGCATCCCAGCAACACCAGGAACAGCAGAGCAAAGAGAAAACAAAAAATGCCCCTGAAAGGAAAGGGAAATGAAGGCCAGAGGTCGAGGGGATGAAATGAAAGGAGAATATTTAAGATAAGGACAGTCACTGACCTTTTCAGTTAAATGTGAAGGAATTGTGTTCTCTTGACATCACTAAGGTTCAGCTTCTAAAGCGACCCACAGGGTGAACTTATTTTTTGCTTTCATGTGTTTCAAACCCTATTCGCTGTCACAGCATCTGGAGTAACTCTGCAATACTGGTGATAATAATGTTTAATAATATTAATGTCTTTACTGTGCTATGCTTTGGTTGTCGATATAGACGGCATCACCCTCTCAGATGAGGAAAATTAGTTCCAGCAGAGACCATTCTAAAAAATCTTTATTTTTTGGGGGTGTCATTTTGGCTGAAAGGCAATTAAAAACTTGCTGTAGAAAAGGGTCTGTTTTGCCCTCCTGGTGGGACTTGGTTGCAATTCTTTGAATTGGATGGTTAGGAGTCAGAGTGTTTTGGTTAGTTTTCTCTTTCCCTGTGTGTATGGCAACATGTTTGATGACTCTATGGGCAGCAGCAGGATAATAATAGTAAAAATAGGATGCAAATTTTGATTTGTATATTGGATAATTCCTCATGAGAAGTAGGACAAGTAGAAGAGGTTACTCTCAAGCAAGGGAAGAAAGCTGATCTAACACGAAGACAAAATTACAAATGCTTTAGGAAAAAGGTGCTGGAGACAAATGAGGAATGTGGAATTAAGTCTTGTAAAGACTAGGAAGGTAATTTAGTAATACATACAGGCCTAGCTGAGGTGGCATAAAACATCTCATTCTACAGCTCACGTGTGAGGAATCCTGTGGTGGGATGCAGTGATGTGTTACTGGCACTTGTAAAAGTTCCTTATGCACTTCTGTTTCTTACTATTCATTATTTATGTGTGTGTTAAACATTTACTCTCTTATTTCAGAAGGTTATCATATGCTATTAATGTAAAACTGCACAGTGAAAGCGAAGATAACAATCCTGTTTTAAGTTAATATATGGATGTTCACAGCCAGTGAACAAATTCTTAATTTAAATTGGTTTATAAAAAGCAATTATAAACAGACAAGTCAAATTTATCTCTTAGCTATAAAAACCACACACAAGTGAGCCACATGTTCAATTGGAATTTTTCCTGCTGAAAAGCAAGCCAGCTCATGTCTTATTCTGTTGGACATGGAGAAATTAATATTTACTCATGTTCTGCAGCAGTTTATTACACACTGAAGATTTTTTTTTCCTATGATACTACTGAAGTAATATGGTTCAGTCATCTTTTAAATGAAGAGACTCCAATTTACTTTAGAGGTATGTCTTATCAGGAAACAAATTTAATAATGTTATCACAGCCAAATAAGCAAAACATGACCAAGCAGTCTTGTTTCTATTTTTGTTAAATGCAGATTATTTAACTAGATAAGTATTTTAGTGCAGCTTCCCTTATGAAGAACTCAGCACACACAGCTTCACGTGTGCTGCTGTTATTTTAACCAGTCCTTTCAGTCTTTTTGCACTGACTTTGTTCAGTTCAAACCCATCATTTTCCACTGCAAGACAGGTCTGTGGGATGAGTTGTTTAGGATATGATTGGCTGTATGGGAATCTTGTTTTCATATGCATTTTATATATGTTAATAGTTCTGTTCATTTGGAACTATTTCATGTAAGTGCCACCGTGCTGTTACTTTTCGGATGAGCTGCACTTCAGCAGAATAGTCTTAAACAATAAAAATTATTGGGATTTCATTAGGGAAACTGTAGAAATTACAGCTGTTTTTCTTATCACTGAATTATGACTGAATATTGAAAAAAATGCTGGGCTGAATAGCCAAGAATAGCTAAGGAGCTGCAGGATAGGCCTGAGAATAATTTGTCAGCGTCACCTGATCACAGCACAGCATCACTTATCAAATTGTGTTCATCCCTGATGGTCTATTGTGAATTACTGATTTTTGGAACCACATGTGGCCGTGAAGAACCCGAATGTTGAGCAAAAGATACTTGCATGGCATGAGAGGTGATTCCTGCACACCCCACTTGGAAATCCCACTGGAGAAGTTTATCACTGATTTCTTTAAATGTCCCTCATCTCTATTTAGCAACAATTTCAGATAAAAACCTTAAATCTGTGTACTGGGTATGGTGTGAGGCAGGAATACCTGTTCCACCAAGGGAAATCCTGATCCTTGCTCCACACTTTCACTCCTTCTTAGCCAGCAAATCAATTCTTCTTTTAGTCATTTTCACCTCAGATTTTGAGGTTCTGCTAGGTGATTACTCTCGTTCAGTTTCTCAGTCATCTCCAGTGTTTTGAGTCCAACATGATGATTCCATTATTTTGGTATTCATATCCAGTTTTTTATCAGGATGCCAAACTACTCTCTGAGATACTCAGGTCACAAAAAGGGAAAAATATTTTCAAATTGGTTATATCCTTGATGACTCTAAATAAAACGTAATGTAATTTAAGGTTGGAATTAAAGTGTGTAAACTTTGTGAAATTGTTTTGTTTTTTTTTTTTAATGCAAGCAACAGAGACTGCTCGTCCAAAATTCAAAATGCAAAGTGCCAAAAATGGATGGTGCTCACCCATGGGAATTAGGAAGTGCTTTGTAATAATATATTGTTTCTCCCTGGTAGATTGCAACCTGGTTAAGAATAATGATTTTTATAGGCAGTAATACATCTAGATCCACTTGTAATTCTTAAGTTACATGTAGTACTCCAGGAAAATAAATATTTCATCACCAGGTGTCAGACTTATGGGCTAATTAACATTTCAGCAATGATAGAAGTAGTGTCATTAGCTCTGCTCATAGAACTATGCAGGGTGTTGTTCCTCCCTACTTCTGTGGAATTTCTGCAAAGGAAGTGAATAGACAGAATTATTAACAGTTCCATGTTGGTGTTGAATGAGAGGAGTCCAGTTTATGATGAGATTGCAGAACACAGAGAAACTTCCATAAAGCCAGTTCAGGGTCCAAGGAGTCAGTGGTGAGTGTGTGGAAAGTCTCTGAGTGCCAAGAGCATTTTTCAGTCCAATTAGCAAAATAATATCTGATGTCTTTTGGTGACAAGGAGGAACCCTGGCAGTGCATGAGACTGAGATGTCTGAGTGTCAGCTTACGTTAAATGCTTTATCCTTTAAGGAAAGGACTTGCAGCTAAAGCACCTGGGGTCTAACTCCAAAAGGGCAGTACTCCCAAGTTTAAATATTTAATGCTTGTTTTTCAGCTTTCATCTGTTTGCTTATTTGTTTGCTTGCAGCCAAATCGTGTTGCAGGAATTGTCTAGGAAGGATTGCGGGGAAGATACATGTGAGGAAAATGGCACAAAATCCAGGGCTTGAATTAGGCTCTCCAGTAGCAAGTTGGCTTTCCAACTCCATTATAAAGTTCAAGGTAGCAATATTTTTGTCCTGCTGTCTCCTTTGAGACAGGTGTAGAAGCCTTGTGACAATATAAAGCACAATACTAAACTGTTCAGTGATTGATTTGGACAGTTGAGTATCCAACATGGTTGTTAGGGCAAAATTAGCTACAGCAGTGAAATACCCAAAGTAAAAAGCTGCAGACTGTGGGGCTCTTCCCAGAGAACCCAGATGTGTAATTGAACCTGGAATGGTTTAAAAAGGACGGGAATTCTGTCCTTTCATTTGGAGATTTCTGTCACAATTACAATGCTGTACAAATCTGTCAATGGCATTTATTTTCTGTCTTCCCAGCTGGGTATATTGCACATTGAACACAGAGATTTTCAGAGAGAAAGTTACAGCAATCTTCTGTAGAGATTTTGCATGAGGATGGATAGTTCTGTCCAGTGATCCACTGTGAGCAATTTTTAATGGCAATTTTTGCAGTTTAATAATTGGACAATTAGGCCACAAGCCTGTCAGTATGTAAAGTTATTTATAAAAGGAATGAAGTTGGCATTCTGTATAATAACAAGTATCAATGTAGATTTTTTTTTATTTTTTTTATTTAGAGCGTTGTGGCTTCAGCTTTTACCACAGAGTATCATTGGGATTATTTCAAGCAAGCAAAATACTGGATAGCTCTTCTCAGTTTGTTACAGAATAATTTGTTTTCCATTGATAAAAACATATAGAAAGCTTTATTTCCATTGATGTAAGCAATCATTAATAATGGGGACAAGTATTGGATTATTCTGGATACATCAGTTCTTCCAGGTGTATCTTACAAGAGGCATATTTCAGAAAAAACTAGGTTTCAAATAGTATCTACAAGCTCAGAAATCTGCTCGCTTTAAATATTTTAGACTGCAGGGAAAACAATGATCAGGCTAAAAAAGGAGCACAAAATGCAACTTTATCTGAGCATTAAGGCTTTGTATTTGGTTATAATAAAAAGTACCTGAAATACTTATCACTGGTTGTTCTAAAGGGTTAAAGTATTTGCAGCCTAAACCTGCATTATGCAAAGTAATTTATTAATTGACATGTATTTCTGTGTGATAGCAGGTCAGTGAGGCATATTTCTCTGATCTACTGTGCATAATAAATATATGAAATATCTATTCCACAGTGCCTTTGGACTTCACAGGAACAGTCCCATTTTGAAATACTGTGGCTAATCTAAAACTATACAGCTGAACAGAAAACCAAACCCAGTCCCAAATATGAATAAATGATTTGCTATTTAATATGTCAGTGTTTTTTGTCAGGTTGATAACATTAGGCTCAGCTGCATTCAATTCTAAACCCTGCAATATTTGAAGCCTGATATTGTGCCTCACTAAATTTAATACATGGACCTCAGTAATAGAGGAAATCACTTTAGCACTTGGCAGTTTGTAATGCTGTATAAAATTGACTGCCCTGCAAACACAATAGCGATAATAAAAATTGTGGTCAGCAGGGGGGTGTAATGCATTTTCCAGCCTCAGCAAAGGTCCAGAGGAGATTTATTGAGATTTTACTGTTTGGGTGAGGATCAATAGAGCTTCGTTAATAATTTGTTCGAAGGGCACCCTTCAGGTATATGACATTTTACTTTAAAACTTGGATAATTTGGAAAGCATGCCTGGTGATAACAATGTCAAGTCCCTGTGTTTCGTGGGCATGGATTTTTGCATTCAGCTTGTGGGAGCATTTACTTGCCCAGCAATTACATTTGAAATCATTCAATATATGAAGCAGGCCAGTATTGATAACAAGATTCCACATTTTCTAATGCAACTCTTAAGAAAGAATCCCAAACTCATTCTCAAGCACTCCATTTTGTCTGTTGTTTTCTCCTGTAAGCAGAACATTTAAACATCAGTCTGTGATCTCTTGGTGGTACATAATCTTCATGAATATCTGGAACTACACACTTATTTTCATGACTGTAGAATTAGATTTCATGAGAATTCACCCCTTTACTTTTCTAGTGCTGGCAGGACTGCATAATAACTATTAGGTTGGCTTAGACATCTGTACTTCTTTTACATTTTCCTAAAAGAAACTTCACTTTCTGGGCTAAGCCTGCCTTCCTTTTCTGCCAGCAACTTTTGATGGACACTGCTGTTTGTAAGACAACAAAAATTTGTCATCACTTGCGGCTGGAACACAGGGACAGGATATAGCAGAAGGATTTATTTCCAATGAGCATGCACAAAGTAAGATTTATGACTTTTGCAGCTCTGATGACGTTCCTTACACAGTTGCTGAGCTACAGCAAATTAAAGGATCCAGGAATACTGAGGGGTGTGTTTTTGTAATGAGGGAAAAGAGACAGAAGCAATAAGAAGATAATTAAGGTAACAACTTGTGAAAAATTAAAGTGTTTCTGTCTTTCATTTTTGAATCTCTGAGCATAAACTTTGTAGTTGTTAATTTAATTGCTGATGTTCTCTGTATCCCTGAAGAATATTAAGGATTAATCATCTGGTTCATTCCAACAAGAGATAAGGCCTAAGTGAATTGAAATTTTACCAATTTAACCCTCTCTCCCTTCTAATATGACATGATTAACATTCTTCAATTAACAACACATAATTATTCTAAAGGCCTCATTGCACTTACTCCATTTTTCAGTTTCAGGTTGCCCTTTACAGGTATTTCAAAACTGAATAGAAGGCAGGCTATATTTTTGTTCTGTATTATCAGTCACTTAAATCTAGCCAAATTACAAGAATTGAGATTTTTAATTTTACTTCTTTTGCTCCTTTTTTCCCCCTAATGATCTCTATGTGCATGTCCTGAAAATCAGTTCTGATTAGCTGAACATTTTCTTGAAGGTCTCTCTTTAAGGATAGTCAAGTATTTCTTTTCCAACCTTTGCTAATCTGAAGAAATTTCCTTAATTATGTGTGGCAGAATACTGATTTACAGAACTCGCAATTTCATTGAGCCCTAGAATGCAGAGCTTTTCATTTAAATATTACTACGTAATGTATTTTTAATTTTTTTTTTATATAGAAGATAATGACATTATTTACATTCCAAGACTTTGGTTTTGAGCAACACTCAGTAAAAATGCAGCATTTTTATGCAACCTGGTATTTACTGAAGTGTTTTCCAGCATCTTTCACCGGGTAAATAGTAAAGAGCTTGGTCTTGCCTTGGGTCTCATAGATAATCAAGTAGCTGTTAGTGGGGAATCATTAATTTATGGTAAAAAAAGACAAATCAAAACTAGATAGGAAGAAAATACATCTGTTTTCCTTCTGAAAGCAAGGAGGTAAGGGAAGTTTACTGACTTGTAGAGTTATAGTTGTAGAATTGTAGATTTATAGCACTAGACGTGAAAACATTACTGTTTTTATTTTAAAACTTTTAAAAGGAAAATGTTGTTTCTTCCCTACCTAGTGCTTAAAAAAATCCATCTTTTTTTCCTCTTTAAGCCTTGTGAACCTTTAAATACCAATTATTTTCCATTTAAATTTTAATGGAGCAGATGTCTGATAACCATGAATATTCCTGCTGTATTTCTCAGGGTTCTGTGCTGTGAAAATCTGGGATATTTCATGTAGGGACCTGATGTAAGACTGGACCTCTCCAGTTTTCAGTCCATCCTCAGGTACCAGCCTGAAGTTATGATGCTTTCTCCTACACCTCAAGCAAAACTGCATTAAGGGAGAAATTAATCACAATTATGTTCTTTCATGCATTAAATTTTCAGGACTTTATTGAAAACTACTAAAATCAACTATGCAGGGCTACAGAAGGGGGAGAAGTCTAACTTGCTAGAATATACAATCAGGGATCATTGAGATAGAAAAATATGATCAGGGAGACAGTTGTGTGTGTCTGCAAATGTTTATATATTAATACATTTATATGTACTAACTTAAATTAATCCATTTATATGTACTAACTTAATACATGTAATATTAATACATTTATATGTACTAACTTAATACATATAATATTATTTATATGTACTAACTTAATATATATAATGTAAATATATTTATATATACTAACTTAATACATATAATATTAATATATTTATATGTACTAACTTAATACATTTATATGTACTAGCTTAAATTAATACATTTCTATGTACTAGCTTATAAGACATCCAGATTTTTCTCTTTCAGAAACAAACAAAACAAACAAAAGTACAGCTTCTGTACTTTTGTAAAAAGGAGACTGACATCTTTAGGGAACTGAAACATGCTGTCTTTTCATGGGTCAGAAAAATTGCTTCCCAACAATTAAACACAGTTTTTATTTTGTTGTTTCCAGAAGTTCATGTTGACTTGATGATCCTGACAGGTGGGGAAAGGATGCCCACAGACAGCAATGGTTCTCTCCACTGCTGCATTTTTAAAAATGTGTCAGGGCTGAATTGTTTGAAATTTTGCTCAAGAGGAAAGAATACTACCAGTGGAATAATCAGCAAGTGAAATGACTTCGACCCCAGGCACTACCTGTCTCTGCAAATTCCTGCCCTGGGTCCCTCTTTGCAGCAGGCAGGCAGGAGTCTCAGAATGTGAATGTTAAATGTGAGGGATGCCTTGGACACTGCTGTAGGTGTGTCTGTGTGTGCAGTTGTGCTTTCTGAGGTCAGGCTGTGCTCAGGGAGCTGGGCTGGGCAGCACAGCCTCAGCTCTGCCAGCATTCCAGGGAGTGCCTCAAAGCAGGATGGCAATTACCCTGCTCAGCCAGCACCTCTTCCCTTTCCTGCTCCCTCTGCAATGCATCCAGCAAAACAAGAAGCAAACTTTTTTTCCTATTTTTTTCACCTACCTTCCACATTGGTCACTATTTTGGGGCTCGGCACCTGTTCACTCTTTTTTTAGACGCATGGATGAGCACCACTTCCTAAAATGAGCACAGGACCTGTGCCAGTAAATCCCCTCTGGAAGCTTAAAAACCTTTTTCAGAATCTTCCCTTCAATTTAACCAAATCTGCTTTCTTTGAATTAGCAAAGGAATCTCTTTTCTCAATGAAAGTGAAAACAATTGTTGTGTTTAATCAAAGGATGGCAAACGGAGATGCTTCACTCATTTTGACAGCTGTGATATGCTGGATGTGACCCTAGCCAAGGCAGTGATAAGAAGTATTTAAAAATCAGCCAATATTACAGAAGTAACTAGGATGAATAAGTATTTAAAAATCAGCCAGAAGCAACTAGGATGAAAGAGAGATCCTTATTTAAAATAAATTAATATGAAGAATGAGACATGAATTAGGAACTTCTATCATTGTTCTGCAACAGGAGGCACTGCTGATGTGCACAGGGAGAAATAACTTCAGAGGAGAATAACTCCTGATTTTTTTTTTTTTATGTGTTTTGTTTATTTGTTCCATAGTTGGGTATCGTTTCAGATTTATCAGAGAAAAGCCATAGGAAGACCACTAAATCACAGACTTAATTGCAGTTTCTTCCTCTGTCAGCTTTTGGGGAGCCAGGTGCTCTGTGGTGTGAGCAATGCTGAGTGTACTCATTAGCACGGGGAATATCCCAGGGGGTTGCTCCTGGCCTGCAGCCCCCACCAGGACCTATAGCCTAAGATCCATGGCATCCTTAGGTATTTTAGACTTTATTTTACCTCTCACAACAGGCCCCAGCCTTTCCTGGTTACTGCTGTGCTGTGTTACTCTAATGCATGAAGGCAACTGCTTTGCTCTGGGAGGACTGCTGAAAATTTTCATCATAGAAGCAGCCTCTGAGGTCTGGTTTAATTTATTCTGAGAAACTTTACAGAGAAATCTACTAGTTAGTGAAAAAAAAAAAAACAGTTATTGTATGCTCTCTAATGTACTGTGTGCTGGGGGAAAAGTCCTGCACTGTTCAACTGTTTGGCTACTTGAAAAAATATGAGGAAAGAGGAAACAAGATAGACAACTGAATCTGTAGTTCCTTGAGATAAAAGATTCCTGTATTGTTCTGTACTTTTGTCAGCAAACGTCCTCAGATTTGGGCACTTTATTTCTGCAGAAACAATTTCTGCAGTACCACAAAGTCATATTAGGCTCCTGCACATTGGTAAGCTTATTTGTGGGGTAAAAATAAGCACAGGACTGGAATATTCACCTGAATGAAAGGTTGTCAAACCTTCAACAATTCAGGATTTGCCCAGCCATGCCCTCTCCACCTGCCCTGGGGAGGGAACATCCTTGTGACCATGGACCAGATGGAAATCCTGCCCAATTCATCACCTGCAGAGCTGCTTGTGATGGGATCCCAGGGTCAGTGCAATGCGCTTTCAGGATAAGTTTTGGTGCTAGGACAATTTATTGCTGAAGTTTAGAATGTACTGAAAAAAAATGGAGCTGTCTTTGGCTCAAATTCGTGTTTGATCTGGATGGGGAAGTCTTTTTGTAGAACTTGTGTTGGCATCTACCCAAGGGGCAGGAAATACATGAGCAGCTAATCCAGGTGAGCGCAGAGAATTTATCTGTGTCTTCCACTGTTTCCCTTTCTCTGGGTTTACCTTTGTTTCTTTATTTATTTATTTATCAGTACCTTTATTTCCTTATTTAGTTATTTATCAGTACCTTTATTTCCTTATTTAGTTATTTATCTCTTGTTTTGGAACATCAATGTTCTCCAGGTAAGTCCTGAAACCCATATTTGATACACTTGACTACAATTAAGGATGCACTTAAATTTTCAGGTGTGCAGTGATCTGATTTCCTCTGTGCAGACAGACCCCTACAGACCTGAAGTACTTTCTGCAGTAGGACTGCAAAGGCAGCATAATTCAAAGTAAGATAAATGCAATGTTAGGCTTCTGACATACAGAATTTAAGTAAATCCCAGATTTATTTCATTTTTTGTTGCCTGTGAGCTGTGACCCATCCACATGCTCCTAAATTTCAAGGGTTTGGTATTGATTTGGTGATAAATTATGAATTATAGGTGTTTTTTAATTTCTTTTGTCACTGGCAATACATGCTAAGTATGGTACCTTGCTGCTGGTAGATTTACACTTTCATATCCAAACTAAAACAACTGAATACAGCTACAAAAACTGACTGACTGATTCAACAGGTGAAGTGGTAAAAACTCACTTATACACTGTGGCCTGTCAGAAGCATGTGGTATTCAGACTGGAAAATATGACATTTCTTCTCTATCATCTTTCTCTAAGGATGAATTCATATGCAATTTAGAGAAAGTAACACCCAAACAAATAGGAAATAATATATTTTTTAATTAAAATAAAAATTCAAATTGTATTTGAATTAAAAAATAACCCCGTGTGTATATGATAATTAAGATGCAGGTGTCTTTTAAAAGTCTGAATTATAAAGGTTTTTTCTTAATTTCTTAATTATCACTGGGTAATTTATCCATTAATATTTCTCTCACTATAAATGTTCAGGAGAAAGCAGGGTTAGTATTTTCTAATAGTTGCATGAGTCTTGCAGCTCTAGGATACTCAGTTTCAGAGGTATGGCCATGTATCGAATATATAGCATTTAATTTTGAAGCATTATTCACCATTTTTAATTAAGCAATAACAGAGTAAATGTCTGTAACCTCTGGTTTGGTCTCCAACAATTTACTGAATATAGGCAGATTAATGAAATTTAATTAGCTAGTGGAAAACTGTGTTTTCATTAATTTGTGGGAAATGCTGGTTAACAGATGACAAATGTGTCTGTATTAAGTGTGACTGTGTTTAGTTGAGCTGCTGTTGATTTTTTCTTTTGAAATCATTCAGAAGTTGAGAAATTGCACTGACAAAAGGACAGAGAGGTGAAACTCAGACTTTGATCACACAGGATGATGCGTGCAGGGTGTTTGGCTGCACAAGAAGCTGGGCCAAAGAGGGGATTTGTGGGGCTGCCTGTGTTCCCAAGGCAAGGGGTCACACTGAAGGGGGCCAGGGAAGGTCTCAGGCTCTCCCTCATTACCTACAAATGTTCACCTTTTGAAAGGCTGAACAAGTGCTCACTATTTTGAAATATTTTGGGGCTCAGCACCCAATCACCCCTTTTTTAGAAGCATTGATGAGCAGCACCTCCTAAAATGAGCACAGGACCTGTGCCAGTAAATCCCCTTGGCTTGAACACCACGGCTGGCTCCTGAATTTCACATGCCAGGGACAACAAGGGCTGGCCAGTTCAGTTCTGCCCCAGCCCACTTCAGTAAACGCTTTGACAAAAAAAAAAGAAGTTTAAAGTGTCAGTAAAGAGTGCTGTTAAATCTAACAAAGCCTTTCAGACTGTGGGAGCCACTCCAGGTCGTTCACATTAACACAGATTCCTTGTTGGTTGGGCTGTGGAGCAAGAAAGCTTTGAGGTAAGGATAATTTCTGTGTTAAATGCACACTGCTAGCCAGATTTAATTACATCACATAAAAGATGACTAAATTTCCCTCTAGTAATTAATATGCATTTCTAGAGCAGTTTGTATCTTGCATAAAGCAGCAGTGTCTATAGTCCAAAATCATTTCAGCTGACCAGCAATGCAGATAAATACATAAAAATGGGAATGGAAAAAAGTATGAAAATAAAGAGCCTTCTTGAGGAGAAAATACAGCACAATATTCAATTTTACCCTTGCAGAATGATCTATTTTTCCACTGATCATGGTAACTGATATTTTGAACAGAAATTGAGGTCTGCAGTTCTGGGTTTTGAATCGAGTGTGTATAAGGGATTTTTGTTTGTTTGTTGGTTGGTTTTCTGTTTTTGGGGTTTTTTTTACCAATTCAGGTATAGAATTCTGTTTTTACTTTTTGCCAGGGCCTGTTATACTTTTATAAGAGTTTCAGAGTCATCAAGGCTAAGAAACAATAGTTTTATACTGATGGCAGTTTTTAGATTTTTTCACTGTAATAGGCAACCAGTGTTGTAAAATATGACATCATGATGATGTCAGAGAAAAATCAGTAAATTTTTTATCACATGTAATTGAGTAATCAAACAAAGGTATCACTGCATGAATATGTTACAGTATCACTATGTTAATTAATGAGAGTGGAAATGAAATCCACACCAGAGTGATTAAATACTCCCTGGTGTGTTACTGTAAATAGCGAAAGACATTTGAGAAAAGAATGCTATAGGAACATCAACTTACTTTTGCTGTTACCTAATTTATAGATATATGTCCAAGAATGCTACATCACACACAATGTGGATAAAAGCTGTACAGTATAACTGAAGCAATATAATTTAATTAAATCTTTTGGCTTGTGTTGTGCTTTGTTTGCATTGAGTATCTTGTAGCATTGCATTGTTCAGTGATCACATCACTGCAGTGTTAAAATAGCTGCAAAATTATTCACTTGTCTACATCTGCTTTTATTAAGTGTTTAAATTTTTTTGCTTTTATCTGCAAAATCCAGAGTTAGGCACCTGCATGCATTGAGCAATGCATAATCAGAACACACTAAAATGGATGTAACAAACAGTGTCAGCTGTGTTTAATATCAGTATACATCAAAGTGTCCCAAGTCCTACCCCTATAGCTTAGAGAGGAATCAGGAACATTTGATATCTGTGATAAATTCAGAACTAAGAATTTGGGATAGAAGGTTTTATACAGCTTTTAAAATAAGAGCAGTGCTTGTTCTTTTCGAGGTACAGCCAGTGGATTCCAGTCAGTAATGCAGAGATTCCTCTTTCTGCCTGGCTCTGTGGTTTTGAGCTGTCTGCTCTCTAACAGATCGTGCAGAGCAGCCCACAGGTTTTCTTTTGAGGGGTAGGGGACAAGGTTTATAGCTTAAAATAAGTTCACATCATTTGAAAAAGGGTACACTGCATACTTTTAACTGTCTGATTCACTGTTATAGAACAATGTGGATGTCAAAAGCTTGCATAGTTCAAAATCCATTTGATAAACATGGAAAACAAGTTCTGATGCATTATTTAAGCAGAAGTGATTGTAACAGATCAGTGCAGGTAAAAGCATCACAGAGAAGTCCATTACATTGTTGCCTTATTTCTCACTCTCCAAACTTTCCAAGCCTTAGACAAATCTGGAGACAGAATTTTTGGACATTTTATTTGATAAAACACAGCACAGCTGCTGATGTGTTATGTCCCTGTGCGTGGCAGTGCATGACTGAAGGGTGTTTGTCACATTTTACTTGATGACAGACCAGATGAGGAAACTTGAGCTCAGGGAAATGCTGCCTATTTCTGGCACACCTTGCTATACAGAGAGAGTTTCCATCCATCCGAAAGGGAAACACTGGGGTTTCTTTTAGGATCATCATGGCGATGCTCTGATGTTGATGTGGAAAGGTTTATGCAAAGCAGAGATGCTGCTTTATGTTTAATGTTAAAAATACAAACCATCAAACACAGATTGCACATCCTGCTGCATCACCCTCCTTAATCTGCTTGAAACAATCTGACTTGCAGAAACTTGAGGGCAAAGAGGGAGAGAACCTGATTTCATCCCAAAACAGGAGTCATTAACCTTGAGCACTGAGTCACTGAACTTGTGGTGAGCAATGCTCCTTCATCTCCTCTAATCTAACAGATTCTGTCTTGGCAGTCTCTGGTGGTGATTTCCCCTAACACCAATGAGGCCATGGAGAACAGCATTAAAAAAAAAGAAGAAAAAAGAGAGATAAAATAGAAAATAGAGGAATCTAGACTTGTATTGCTGATATACCGAGCTTTTACATCTCACACTAGGTCATTTTAACACACACCACCATATCTGACCCACTGATGATTAATTAGCAATAAATTCAAGGATCAGTTTCATGATTCTGAAATGCATTAAGTGTTTATACTAGCTGTGCTGGTGAGTGCTAATAAATATATAAAAGAGCCATTATTGTGGGAAGATAATTTGAACAGCAAGCAGTTTGTTTCACAAGAAAAACATGCATACTAAAAGATATATATATATGTATGTGTGTGTGTGTATATATATGCTAGGTGGTTATAGATATATATATATTAGGTGGTATGGATTTTTAAATGTATCTGGGGTCTTTATTTGAGAATGATTTCTGAGAATACTGAATGTGGTCTCTAGATCCAAACTGCACAGGAGGAAAACCAGCAAAATAGATTTCCAGTGAAAGTCACCAGTCCCCAAAAATAAAATGCATGTTAAAATGTTTAATGCTAACAGTATCTTTGGCTCAAAGTCTAAATATCTTGACTTTTTAGACAGGAGGAGAAATCTAGGTGTGTTGTTTTGTTCACAGTTCAAAAATGCAGACTGTGTTTCTGCTTTACCTGCAGAAGGTGTTATTCTGGCAAGCTGTGTGTGCATTAGGTCATGCAATGATACAGCTTGTTTAGACCTGGAACAACCAGAGGAATTCAAACCACGTCCTTGCCTTCAGTTTTATTATAGTTGATTATTCACTAAATATTCAGAGACTTCAGTGTCATTAAGAGCATATAACCAAAATGACATGGGCAGTATTATCCTCATCAGTGCAGGTTAATGAAAGGAAACTCAGCTGGGTTAATGATAGGAAACTCATCTGATCATCTTTCCAGGAGTCTCAGGCACTGCAGAGCTTTCCCTCATGCATCTGTGCAGTGTGACAGGCAGCTCTGAGGAGCCCTGGGCTCAGGGATGGAAGCAGGACCATGTGCTTGGTCATTAAATACATTCCTAGGACAAACTCAGGCACTGGGAACAAGTGTAGTGCAAGATACCATCTCAATTTGAACATGAATTTTGGGTAAACAGAAGTTTGTGTACCATGCACAGTGTTTTAAGGTGGAATCAAAAGGAATTTTGTGCACAAACTGCTCGATGGTATATTCAGAGTACTTGTACATTGTGGTTTTGTTAGGGATGGTAAAGTTGTGCTGAATGAAGGAGCCCAAAAGAGCAGGGATCTGCAGCACCTGTGCCAGGCTGAGATCAGGGGGCAGCTGATGGCAGAGGGATCAAAAGAATTCTGCATCTTGCCATCAATGTCATGCCCCTGATCTGGAGTAAGAACACAAATTTATTTATGCTTTTCCACTAAGGATGTGTACCTTTAGAAACATCTTTCTTACTTGGGGAAAATGTTGTGGGGATAAACCCTCTCCCTTCGCCCTATCTCGTACTAAAAATTTTTGTTCTTTTAACACATGTATTTTAAGCACAGAGAATATATTTATGTCCTCTGAAAGGCAGACTCATCTAGAAGTTCCCTCAACACTCTTGTCTCAGTGAAGTACCACTGGAAGAAATTAAATTTAATCAGTATTTTATGTGAGATTCATCAGCATTTCAACACAATAAACCACATTGCCTGTTAAGGTTGGACTTTTTTCTATCCCATTATTTAAGCCAACACTGTTCCCAGGGAATTTTTATTTTCAGAACTTGCATGAAATTTAAGTAGGCAACAAAACCTTTCTTTCGCTCTCTGTGGCTGAAAGCGACGTAACAGTGACTCATGTTTTATGTCATGGTTTCACTTCTAGAACAATTACATCAACTTAAACTATGATATTAATGAATTATATAACTTATAGAGATGTACATTATTTCATGAGAAACATTGGTAAAGCTGGATTTTAATTATCTGCATATTAAATGATGATGCTTCTTTAGTGTTTGTATATAATGATACACATTAATTTTTCTTTTTGTTAGTGCATGTAGGCTTAGGAATGCAAAGGATTGTTTTTAAAAAATAAGTAAAACCCCACTTCTCTCAGGGTTTGGCAGGCAAGCAATGAGATAAAACAACGCCTTAAAATTACTCAAAAGCTGTTTTTTTTTGCTTTGGTTTCTATTCTGAAATTTCCTATAAGTGTTTTCTCCTCTCCAAAGCAGTTGTAAGGACTTGGTCAGTCTGGAGCATGTTTAGGTAATTCCTAGTGGCAATGTCCAAACTCAGCTGAGTTGTTTTGGCTGGTGATGGACAATGATGTGATGCTGGAAAATCCCTTAGGTTGGTACCTGTGACAGCCAATGGAAGGAGCTAACCCTGCCCTGCAGATTTGGGGTTCTCTTGCATACACAAATCCATTTGTTATAGGACTCTATCACGTATTATACAATACTTCATAGTTCTGTGCTTAAAGGACACTGAAATTTTCTGTTCCTTCCAGAGCCGGTGTCCTACAACACACAAGGATTTGTGCATTCTGCTAAATTTTTAACATCCTTTTGTCTTGTTTGAAAAGACAGGTGTCAGGCACTGTAGAGTGTCTGCTGAAGAAGGCAGGAGCCTCCTTTGAAATGGAAAATGTAAACCCTGTCCCTACAAATTATTATAATTTTGAAATTAAGGGCATCTCAAGCAAAGATGTGGGAGTAGGAATAACAGTTCTGTACTAGGAAAATTAAGAATAAAATAAAGATGCAGTAATACAAAACAACACTGCCGGAGTCAGACCATGCCCTGTCCCCCTGTGTGTCAGGGTGGTGTCCCAGCCCCATCCCATGGGGGCTCAGCCCTCCTGCAGTGCCAGCTGTG
>JAWWMS010000043.1:4109414-4138710 GCA_035048045.1 Chlorospingus semifuscus
CCCTTTTTCCCCTTTTTTCCCCTTTTTTCCCCCTTTTTGCCCCTTTTTTCCCCTTTATCCCCCTTTGCGCCCCTTCCTTCCCCTTTACTCCCCCTTTCTCCCCCTTTGTTTCCCCTTTGTTTCCCTTTCCCTATTTTTTCCCCTTTCCTCTTTTTTTCCCCTTTTACCTTTTTCTTCCTTTTCCTTTTTCCCCTAACCTTTTCCCCTTACCCCCGAGATGCAGTAATGCAGCTCTGAAGGCCCAGACAGGCAATGCTGTCTCAGGAGCATTGAGTGTGCCCAGCTGGAAACCAGGAACTCCAGGAATTTGTACCTCTGCTGCTCACTTGTTTCCTTTTATTACATTTGTTAAGTCCCTCAGATTCTGACAGGTTTTTCTTTCCTGAAGTGGCTGATAACAGGTGGTGATGGGTGGTGGCAATAGTCACTGTCACTGTGCTGGGTCATTAATCTCCTTGTAGGACTCTGAAGGTTCAGCACAGCCTGCCTGGTGTGCTCTGTGCATTGTGAGCGTTCACAAATCCCACTTGTGGTGAGATCATTCCAGAACACCAGCTCCAGCCCATGACAGCAAACAGGGGAAAGAAGAAATAAATATGATAATTAAAAGAAAGTTATGCTCATAGGTGCTGGTAGACCAGAACATGTATTGTTCCTCATCCAGAGTCTTTGCATTCATTTGCAAATATACATTGTGCTACTGGAGGAATGCAGGGTGTTTAATGGAATTCGCTCCCCAATAAAGTGGAAACAATATTGAATCTATTAATCTGAGAGTTATTCCAAGAAAGGATCTTGCTTTATGCACTGGCCTGCTAGGAAACAATTGTTACCCAGCTCACTTTGGGTGTAATCTCCATCAGTCAGTTGTGCTTTTGAGGTTGAATTTGCAGCTGTACTTAGTGTACTTAGTTCCTGCTATGAAAGTAGTGCTGTGTTTGTGTTGTTTCTGTCCTGTAGAGTTTCCTTTTTGAGCACAGAGCTTCTCTATGATCATGACCCAGTTATGTTCAGTTTACTAGCATGGTTAATAAGAATATCAATAATAATTCAGAGTCTTCTTTTGTAGTTGTTAGTGGTGGCCTATTATAATTTTCCTTGGCAGCACATATGGGGGGTGATAAAGTAACTAATAAAAGTGCCACATGGAACATAGGTCCACTTGTATTTTTTTACAACTATTTCTTTCATCTGATTCATAATTAATGTGCAAGGTTCAAAATAATTTTATGTATGATTTTGCCTTCTGCTGATGGATTCTGATCTGTAAATGTTGTGTGACAACAGTGATTCCCTGACTTAATCAGCTTCATTATTTCAGGAACCATTGTATAAATGTAAATGAGGTTGTCCAAACCCTATTCACTCTTTAAGTCTTGTTACTCGTTCTTTTAACTGAAAGTAGAAATTCCACAATAGCTCCTGTGGCAAAGAAAATGAATTATCTTTTTTCTTTGCTTTGCTGGTCTGAAGCTGAAGCCCTTTGGATGGCTTTTTTAGTGGATGGGGTTCATCCTGCAGCCTTCTGCTTGCAAAGTGGCTTTTCCCAGAAAGAAAAACTTTAGGAAGAGAGTGCAGCTCTTCTGCTGGTTGGAGAAATTCAGTGCAACACCAGCTTGACCTTGGACAAAGGTGAGGGGAGGGACATCCATTTTGTGTGTCCCATTTATCCTATCTCCTGTCCTGAAAGGGATCTTTGTAGTCATGGTACTTCACATTAAAATTATGTCATTTTACCCCAACTCTCATCTTGTAGATCTGATATTTTATGATGCCTCAAGTGAAAAAAGTTGGCAGAGTTCACCCCCCACTGTGTTTGTAGAATCTCAGCCTTTCATCTTAATCAGAAGATAGCTGTGTTATAATCAGCATGCCAATGCCAGTTTTCTGAGACTGCTCCTCTATCACTTCTCTCTCCTTCCATAATCCAGCAAATCTCCATTTTTCAAATCAAGCTTCCTATGTATGAATGCTTTTATTGTGTGCTTTCAAAATTCTGGTAGTATAGACAGCTGTATAGGTGTGCAACCACCATATCAAAGAGAATCTTCATCTTCACTGTAAATACTTGTATATTTGGTGCAGTGTAGGAATCCTAATGGACAAACTCTGCCAGGCTTTAACCTGCTGCTCACTGTTGTCTTCTCAACCACACCTGGCTGGATTTAGATGAATCACTTGTGCCAGGACAGAATCAAGGATTTTTCAGTGATGTTTCTTGTGAAGGTGGAAGTACATTTCCAGGTTTACAAGAAGAGGTTCTTGGAATTTGAGTGTTTTCTGCTTTTGCTCCCACTTAGTTTTGCTGCTTGGGTGTAGGACCTTGTGCTTGGAAACTTACATCCAGTATTGAATTCCAGTAAAGTTAAACAGGTACATGGCAAACATTCTCACTGGGTTAAAGGTGTGAATATATTTTTTTTTCTTTTTTGATCAACCATAGTCCAGGTGAAACTTCCTTGGGGAAACAACATCTGGTTTTGTAAGGAGAAGGGAAGAGTAGTGGATGTCCAACTCTTTCATTTTATCAAGGTTTCCAACCTGTTCTACCCCATGATTCTTACAGCCACATTGGTGCAAACTGGGATGGATAAAAGGATGATCAATCAGCTGGCTGCTGGATTGACAGGGCTGTGATGGGTGGTTCAGAGTGCATGTGGTGGCTCCTTAGGGGCCATGTGCTCAGGGTTTGACTCAGAGGCAATGCTTTAATAGCAGTGTGGAGAGAGGGTGAGGAGGCACCACGAGAGCTGCCCTTCAGAGGGGTTTGGATAAGCAGGATGTAAAAAGGAAATAGAATCATATAGTGGTTGTGGTTAGAAGGGACCTTTGCATCTGCTCTGGTCCCACCAGGGCTGGGCAGGGACACCCAGAGCTGGCTGCCAGGACTGTGCTCAGATTTGTTTTGGATATGTCCAAGGTGGAGCCATCCCAGCTGGAACATCCCCAGGGCTCATCACCCTCCCAGAGGAGCAGCCCCAGGTGTTCTGGGGGAACCTGCTGGCTGCCACTGTGTGCTCACTGCTCTGCTCCTGTCACAGCACCACTGGGAACACCTGGCTCAGCCTCCTCACCCTCCCTTCCAGCATTTGTGGGCACTGACATCCCCCTGACCCTGCTCTTCTTGAGGCTGAACCAGCCCAGGTCTCTCAGCCTTCCCTCACATGTGCCAGTCCCTTCATCATCTTAATGGCCCTTTGTTAGAGTTTCTTCACTGTGTCAGTGCCTCTCACGTACTGGGGATATTAATCAACATGGCTAAATATTCATACTGTCATTTTTCCACCTCCTTTGATTACTTTAGAGTATACTGGGCATTTTAGAATAGAGGATTCTTCAATGAATATTTCAAAACTATTTAGCTGTAGAATTGTGTGTCAATTGTTTTTATTTTTTACTTTGGGTTCCTTTCTTTGACACAGAGCTAGAATATTCACAGTTAACAGTGATGTACATGGTGATTGTTCTGTTCTCTTTATAAAGAGAAACCTAAGGAAAAGAGCAAAGTTGTTGATGGAAATTGTTGCTGGTGGATTGGACCTGAGGTGTAGGACTGTGCTGCCAGCCATGCAAACTTGCAATCAGTAATCCTTAAATGGTAAATTTTGCAGAGACAAAAGCTTTGAGGGAAAAAAAATAGTATTCAAATTGTGAATCTGAGGGTTTAGACATTTCTATATTCATCAGCGATAACAATTCCCCTCCCTGGGGAACAAAAAAAAAAAGAACCTGATGTGCTTTTTTATTCTTGAAAGATTTTTTTTAAAGTTTTACCATCTTAATAATGAAAGTCAACTTCATGGAATTATGACAAATTTAAAAATATATTTTGTTTCCTTTGGCAACGCAGTGCGTGGTTGATAAATTACTTGATTCTTTATGTTGTTCAAATGCTTGTGGACACAACGTTAACATAAGGAAAACTAAACTGAAAGCAATTTTGTGCAGCTTTTTTTTTTTACTATACCCTTGAGCATTTTCTAAGTTTGCATTTAATCACAGAATCTTGGCCATGATATTTCTGACACGTAATTTCCTTAATGCGGTTGACAGAGATGGATTACATGGGAGCCTATTGGATCCAATCCTTTTGTGTGCAAGTGATAAGACTAGATTAGGGTTATCTTGCTCTGAGTGCCTGCAAAGATACAGCCACCTAATAATTCCCCTGGTAATATGGATGGGTTTGGGGGAGCACAAATTCGTGACCAGATACTGGCCTGTAAAACCATTACCAGATCCTGCTGCACCTTGAGAACATCTGGGGTGATGTGTGATTTTCTGTCACATGATAGTAGCAAATTATATGTCAGGGAAGGACAAATGTGTTAAATATTCGGCAGATTGGGAAAGTGATAAGGCAAGGGGCTGGCATGCATGTTGGAAATAGTAATGGTATTTAAAAATAAAATTATTTTGGCCAAAACTATGAATATTATTCTTGTTTTAGAGAGAAATAACAAAAGAAGTAGCATTTATCTTTTTAGCGGTTGTAAATGTTTGGGTGAGAAAATTGATGTTGTCTTGTTGCCTTATTGAAAGGCCCTAAGCCTGAATGTTCTTAATCAGGTTGGATTTTGAAACAGAATTTAATTATAAATAACAAAATCTGAATACATTTTGGTTGTTAAAAATAGTCTTTCGCAGTCAAGGCTTTTGAACAGTTACATACAAACCCCATCAATGTACAGCACATTTTTATTTACCTGTAGTAGGCATTCACCTTAGCGAAAACAGAATTTTTCTAGCGATCTCTAAGATTTTGGCTTTTTATAACTTCCTTAAACTTAACTGGACGAAGAAAATAAATTTAATGGGCTTGTAGCTAACTGTATTGCAGCCAAAGCATGTGTGAGAGGTCTCTCTTTTGGGACCAGAGTTGTTGGGAAGCTGAAGGGTGGAGACAAGAGCAGGTTCTAATCCAGACTCCTGCACTCCCTGTGCAATCAGCAGAGACAGATGAAGGCAAATCAGAGTAAGGGTTTAATTTAGGTGGGCTGAGCCACATCCTGGGGGATCTTCTTTGTGTCTCTCTCCTGGTTGCTAAAAGGGCTCAAATGAGTAGTTTCCCTGAGCTGCAGTCAGTTTTTGGGGGTATTTTTGGGAGTAGGGAGCTGTGGATGTTCGAGATGCAGAATGGTTCTTGAGGCTTTACAGGGTTTGCAGCCATGGAGTTGGGTGCGTAGATAAAATGTTCGGAGGGGTTTGTGGGGACTTGGGGGAACAGAGCCATGCAGTTTGGTGTGTAGATAAAATATCCTGGGGGATTTGTGGGGACTTGGGGGAACAGAGCCATGGAGCTGGGTGTATGGATGACATGTTCAGAGGGGTTTGGGGGACTTGCGGGAACACAGGCATGGAGTTGGGTGTATGGACAAAATGTTCAGAGTAAGTGTGTAGGGATTTGGGGAACACAGCCATGGAGTTTGGTGTATGGACAAAATGTTCAGAATAAGTATGTAGGGATTTGGGGAACAGAGCCATGGAGTTTGGTGTGTAGATAAAAGGTTCTGAGGGGTTTGGTGGGGGCTTGGGGAAATAGAACTATGGAGTTTGGTGTATGGAAAAAATGTTCAGAGGGGTTTTGTGGGGATTTGGGGAGCACAGCCATGGAGTTTGGTGTGCAGATAAAATGTTCAGAAAGACTATGTGGGGATTTGGGGGAACACAGCAATGGAGTTTGGTGCATGGATAAAATGTTCTGAGGGGTTTGTGGGGGCTTGGGGGAACACAGCCATGGTGTTTCTTGGCATCATGGCTCTTGGCTCTTCTCTTACCAGTGCCTGAAATCTGTGGCCATGTTATTTCTGGAAGACACTGCAGGTGGGAGAGACCATTCCTCCATCACAGTTAAAAAGGAAGGGGAGAAAAAAAAGCCAAGCAAACCCACAGGGAATATTTGGGTTTGGTATTGCAAGCCAACAGGGAAGCTCTGTGTCCTTTGTGTCCTTACATCTTGGCCCTATAAAATATATAACCTATCTTTTCCTTGCTTTATTTTCCAAGAGGGAAAAAAAAAAACCCAACAACAACAAACAACCATTTAATACAGAGGCTGTCTCATGAAAAAGGATCACGTAGGTGTTTAATATATGCTGTGATGAGTAATTTTGGTCATGGTACATCAGAAAACTACTTTCCCCCACCTTCTTTCTAATAAGAATTTTAATCCATTGATGACAAAACCTCTAAAGTATTTCCTTGCTGCATTGTAATACACTGTGACGAATTATGTCTCAGGAGTTGTAAAATTTTCTCATAGCTTGTAATACCTCATTTAATGAATTGATCACACTGAAATGTAAAGATGAAGCAGCATTTATTTTGTATGTTATATTGCATATAATTTTTAGACTTGACATTTATAGCCATGGAAGCTGTTATTTTACATATCATTTTCAAACCATATCAGCCTTAAACACATTTAAATTTAATAAGCAAGTAGATTAGATTTGCTTTTAAGCTAGGCATATCATTATAGTTTGTGTTCCCTTCAGTAGGGCACATGCTTACTATTAAATGCAGTATTTAGTTGTCTTTTAAAACCTAAAAGTAATAAAAGAGAATGTATTTACAAAAGTAATTGAATATGGAGCTGCTTTTGGGGACAGTGCCTCAGTCATGATTTTTCTAGGATGTAGACATTAAAGTAGGTTTTGGGTTTTATTAAAAATTGCCCTGTTTTGAGGAAATATTAATGTAGGAGCTATATGGGTTCCAGTTATGAAATACCAAATCTGTCATAGTAACATATGGCCTGATCATCATCTCCTGCAGAAAAATCCATGGGAGGGGAGAGCTTATTTGGAAACTCTGCATGATTTACCAGGCAGACTTTCTGATGCCTCATCGTTCTCATCAGAAAGAATTTGTAGCTGCCAAGGAGGTGGATTCTTACAGCCTTCTAACTATTTAAATGCTTTACCATCCATAAAAAAATATGTTGTTGGAAGTGGGGAAAAAAGGCAGCCCTTGTTTCTTCAATTCTGGCTCTTTTCACAACCAAAGAAACTTTATGGAATGTCACATAGAGAAACTCTGCTGTCTTTGTGGTTACTTGATGCTTCCCACCTCAGAATCTTGGTGGATGTAAAAGCAAGAGAGAGAAATCTAATGAAAATCTGAAATTTATAAAATCTCAGGGGACTTTTCTCTGGAGATTATGTTGTTTATCCTACTGTATCTGCTAAAACATAATTCCAGCATTGTACTTGTTACTGTGCGACAAAATTAGGATGCAAATAAGACATATCACCTTAATTGAGAGGGAGGAAGGATTTTTTTTTTCTCTAGTTTTCATTCTTTAAAAAAATAAGTTTGGAAATATGATCTTGAATTTTTCCAGATTTTTGAAAGTATTTTTTTCCTTTTATCAAAATAAGGCTGATGACTTTTTGTCAAAGTCCTTTCACCCAACTGGAAAACGAAAGTAGAAGACCTTGTCTTAGAATGGCTTTGAAGATTGTAATTTTTAAAGTACATTTTGAGGTGTTTCTTCTTTTGAAGACATCATTTCATGTTGTGCTCTTGTCCAACTGGCTAATGAGAGGGAAATCAGATTGGTTGCACCAAAATAAGTTAAAAAACAATAGCGAGACAGCCCAAAGATTGGTGCATGTTTATTATTTCTTATGGTGCAACGTGGGCAGTGTTTGGTGTGAGCCCAAGGCCTGGAGTACCCCTGGGGGTGGCAGAGACAGGAGGCAAGACCTGCTCCTCCTCCTCCTCCTCCTCAAGGGCTGGTGTTCTGCTCCAGGGAGATGGGCAGCACTGTCTGTCCTGCCTTGGAGCCCACATTTCATACTGGGCTGGTGGCAAAGAAGGCAGAATCCCTATAACCAAGGAAAGACATCTCCCAGAACTTCAGGGAGCTGCCAAGCCTCTTGTCTTGGCTCTTCTTCTCATCATTCTCATCATTAAACCCATTGTATGCCCCATCCATGCTAAAGGAATTATCATCACTGCACAGAATTTGAGTGTGTAGTGCAGAGGAGGCAAAAATGGGCTCTTAAATTAAACCAAGTCCCCCAGCTGACCACTCTTTGCTATTTATTTAATGTTCTTGCATGTGAGCACATCCTTGGCTGTCCAAGCAGTGGTGAGAGCAGATTTCCCAGCCACGTCCCAGCACTGCAGAGTGCCCAGGGTGAATGAGCTGATAAGTACAAGGTTTAGAAATCAGCAGGGTAGCACAGAAAAGGCATCAGGAGAATTAGCTGTTTGCTGGAGGGTTTATAACAGTGTTATTTAAAAATTAGGTGCATAGTTACCTTTCATACAAACTCATATAAATCACCCTGAATTCCATCCTGTGCATTTCCCTCGATTATGTGATCTATGAACTTTTGTTGATAATTTTTTTTTTTTAGTGTAGAAGATTGGCAATGTACGGTGTCAGCAAAATATGTCACGCAGGCATGAGGCAGAGCTGCAGAAGTGAATAATTTGTATCATGTCTTGCTCACAAGGATAATTAAATGGAATGGCATTTAAGTTGATGGAGCTACAGGGGTGACCACTGGCTAAAGAATTGTCTCCTGGTTTTTTCCAGTAAAATGAGCATCAGTATTTTGTTAATTTTCCCCCTTGTCAGTGTGTGTTTTAATATCCTTATTTGTCCTTGCACTTTCAGCAGGAATAACTTGATTAGAGGGACTAGAAAATAATTCTAAAATAAAATTATTTAAGTAAGAAGTTATATGTTTGGGGGAATGCACATGTTGTAGCTTTTGTCCAAATGCAATCTTTTCATTCTTTTATTCAAAGGGGATTTTCTGCACAGTGAAATTAAACTTAATAACATTAAAAAGTAGTTTAAAAACCCAGCCAACCAAACAAAACAACACCAAAATACTCATTTCTGGAGGTTGGTAGCAATGCATCTTTGAGCTTACCTCAGCACTGAAGAGGCCATTTAAAAAGATAAGAGCTTAATCCAGACAGCAGTGATGATGATTTCCTGCAACATGATAATAAATATACCAAAGTACCCTTTTATCTTTAATAATTCAGAATTCATTGAGCATTTAAAAGTTTTTCTGTTCTGTCATTTAAGAAATCTGATAGCAATTTGGTAAAAATAATGAGACATATCTTGAGAATGAGGAAAAAATTGGTGCAGTATGTAAGAGATGCTATTTCAATATGGCACTTTTTGCTGCATAAGGGGTTAAAGATTTTCACCTTACTTACTTGCCTTCTTGAAAACTGTGATCATGAGGACAAAGTCACAGGAATTATTTGGAAGGCATCCCCTAAATCGGTTATTTTATAAGACTCTGCTCAACCCTCCCCTTGAAATGATGCATTAGAGGCCCATAAAGTAAATTTGTACCAAAAAATGCTATGCTTTAACAGGGGAAAAAAAAAAAAAGTAGTCTGAATAACTCTTTCTGGACAATAAAGTATTTCTTAAGTGGGATTTACAATTTTATTTCCATGGTTTTCCAAAGCTATGCATTTGGGTTTGTAGTAGAGGGAATTGATAATGACTGTAACTCATTATACCATTTACACATTTATACTCAGTGTCCCCTGAATGAGAAGAACAGCGTACAATGCTTTATAATTGCAACTTTTTTGTTTTTTTTTTTTACCCTGAAGGGTACCATTCTAAGCTGAGCACTATTTGATTTTTCATAGGCAAAACATTCTCAAGCAAGTTTCTGTATTTCAGATTATTCTGTTAGTCTTGAGTAGCTTCACTCGTGCTTAGAGACCAACACGAACCATGAGAGCCAAGCCGTGGCCTGAGAGCAGGACCTGAATTGAGATTTCACACTTGGAGGCAAAAAAGAGCACATCTGAAACTGCCTGAATAAAATATGCATATTCAGGAATGATTCTGTGAGTTAGAGCTGGTTAGGGGTTAGGCAGGGATTCCTGAGGGAACTCCCAGAGCCCAGCTCCAGTTTGGGTGAGAGGTTTGGGGTGCAAAGCCCACCAGCATCCTTTGGAGCAGAGTCATTTCTGACATTTCTCAGGCATTACCTCCTGCTCAAGGGGCTTGCTTAGAAATATACTCAGGCTTCTAGGATTTCTGCTTGTGAAAAATAATTTTTTTGCAGTAGATGAGCAGAGAGCTAAGCACTGGATCCGAGTTCTGCGTTGCACTACCCTAAGTTGCTGCTGGTTGTCATGGAAACATTTTAACTGGTGGTGGCTGTGGTTTGACATCAGAACGTTTTCTGTTAAGTGGAGATTCTTCTGAGATTGTAATGGAGTGTTTTAAGTCAGTGGACCTTTTGTACTCAATAAAATATTTAGTAGGTTGTAGTAAATATTAATTTGTCCTCCTTTCAAGATAACACACCATGCTGTGTATTTACAGTTCTGTGCTAATAGCATGGTATTCCTGGAAAAGAGTTAATCCATTCTGAAAAGTCAAATTTGCTAAATATAAATTTGATAATAACGCTCTAAATAATAATTGTAGAAGCTGTTTCACTTTATCCTTTCAAAACACCATGTGGCAGCATATTAAGTTACAATGTGCTTCATCTCTTTTTATGCACTCAGTGGAGGAAGGATTTTAGTACTCATTTGTATTTAAAGCTGAACTTATACATCTTTACACTGGGACTTTCTTGTTTTGAGTGAGTGAAAAAAAATGCATTTGCAAGGGCTTGTACTGAACGGGGGGGCAGGGGTAGGAATGGCTTCAGTAGAAAGCTGGTAATGGAACATCTCTCTGTCAATCACATGTTCCTGTACTTTGTGTCTGGAGATGAAGCCATGTGAATGCTGCCTTATCCCTGCCTGAGATAAGCTTTCAAAGGTGATCTCCAAATCATGTCTGCCACAGAGCAGGGATTTGCTGAGAGTGACAAACACATGCCCACTACATTTCCCCCCGTGCTTTTCAATAACTGCATTGCGAGGCTCCTGGCAGAAAGGAGATGTCTCAGAAAGCCCTCAATAGTGAGCCTCAATAGAGCTGAATGCATTCACCGAAAAGCAGAGCAGCTTCTGCAAGTCAGGATTTATAAACTTTAATAATGCACTTATCGGGCAGAGGCGGAAATTCAGCGTGGAGTGTTGGGAGAAATCATCCTGATGGGTAATGCTAATTCATTCCTGCTGCTGCTGCACTGCTCCCTGGATTGTTCACACGGTTTGATGGCCTCGTGGAGCCAGTTCAGCCCTTTGTGGCACATCATAATCTCCTCCCTGTGATTTCAGAGGCTTGATGGAAATACCAAGGTGTATGTCCTTTGGCATGGCTGATAACAGTGTTTGAGACGGCCCCATCTATCTTAATGACATTCTCTATTAATCAGCAAAAGGCTTGCAATGCATTCCTCTCTTTATTTTCTTCATTACCTTCTCCTCTTACCTATCTATTAAACAAAAGAATAATCAAACAGTTCTCTTGCTAAGCTCAGTCTTCTCCTTATCCTCTAAGTATTGTTTAGCTGTGTAGAGTTTTGCTTTTTCAACCTTTATTCTCAGAGTTGTTCTTGGCTGACATAATTGTTTTGTCTCTACTCTTTACCTAGACAAGATTAATCCATGAGGAGTTGCCCTGTGGCCACCTCATAGATCTAAAAGTTGTAAGACACTCAGAAATTAGAGAAACCTGCTTTAAACTCCACCTTTCAACAGTTCTTGCAGTCAGAGAGAGGATCCTCAGGAACTAAATATATGAAAAAAAAAGAAAAGAAAAAGAGAATGACAGCACTGTTTAAACATGCAGGGAAAGAGAGTTTATCTTCAGCTGTGATTGGTATATAATAATCACTGGGTTCTTTTGGTTTGCCATTAACAGTATGAATTTGGAGTTTTGCAGCAATGACAGACTGCAATTTTCATTTATCTCCCATGAACTTTATTTCAGAAGGACACTTCAAGGCATACATTTATTGAGCAATAGGAGAGAATCTTTTCAATGCAGCATTAAGATTGGATGTATTTATTTCTGTTTCTGCATTTTTTAAAAATGTCATTTATGAAGAAGCACCCTGAGTTTTAAAAAGCAATTTTCATTGTATCAGTGAGCCATAGACTCACTCTGGATTGAAATTTAGCCAAAAGCAGACAGAACATAACATTTACCCCTATCATCAGCTGGAGTGACCAAGAAATGTTATGTGGGCTTAAAATACGAGGACCAGAATAATAACAGAACATTGCATTTCAATATATAAAGTGAAAATAAATCATCAAGGTGTGTGCAACTGCTTTTTAGACATGTTACTTTTTATATGTCCTAAAACCCCACAAGGAATACACCTCTTGATTTAGCACTGCACTTAACATTTCAAGATGTAAGTAAGATTCATTTTTATTACTGTAACAATTGAGGACCCGTGTGGGGAAGAAAAAAGACAAGGTATCAGGAACATTAATCTACCAGCACTACGTACAGAAACCGTTCCTGAGAGCAAAAAATATCCTGAAATTTTCTTCTCATCTGATGCAAATATTTTTAATCTTGCGTGATGATGAAATCCTTTGTGGGAGCTCACCCTGGCCAGCCAAGCTGTGTGGTGGCGCAGGAGCCTCCCTGTGTTCAGGGAGGTTTTTTAAATTATTTGTAAGTGTGGTTTTTTTGTTGTGTTGTGTTATAGCTTTTCTTTCCTTACTTACACTTTGTTGTTCCCCTTGGAGCTCTGGTGCAGCTCCCCTAGGCCTCCTCTCTGAGCCCTTTATGGGTTCCATCTTTCTTCATATAACTAGTCAAAGTACTCAGAATATGCTTTTTCTTTTTAAATTTTTCTCTCATTAAGCAATAGTTTACTTCAGTTCTTTGCAGGTGTGGATGCTATTCTGTATATATAATATATACTTATATATATAAGTATATATATAAAAATATATATATAATATATAATATATATAAGTATATAATATATACTTATATATAAAAATATATAAAAATATATATTTATAATATTATAAATATGCCATTCTGTATATATAATATATGCTTATATATTATAAATATATATATTATATATTTATAATAAAAATCACAGTTTTTATTTCACTTGACAAGGATAGGGCTTCCCCGTTCTTTTTTGACTTTGGGTATGAATTTCAGTGGATTTTTTAGAATTTTCTTTTAAACCTATGTCCCAGTGTGTATTTGGCAAGGCAAACCTATTTCTGGCTACGGAGGGCTAATGCAGCTCCACATTTGTGTCTTCATTGAGAAAAGCATTAAACAACCATTCTGGGGTAACAGTGAGATTATTGGGATAGCCAGAGCCACCTTTCCCTCCCCACACCTAATTTAGAATTCTACAGTGAAAAATGTGTGTACAACTGTTTTTGCTGCCTGTTTTGGCAGCAGGATTTAGCAGATCAGACACAGCTCTGTGCTAGTCTGCTTTCCACTTTGGATCTGGTTTGGAGCTTGGCACAGGGAGCTCAGGCCTGGCTTTTCAGAGGTATTTCAGCAGCAAGATTCTGCCTGACAAGGTCCAGTGAGCAAGAGTGGTGCTCCTTCTTCAGAAAGATAGCTTGAAAAACTATTGTAAGGGATGTAAAACAACTGCTTAAAAAACCCAGCACATCCCTCAAACAAACAAACAAACACCAAAACCAACCAAACAAAAAACCCCACTCCACAAAATTTCTTACTCCTAGAACAGATGTAAATGGTTTTCTGTCAAAGTAGATTAATGGTTTTGGAACAATTTTAGAAAAGGCTGGTTTAGGACTACAGCTAAGTGTTTGCATTATTGACATGAATGGTAGAATACAAAACATATTTTAAAAAATTACCTGAGAATGTCAATCTGAAAGAACCTGCAAGCATACCTTAAGAATTAAAAATTCCCTTGAGGACTGGGAGACTGAACTAAAATGCAATTTGGAGCAAATTAAAAGGTCCACACTTAAAAATATTTACCTGGGAAAATGTAAATGCATCGTGACTGCATAGGTAATGTGCAGTACAGTGATTTTGGTTTCTAGTAAATCAAAAGTCGGGCATATTAAAGGTGTCCTGCTATTGCAGAAAAGGCATACATGTGCTGTATTTTTATACAAAACCAGAGTAAACATCAGGAAGGCCTCTGAAATAGAAAAACTCTTGAAAAAATTGGCACTTGTAAGGCTTCAGCTGCAAGGCAAAATTCTGGGAATGCTTCAAGAACAAAGTGTCTGAATCAGTGGAGCTACTGGGGAGAGCAATAGACAGCATGAGCACTGTGGAAAATGTGGCCTACAGGGAAAAGCTGGGGAAGAGAAGCCTGAGCAAGGACTGGATAATAGTCCTCGTGTACATAAAGAGAAGCTGTGAGAAAGTAATCAGGTGTTTCTCTCTATTCCCTGTGCAGTGGGCTCACTTTGCAGCAGCAACAACTTTCTAATGGAAAAAGCATTTGAGAACTGGAAGAACTTCTTTAGAAAGAAGTGAAATCTCTAGTGCCAAAAGTGTGCAGAAACAGTTTAGGCAGAAGCTGTAGGTGCAGCCCACCTTGGGAGCTGGAGGAAGGTGTGGAGCAGTGAGAGGGGCAGCCAAGCTATCAGCACAAATCATTTATATTTCTCTATTGTTTCCTTGCCTATCTCACACACTCTGGGGACAGTGCTGATTTTTACATGTTCTTGAGAAAATGTGCTCCTCTGCTTGATTACCTTGCTTTATTTCATCTGTTGCTGACATGCTTTGGAATAAATAAAAATAAATTGAAGCAATGAGCTTCAAGTTATATATAGCAAATATATAACAGCAAATATATATCTTTTATATATATATCAAATATATGTCTATATATCTTAAATATATAGCAGCAAATATATATATATTTTCAAATATACCAGCATTTATTTGCTTTGTTATGTGTGTTTCCTTTGCTTTATAAACTAAAAGGTAAAAAGCTTATTTAGGGGTATGGTTATTTAATACAGTATATTAATTGATTAATAACTACTGGAGCAAGGAGATAAATGAGTTTTTGGCACCCAAACTTAGCAGCATGTCCTAGGCACTCACTGCTAGGTCCCTAGGGAGCCCTTGTAGACTCTTTATTCATTTAGCACTTCCTGTTGGCTCACTCCCAAAATCCAGAGGACTTTGCTCTCTTTCCCTCCAAGTTGGAAATAAAATTTTATGGTCATGGTTGAGGAGAGGCTGTGGCACAGTGCAGCTTAGTGCCCATATGTCCAAATGCAGGGAATTGGTCTGGGCTCTGAGGCCTGTGGGGGCCCAGCAGAGAGTGCCAGATGCATCCCAGTTATGTGCCATGAAAGGCAGCATTTGGAGGGAGAACAGGCAGGAGGAAGTGATCTGTGCCTGTGAGAGGGCAGGAGGAAGTGATCTGTGCAATTTAAAATTTAATATGTGTAATGTTAGCATAATAATAATAAAAACATAATAATAATAATAATAATAATAATTCAAATGTCCTAGAAGAAATGTTCTTTTCCTAGTGTTGATGTCCATGTAGGACTCATCTTTCCCATCTGTTGAACAGAGTGTATCTCAATATTTAAAGCTTTTTTATATCTGTAGGAAGGAAAATTCTTTAGGCATGTTGTGCATGAAGCTGAATGGCTGCATGTTTGCTACTGAGGCTGTGCTTTCATTCATCTTGGTTGGTCTGCAGCTCTGCTCTGGGTTTGATTCCAACCTGCTGCTTTCCGACAGGACCAAAATGAGCCAAGCCTGAGCCCTGCTCAGTGGCACAGCTGGTACCAGCCCTGCTCCCCTCCTGCCTGTGTCCAGCGTGGGCAGCACTTGGTGTCCCTGATCAAGACACAAACGTAACACAGCAGATTGAAACTTGGAGATAGAAACAGCCCAAAAGGGCAAATACCAAAGTGACTGAGTCTCAATGAACTGATCCCTTGACAAACTGCCTGCAAGCAAGTAATTTGTATTTACAATAATAATTGACAGCCATATATGTGGCAAAAATAATATAGCCCATCAGTGGGAGCTTTTGCCATTTCCCTAGAGCCAGGAATTGGCACTGGAAGGGATAATGCCGGTTTTGGATATTTAAGCAACTGTCTCACCTAGAGCTGTTTTATTGAGATCTCTTGCCTTCTGTTGGGCAGCGTGTCCAACCCTCACACAATGAGAACTTTGGGAGTGTTTATAAGCTGTTTATAAACTGCAAAGGCACAGAAACTCCATGAACATGGCCAGTAGGTTGGAAATGTAGTGACCAGGGAGAGATGCAGAACTATCTGGCAAGACAAGGCATCACTCAACCTTGACTTTTTCCAGTTACCCCAAAGTCCTGATAATAACAATAGCAGGGAAGCAAGCAGGTGAAATTTTGCTGTGCTTTACGTGAAGCATTCTGTTAACCTTGAGACATAGGTCTAGAAAATTCAGAGCAGTTAAGGTTCAATTTTTTTTCAAAAGATTCTTTCATCGAGCAGAACTATCCTAAAAGCCTTCTAAATAAGACTGAGTTTTTGGAGACTCCACATGACTTAAGGAAAGAGTTTGCCCAGAGCTGCTAAGTGGTGATGGCTCCCAAGTGATGCCCGTGTCCCCAGGGAGATGAGGAGTTCATGGAGGTTTCTTCAGTTGAAGCAGCAAAAATGCAACAGCCAACACCCAGACACCAGCTCTGGACAAACTGACTTTGCAATATTTTGGTGCTGAAAGAAATGAAGCATTGGCACAACTTTTTGGAGAGCTACTTTCTGCATTTCTGAGAATTTTAGAGCTTGGGTTTTTTTATTTTCCCAAAACTTATGCTCTATTTTGAACAACAGTTGATTCAGAAATACCTTATCTATTTTTGTTAAATGTGAAAATCAAAGGGCTTTTTTCTTTTTTTTTTTTTTCTTTCAAGCTCTGGGGAATATAGTTATAGATGTTTAGTGCCACTATATATATATCTCACTGAAAAAAAGTTTGGTAATGCTGATGGTGTGTGGGAATGGGTAATCTCTACTGAATTACTTTTTATTTAGGATGTTTTTGCTTGGTTTAAGTTGGGATAGAAGATAAGGGAACAAAGCCTAACCCTGTAAAACTGAGAAGTGTAGAAGTGCAGTAAGTGCATGAGAATACTTATGTGCCAGCTGCTGAACATAAAACATTGTCACTGAGATATAAAATCTGACAGGGAAGTGTAGCTGCTGACAAAGAACATTTTATCTGTGTGACAGAGAAAAAATAATAGATATGGAAGAGAAAAAAAAAATCAATTAGCTACCTATGGCATATAAGCTTTCAGTTTTGATGAATACTGGCTAAAATGACCATAAATCTATTTTTTTAAGAGTTTCCCTTTTCCTCACACATGCTTTCTATTAGGTATGTAATTCTTAAATTTCCACGTAATTTTTGCATCTTCTAATTAATATCAAGCAAGACAATTATCCAAGAAATTCTAAATACATGTTTTTCATTCAGTATTTTATGCAGAAATAGCAATTAAGAACTGCACAGGAAATTCAGGAGGAACAGCTAACACTGTACAACACAGTCCTAATAGATCAGCTGCTTCTAGGGAGAAATAGGAGAAAGTGCCATGTTTTAGGACCTATTTTTAAAACTCATTCCTGAAATGATTTCAGGCAACTGAAGAAATACAAGCAGGGTGAACAATTCTCCAGAGTATTTCCTTTATTCTTGTTTCACTTACAGCATGGCTGTTCAATTGTGTTCTTGCAGTCCAAGGTTAATTTTTTGTGTGTCTTTGCAGAACTACTTCCTGATGAAGATAAGGAGTAATAATGTAGAAAATATTTCATGATATAACCTTGTCATAGCTTTTCCAAACTGTCTGGGAGCGAGGAGTTATTAGAGTAGAATCAACATAAAATTTCAGGGCAGGTTTTCTGGCAGGGAGAGCAAAGAAACATGGTGTTTATAAATTACTTAGGAGCTCACAAAGGAGAGGAACTTAACAAGCAGACAGGAAGGGAAGGAGAAATGCCTAGAGACAGGTTTGGTGGGAACAGGAGAGCACAGACCTGTCCAGCAGTGAAGCATCTGCAGCACTGAGCAGGATCCAAGTGGAAGGAGAAGGGGAGTCCTCAGAGGGTTGAACTGGAGGAGGAGGAGGAGGAGGATTGAAGCCAGGAATGGATTTAAGAGACTTTATGGGAGAAGTCAGCTAAAGCTTGATGAAAGATAAACTGAGTGAGGAGACAATGAGAGCAGGGAGTTTGTGATGTTCAGAGTGCTGAAGTACAAGAAGGAAAGATGGAGACATCAAAGATGTAAAGGAGGAGAAAATGGAGAACAAGACGGAATAAATACATGAAGACCAAATCTGTTGGTTCAGTGAGGCTCCACTGTTTTACTCACACAAGCAAACAGTGGGTGTGCTTCATGTTTTACAGTGTTTCTGAGGACACTTGAGTACAGAGAGAGGTACATGAAGAAATGTCTGTGTTAATAGTATGACTATATTTTTGGTTGGAGTGTCCTGTAGTGCTGGGCTGTGTAAATCCACAGGAAGAGGCAGTCTGGGTACTGGCATACTTCTAACCTGAGAGAAATAACATATAATAGACACTGGGAAAGTAGAAACAAAATAAAATAAACAAAAAAAAATGGCGCCTGCAAATGTTCTGCACCTGGCTGATAGGTCTGCTGAGTGGAAATTTGCTTTTTCCAACAGGGGCAAAATCCCCTAACAGGGCAGACCCTGCGGTCTAGGCTTCCCTGGAGTGAATCCCTCTTGCCTCCCACCCTGGCCAGAACCACTTGGAGGATAAATGCTTTCAATGTCCAGACAAATTTCTTTGTTTGTTGTTTTGGGGTTTCCTTACTGTAGGAAACATTTTTTCAATGTTTTTTCCTCTTTTTATTCCTTAATCTCACTGCAAATAATTAGTTTAAAGCCATCACAGGTATTTAGGGAAAGAAGTAGAGAGTGAAAGGCTTAGATGATAGATTGGAGTGTTCATTCAGTGGTTTCTGAGGGTTTTTTGGGATTTTTTGTTTTTTTAGTCCCTCAAATAGAGGTATTACCTAGTGAAATACGTGTTTTTTATCAGTCAGAGGATACCTGGGGTGAGAAACAAATACTTTTGTCTGTAGCATTTGCAGCCTCAGTGGCGGCATGAAAGCTTCTCGAGGCATAACTCCCCAGACTGTGAGCTGCAATTATGTGAATGCAAGATGGTGACTTGTTAAAGTATTTCATTTATAGTTTGTTATGCTTTATATCTTCTACAATAGAGCACTGCTCTATTTCAATGAATTTCAGAATTTCCAGAAAGAGCTGAAGTAGCTTATCATAGACTTTATTTGTTGCTGTAGTCTCTGTCTCCAAGCAGTCTCTCCAAAATTCAGTGTGCTCTATCTGAAGTTATGTAGAACTGAACAAAAATATTTTTTCTTTGTTTATTTTCTTTTTTAGTGAGAAAAGCTCGGTGTTACTCTTTTACCAAGACTTGCAGTTAGTAAACAGCACCAGGCTAAAGGCATCCAGAGGAGTTTCATATGGTCAGTGCCTGTTTTTGCTGTGCTAGTGGTAGTTTTGTTTTAGACAAAGCCCCAGTGTTTAGTGAGCTATCAAGCAGTGAGTGATTTCTGTACACTTGATGGGATGAGATCAGTAAATTATCTGGAAATGGTTTTAGGAGCAAAACCATTTCAGCTGGGCTAAAGGTCCTTCTCTCATTCTTTGTGCTCTGTGAAGTTATAGTGTTTCCAGATCCATTATCTGTGTGTTATATGGAGATTTATTTACTTTCAGCAGCAAAGTTGATCTTGTTTACTTCAGTAAGTGCTTGCTTTAGATGTTTTCTGAAAGGGATAAGGAGGAAAAAAGCTGCTTTTTGAAATAAATATTATATTCTGGCTGCTGCTAGCCTTCATTACCCACTTTTTTATAAACTGGAGTTTGCTGGCTTTTCGTGTGCCTTGTTGCAAAGCTTTGTTAAAACACTGCCATGAAAATGAAAGTTTCATACACATTGACATAATTAATGAAGAGGCAGGCAGCATGCTCTACCAATTAACACCACAGGGAAAAGTAAAATTGGCTTCCTTTTTGCGTGTGGTGCCAAAGTGAAGAACTGTAACACACAGCAAATAAATAGAGATCCTTTTAATGAGCTGCAAGATCGAGCTGAATAACCCTGAAAGGATGTTGTGTAAACATTGCCAACTATTTAGAGTGTTAAGAGTAATTGATGAGCTTACTTGAAAGTTTGGAGGGTTTTTTTTGGGGGGGGGTTGGGGTAGGGAGAGACTGTCAAAGAATGGAAATGCTGCTTGTTAATAAATAAATTGTATTTTCAATGCAGTTATTAGGCATGTTAAAAAATGTAACAAGCACTTTAGAACAAATATGGAAAAAAAGAAGCAGTTTACTGCTTGCAACTTGACCAAGAGTGTCAGAACTCATTTTGTCAGCTGAGTATTTCTGTGCTTCGTATTTACTCCTAAAGAAAACTTGACTCATTTTTCTCTGATGCTGATTCCAAGTAGCACAACTATCTGGCAAGACAAGACATCACTCAACCTTGACTTTTTCCACTTATCCCAAAGTCCTGATAATAACAATAGCAGGCAAGTAAGCAGGTGAAATTTTTCTTTGCTTTACATGAAGCGTTCTGTTTACCTTGAGACGTAGGTGTAGAAAATTCAGAGCAGTTAAGGTTCATTTTTTTTTTCCAAAGATTCTTTCATTATGCAGAACTATCCTAAAAGCCTCCTAAATAAGACTGAGTTTTTGGAGAATACAAAACTCCAAACCTGTGAAGGTTTATAAGTTAAAAGAATTAATGGGCATTAGAAATTAGAAGGCCAGCATCATTTAGATCAAAGTATCTGTAATAACAGAAGTGCAATTTTGACTGTTCAGTGGCACCAGCTAGCTTAGAATGTCTTTGTATAAGAAAATAATACATCTTCTTCACTTTCTATTCATTCTAAATGATTTAAATTTTGACAATAATCAATTTTTAGTATTTTCTTTCAGCCCAGCTATTGCATGAGGTTAAATCCAGCATATCATTTCACATTGTATGCGAGAAAACCACCAAGGTTTATCTATGAGCCTCTGCACCTCAGCATCTTAAATAAATCTTAAAATATGTCAGAATTGTAATTAAGGAAGCAAAATGTGCTAAAGCTAAAAGTAATAATTAGAAGTCGATAAAGATTGTGCTAAACTTGCTGAACGATTGACCTTTGCGACAGCCATGCCTGCTCTCAGTTATCATCACAGCAGAGAATTATGTATCCCTTCACTTGGAATGTTAAAGGTGAGACCAGAAGTATTCAATAACTGTACAACAAAGAATATTAATATGCAAAACCAGCTAGAGACAGTTTATTGTGACTGTGGTAGGGTCCTTTACTATATGTTAAGAGACATATATTGCTGAGTAGTTATTTAATCAATATTTTATTTAATCAATATTTTCTCTTTTTTTATCTTTTTACTACCTCCCCTCTGCATCTCTTCATTGTTTTTCTCTTCAGCCTCTCACACATCCACCTCTAGTCTCTCTTGTGTATTTTTCTTACACATCTTTGTATTGCCTAACCTTTTCCTAACCTAGATTTTGTCCTTCAAAATGCTTAATGGGCTCTGTTCTGTGCTCACTGCTGGGCCAAGTGTCTGCTGTGGTGGTGTTCAGGAGTGCCTGGCTGTTCCCAGCTAATCTCCTGGCTGTCATCCTCTCCTCCCAGCCAGCTGGCTCTGCCTCTGCCCTGGCTCCTGCCACCACCAAGGAGCATAGCAGTGTCTCTTCTGTCCCAGCTTCCTCCCTTTTGACACCATGTGCTTTTTTCTGCCACCCTTTGTGGCCCAAGGGCCTTCTGCTGCAGCCCAAGAACAGCTTCCAGAAGATCTGTGGTCCTGAAGGACAAAGCTGAGCTCCAGCAGGGAAGATGAGTGTGGATGCTCTGGGAGAGAGAGAGGAAGGACGAATTCATCCCAAAGGATTTATAAGAAGAAACTGCATTACATCTGTCATGATTCCATGTGTCATTATATCTTCTCTAATTGACTTATGCTTCAGAAAAACATTCATTTTCATCAGTGTTTCATTTCTCCAAGATTCTAAAGAGGTGAAATAGCACTTAAAGGTGTGGTTTGACCCCTGCCGGCAGCTGAAAACCACAGATCTGCTCAGAGTGCCTCCACTGCTGCCCACCCTGGGAGGGAGGAGAATCTGTAAAAAAACCCCAAAACTCTGAGATAAAGACACTTAACAGGTATAGCAAAACAAGGGATTCATTCCCAGTGCCCATGGCAGGAATGAACACCATTCCTGGTGTCCATCACCCCAGGACAGCTGGGCTCCACCACGTGGGACAGTGGCCAGGGAGGACAAAGAGCATCACCCCAAACATTCTCTCCTTCTCCAGCTTCAGATGCTGAGTGTGATGTGGAATATTCTGCAATATCCCTTGGGTCAGCTGTCCTGGCTGTGTCCTCTCCCTTGAGCACTCCCAGCCCCAGCAGAAGCAGCCTTGGCTGTGTCAGCTCTGCTCAGCAGTGACAAAAACTTCTCAGACATTCATTGTGTTTGCAGCGCAGCTCCAAACCACAGCCCCACACTATCTCCTATGGAGAAAATTAACTCTCTCCCAGCCCAAACCAGCAAACTAAATTCAATAGTTTGTCTTCAGGTTGTACAAAGTTCCTTTATTGGATCTGACCAAGGATAAATTATAATTAATAACTTGTTAACAGTCATCAAGAAAACATAAAGTGCAATGAATGTATTAATCATTATTGGTGGTGATGGTCATAATTTCTGTGATAGAAAACTGGAATGGTGGGAGATCTTTAATGCTGAAATCCTTCTTGCATTCATGTTTTGTACAGCAAGCATATTTCTGACCACACATAGGTCCAATGGGTAGAAGGAGCGAAGGTGAGAAGTACAAATTATCCTCTGTTGGGTGAGATCTTAAATAGATTAGGGTTCTTGAGCTCTAGGAATGATGACAGTGAGAAGAGAGGCCTAGACAATCATCAATGCTTCAAAGAAAGTGAAATGTTTTGCTGTCTAAGAACCAATACCCATTTATATTGTCAGCCAGTGAGTTCAAAATTAGCATAACAATGGGCTTTCCTCACAAGGAGCAGGATTGTGGCACTGTTTATTTGGGATCAAGCAGGATGGATCCAGGGGCTGTGTAGAAGTTCTGGCTCAGGAAGGTCAGCAGTCACTGGCTGCAGGGTTTTATTTTGCAGACCAGGGACATGCTCACATGGCATTTCTTACATTCCTTCCCTAAATGTTTGTCCCTGTGATTCTGGACTAGATCAGCCTTTTCTCTTGGCCAGTGTGGCAATTCTTATGTATTAAAAATACGTACAAACTAGATGTTGTTGTTGTTACAAAACTGTCATAATCAATAAGGGCTAATTAAACAAATTTAATGTTCAAAATCCAATGAAAGAACAGTTTGGTATGATTTACATTTGTGTGCCTTAAATTCAGTTTATTCAAGTAAATATGAGGTGCTTAAGGTGGACAGGTTAGAGCTTATTAATTACCTTGCTCTGTACGTATAAGCAATATAGGTGCCAGCTCCAATCTCTAATAAATCCATCAGCTCTGGGGGTTTTCCTGTTCATTCCCAGTGAGTGTGAGTGCATGTGACAGGCCATGGCTCTGTCAGAACGAATTGTCCCCTTGGAGAGCTGGCAGCACAGGGAAGTGACAACTTAATGGAAGCTAAAGCACTCTAATGGCAGTGCCTGGTGAAAGGCAGGGGAAGTCATCCCCAGCGTTTGCCCTGGCTCTTGGAAATGTCTCTTTGCATTTCTGCTAATGTGCAGGATCTTGGAGCCTTGCTGGAGTCACATTTGCAGGTATTATTCCATGAAAGGCCACTCAGTCAAGCACTTGTTTGTGAGTAGACTTGGCTCCAGCAGGGTCAGCCCCCCTGACACTGTGACCTTCCCCATGTGCTCCCAGTCCTGCAGCATCACTCACTTGCAAACCCCTCCTCTGGCAGCCACAGAAACCCATTTCCAGCACCTAGCACCAATGGAAGTACAAACATTTTATCCATTACATAGCTATTTTTATTTAGTTATGAATGGAATATGTGCTTAATCAAATGGATGGAAAGATAATGCACTTTATTTAAGTATATTTGTTTACAGGTGAAGAATATAGAGATTAATTTTCCTGCCTTTTATTGGTGTTATGAACAAAAAGTTGTGTTGAGCCAATGGATAAAATTATTGTACTGAGATTATTGCATGTTGTTTTAATATCTTTTTAGATTACATTGGTGTATGTGAACATATTTATTTATAAATAAATAAAGCCCCAGTAATTTGCATACATTTGTGGACTCTCTTATAAGTGCCCAGTGATTACATTTAAATATTTTCATTTTAATTACATTTTAATATTTTAATAACTTTTATAAATTAAGCTGTGGATATTCAATCTAGATTATTGCATTTTTATTAGGTTTACATGCAAATAATTACTTTGTTCCTTGGTTTTTTTGGTGTGATGGTGCTTTTGGACAAAACCAGAATAGCAATTGTTTTCAGTAGAATAGTATTTTTTCATCTTTTAATAAAAACCATGTATGCTTTTCAAGTTGTAATTAGCCAGGTAGATTAAAAAATTAAAAAAATATTCCTAATAACAGAATTTCTAAGATTTAGTGAACTTAATCAGTACTATATAATTTATCCAAGTTCATACAGAACAGGCGAGGGCAGACCCAAGAGGACTTCAGAACTGAAAAGGAGAAAGCCAAATGACTGTTCTAAATTAAAAATAACCAACAAACCCAAACTAACCAAGCAAAAGCATTTCTGTGTGGTTATTTCTATGATTATTTGCTTTCTAGTTGAGACTTTGGTGTTGTTTAGCATGTCACAATTGTTATGAAGGAAAGGTGAATGATCTCAGCAGACACTGTTGTTAATGTTGTTCTTGCATGGATCTGCTTCCTCCTTCCCCTCTCTTCTGCCATTCTGGGAGTCACAGGAAACTCCAAACTGCTCAATGAACCTTTCAGGGTTTTCTGTGATTTCCCCCTACCCTGTGACAAACATTTTCAGTAGAAGCACTTTGCTCACCTGGATCTGGAACAGTGATTGCTGCCTTGCTGTGTGTCTGCTCCACTCAGGAGCTTTGGTGTTCTTGGGGATTTTCCTAAAGCTATGGCCTGTGGAAGCTATCAAGCAGATAGTTTATAACAACTGATATTAACACAATTTTGCTATAAAATGGTTTTCATAATGGCTCATTCTTGCATATTTTCTCATGGAGCAAGTCCCACTTCAAGTTTCAATTAAGACTTCAATTAAAACTCCTCAGTACATTCAGGGCCTGTGGGGTTTCTGTTATATAATACTTCCCATTTCAGTTCCTTAACAGAATTGTTCTCTCTTTGAAATTGTTTCCTTCACACACAGAATCAATATGAACTCACACAATCTTTGCTTCACTTAAATTGGGATTTTCCTCAGGTAAGAATTTGATTTCCCAGTGTGAGAGATGTCTCCCCTCTTTCACTGGGTGCACTGAGCTCCTTTAAGAGCCAGAGCAGAGCTTCCAAATTATTTTGTCACTTTGATTTTGCAGTTGCTTGAAATATTCAGTTAACTCCTTTTAACCTCTTATTTTGAATGATTTTGTGTTATTAGAGAAAATACAGACTGATTATAACTTTCTTGTTCCCTAGACTTAATTGTGGATTTACAGAATTATATATATATATTTCTTTGTATATGTGCATGTATGTTTTCTTTCCTTCTTAGGCTAATGAAAAATTCACTGCACTGATGAGCTTTATGTTTTCAGCTGAAGATTAATTTTTGCTTTTTAACAATAGTTTATTTTAATTTCTTTTAACTGACTGAAGGTAACAAAGAAGGATCTTCAGTGTTTCATTCTCCTGCAAGCCACTGATTGATGTAAGGGATTTTTCCCCTTCAGGCAGGTATACGTGTATGTGTATATGTTTGTATATACATACATGTATATTCAAATTATTCTCCAAATTCTTGCCCAAATTGCGAATTTGACATTTTTTAATTGACAAAATTGGTATTCTGTGAAACAGTGCCAAGTTTACAGGCACAGAAAAATTGAAATATTTGTCTGCATGAGGTGATTCAAGTGAGAGTGGGATTTTTCTGCTCACACAGGCCTCTGTTGCCCCACCTTTAAAAAGTAGCTTGCTTTCAATTTATGCAGAACAAATACCCTGCCTCATGCAGGGAGGACATTGGCACATGCAGGGGACATTTTTTAATTTGGGCAAAGTGTATAATATATCATACATGTTTGCTAAGTTGTGAGAATTTAAGATCACTTTCTTCAAGAAAAATCTGGACACTGGAATGGTATCAAGTTTTGTTGGAACTGAGACAAAAGTGAAGTGTGCACAATAATTATTTAGTTCATCTCTGGGCTGCTTTTTAGGTGTTGTGAAGGAAAAAAGCAAGAGGAAATATAGTTGCAGTCAGAGGTCAATGTAAAGAAGTCCAGGTAAATCAAAACTATTCTACACTGTAAATAATTTACTCTTCTCCCTTTGCCTTGTGCTTTCCCACTCCACCCCTGTGGTATTTTTGGGGTCCTCTGTTGTTGGGAGGAAATGATGAATCTGACTCCATGTTCTTAGAAGGCTAATTTATTATTTTATGATCTATATTATATTAAAGAATGCTGTACTAAACTATTCTAAAGAATAGAGAAAGGATACAGACAGAAGGTTTAAAAGATAATAATGAAAAACTCGTAACTCCTGCCAGAGTCCTGACACAGCCTGACAGTGATTGGTCATTAAATTAAAGCAATTCATATGAAACCAAACAAACAATGACCAGTTGGTAAACAATGGCCAAACCACATACCAAAGCAGCAAAACACAGGAGAAGCAAATGAGATCATATTGTTTTCCTTTTTCTCTGAGGTTTCGCAGCTTCCCAGGAGAAGAATCCTGGGCAAAGAGATTTTTCAGAAAATGTGAATGTGATGCTCCCCTACTCTTTGTTTGCCCCCCTGACCTTTTCATACCCTCTTGGCTTCTTTGTAGTGTTGCTAACCTGAGATACCCCCATGTAGTTTAACACATAGAAATGCTCCAGCTGGGAAAATCCAATGGAAGTTTGCAGTGTTTTACAGCCTTCTTCTTGCCTCCAAAGTTCTGAGAGGCAGCTAAACCACCTGGGATACCATGATGGGCTTTGTTCAGGGTATGCAGGGATTGCTGTCCCAGGCTCAGGTGAGCAGGAACCCTCCAGTGTCAGAGATCTGCTCCTTCTGTTTACATGCAGCAAATTTGGAATTTACACAGAAAACTAATGGGGTCTCTGGCGTCTCACAGATTTCCTTGGCTTTATCTGCTCTGGATAATTAATGTAACCAAGTGAGTGGATGAGCTCTTTTCTGTAGGAGTCAATAGGCAAGGATGTTTGGAAAATGAATGAACTGCTAAGATTAATTGCAAGGCTGAACAGCCTGGTGAGGGATTCAGAAGGAAGTGCCAATGCCTTTATATCCAGAAGATTTCTTTATTAAAAGTTGTTCAAAATCTCAGTAACATTAGTCTTAAAATTTGCAAACTATTAATTGATGTTAGAGAAAAATTCATATGAATATTGATCTCAAACAGCTCAGCTGGATTTTTAGTATTCTTCATAATGATAGCCAATTCTATTAATAATTATAAAAAATGCATTTTCTAAAATGTACAATGGTTGAATAGTCAGCAGAAAGATTTATATCAAAGTTTTGTGTGAACTGCTTTATGGGAAAAAACCCCAAAACACAAAGATCAGATGGTAACAGGATTCAGTTAGGGAATTCTGGGTTTGCTTTGTGTTTCTTTAGTCATTTTAGAGATAATTTGTCTTTTGAGTTGAGATTTTTTTTCTTCCCTGTTCATTTTATCAAAGTGCTGCTTACCTATAGTTTACCAGTATTTATAAATAGATTTCCTCAAGGGAAAATATGCAGTGGGATTTTTTGGGGTGAATTTTAAGAATATTTTGAACCTATTGGTTAATTCTGTCTGCAGACCTCTGTTGTTTTGACTGCCACTCATGTAACACCTGACAGTGTGGATCTAAAATGTGCAGCCAGGCTTGTGAATGGCAGATAGGAACATGGAAGTGCAAGGAGGAAAATCCTGAGTACTCAAAGGAAGGAACTTGTCAGCAGGTACTGTGTTCAAGTTCAGACAGAGTCTTTTTTTTTTCTCCCTCAACCATTTTAGCATGAAATCAATGGGGAATGCATAATTTTTTAGATGTGTCTGAGATTGCACAGCAAATGGTCACCAATGAGACTCTCAGCTGCCACACAATCTGGCACAGCTCCTTTCTGCTCCAGAGCTCCCAGTTGCGTTCAGCCCACTGTCGATGTGATGCCTCTTTTTGGCTCCTTGCCCATCTGTTTTAGTAATTACTGTCATATAAACTGATATTTCTGGACTAGAAACCATGTTGTTGTGAGATAAGCCTGTTGGAGTTACCTTTTGTGACGTGTTCAAGCAGCTCACTGACTTTCTACTTCAAGCTGTAAAATTTGCATCAACATTTCCTGCAATATATAGAGAAGGATACTGTGATTTTTTAATTTTTTTTAACACAAGGAGTTATAATGAAATAGAATCAGATTTTGATACTGCTTCCTTTTCATCACAGTTATGGTGCTTTCACAGTTTTGGCTCTTTTTTATTTTTTTTTAGGATCACAATAAAAAACAGTGTCCTTGAATAAAGTATTTGTGTTAATAAGTTTTGGCAGACGTAATTTTTTAAAGTGTAAAATATACAAAGAAGCGATTTGCCCTATCCAAATCATCCATTAGCACAACAGGACCATCCAAAATGACATCATCACATAAGCCAGCTAAAGCACAAAGATTCCAGGAGGGTGAAGAACAGCTTTATTCTGACACAAATTGAGCAGAATCAAAGGTGAGTTAAAAGAAATGCTCAGACAGCATCCTCTCACCAACTTAACCCATTAACAACCCCAGGGGCAAGAGCATAGCAGCAATAAAAATATCAGTGCTGTGTGCCAAGGAGCCAGATGCCATCACTGCAAAATCACTGCCTCAGCTTGGCATCTGTGCCTCCAGCCTGCCAGCCCCACAGGGAGGGGAAGCTGGGCAGGCAGCGTTGTCTGGGGCTGCAGAGAAAGAGCTTCTCTCTCTTCTCTCCCTTCCCTTTGCCTTTCTCCATAGCTGGGTTCTTGGCTGGCATTGGCAAAGTTTGTAATGAGAGAGTAGAGAGAACTCAGGTCTTTTCACACACACTTAAATATTGTATATTGTATATTTATTATTATTTATTATTATACCTATTATTTAAGTATTATTTATTATATATATCTATGTATATACACTGGTATATATATATATATATACACACATATATATATACACATATATATATACACACACATAC
>JAWWMS010000043.1:4147476-4163065 GCA_035048045.1 Chlorospingus semifuscus
CCTGAGTCTCCTTTTCTCCAGGCTGAGCACCCCCAGCTCCCTCAGGGGTTCCTCACAGGGTTTGTGTTCCCAGCCCCCCTCCAGCCTCGCTGTCCCCTCTGGATGTGCTCAGTGTCCCAAGGTCCTTCCCAAGCTGAGGGCCCAGAGCTGGGCACAGCACTCAGGGTGTGCCCTCACCAGTGCCGAGCACAGGGGCAGAATGAGCTCCCTGCTCCTGCTGGCCTCACCATTCCTAATCCAGGCCAGGAGCCATTGGCCTTCTTGGCCCCCAGGACACACTGCTGGCTCATGTCCAGCTGCTGTCCATCAGTGCCCCCAGGTCCCCTTCTGCCTGGGCACTGTCCAGCCACACCATCCCCAGCCAGAGCATTGCAGGGGATTGTTGTGGCCAAAATGCAGGACTGGGCACTTGGACTGATAGAACTTCATGCTGGCCCCTCTGACTCTCAAACCCAAGGGAATCCCACACTTGGGCACATTGAGGTGTGATAAGCACTGACAAGGGAGAGGCATCAGCCCCTGACCCCACAGCTGGACAAGGCTGAGCTGGGATAGTGCAGCTGCCTTTTCACACCATCCCAACAGGGAGGGATTTGTAACAATTTAATAGGTAGTGTCCACAGATGTGAGCTTCATCCTCAAAGTTAAATTGATAAATTTAAACTCTCTAGAATTCAATGCTTGAGTTTAGACCATTTCTCTGTACTTCTTAAAATGCACAAAAAGCAGTATTCTCAAGAGATTCTAGCAGTCTTTAATAGGTCACCAGAGAAAATGGGATACTTTTCAGGAACATGACTTTGGCCCTTTCAAGTCAGTCAGAATACCTGCTCAAATTTGACCAACAACTATTAAATAACTCCCAGAAATTAATGGGTTGAAATCTTGTGACTTTGCCTCTTCTGAACATGTCTCCCATCCCAGTGCAGACGGGGCTGTGTGTGCAGGTCCTGCAGGAGCAGCTGATTGTTCTGACCCTGGCTCACAATTCCAAAGTTTTGTTGAAGCAGGAGTGAATGCTGGAGAACAAAAAACAATGAATGAAAAGCAAGGAACCAAAGATTTCTTATTTTGTGGTTCAGTCATTCCAGTGTTGTTTTGCCTGTGCATATTTTCAACTGACTGAGGGAGGGTCCAGCTCTGTATGGGAAACATGTATGGAATAATACAATCAGGATGTTTAAATTCTAATTACAGAGATAAACTTAGTTCTGGTGTTTTGTAGGCTTTATTATTTAGTTCACAGTTTAGTAATGTATGTAATTTACTTTTGTCATTGTTGATATATAAAATCATTTAGGGGTAGGTAATATGAAAAGAATAAAAAAAACTACAAGTTTCTCCAGTAATCAGGACTGTGTACAACTCCATTTTGTTGATCAGATTTTTTGCTTTCAGCTTGCAAGTAACTGAGATCTAGAGCAACCTCAGAACTGAGCAAATTCTTCTTTGTGTGTAGTATTTTTCAGTAATTTTAAAGTAAATGCTGGGAAAACCTATTGACTCAGATTTCTGTGTAAATTATTAGCATTTGCAGTTTGTCTATGACTTCAGGGGTATAAGTTTTCTTTGTAAGAATATAATTTGCAGTTACAGAGGCCATAGGGTGGGTTTTGCTGGATTGTTTTATCTGTTAGTAATACATCTCATAATTCCCTAACTAACAATGATTTTTCTTAAGCACTCCTTAAAAGCATTTCTCTAAAGAACCTGATACTCATCAACAGGATTAAAATGACTGATGAATTATGCAGCAAGGCTGTCTGCTCCTTGACTAAGTATTTTATGGCAATTGAATCATTTTGGCAAGATTTAGGTAAATAAGATTGTTAAAGTTTGCTTGTTTCAAATGTATTTCTTTCCATATTATTTCAGTCTTGAAAATCACATTGACTTTTCAGCACTAGGTGCTGAAATATTTAAATAAGAATGAGGAGTACATGAAAGCAAAGCTTAAGTCAAGGGAAGTTTTTTGAGGATCAGTGGTGTGTATCAGGTGTGATTATCCACTCCCAGAACTACCCTTTTAGTGTTGTTTTATTGCAGAAAATGATAAAACTAGATACAATGATAAACTTACAATGGAGTTTAACTTGAAATGCATCACTAAATCCTTGAGAAAAATGTTCCTGCTGCCTTCTCTGCAGCACTGCAGTGTTCTGTGTTCAGAGCCCAAGGCTGCACTCACCGAGTGCTCAGGCTTCCACCAGGTCCATGGGTTTGGCTCAAGGTAAATGGAGGATGAAATGATGCTGCAGATATTTTACTGGTTGTTATTTGTAGTCTAGCTGCTGCTTTTAGTTAGGCTGGCTAGTTTTAGTTAGGTTTGTTTTTCTGCTGTTTTGTTTTATCTGTGGGATCCTGAAGTTGCCCTGTCTGGAGATTACTGGTGAGTCCTTGCTTTTAATTTTGCCCCTATTATTCTAGTGAAGACAGTTCCAAGATTTAATATTTTAGCTTTTTGTTGATAGGTAAGATTGTAACACCCCAGAAATGTTTCTTATCAGAATTAGGGAATGTAGTTTTGGTGCCAATAGTATTGGCTCCAAGGCAAAATTCAAGATCCAGTGGTAAAATTGCATGTACAATGCACTGAGTGTAGCTGATCCAGTGAGATCTGTGCTGCACCTTAGCAAGGGTTGGAATTGTGTCTGGAGCAGAATGGATTTATGTGCACAGGGAAGGTCTGTGGCTTTGGGGTTCCTTCAGGTAAGAGGGAGGCACCAAATGAGATGTGGTGGAACCCTTTGCGTGTAGATGGGGTGGCTTGTGCTGGCTGAGGCCTGATGGTGGCTCCTGATGGTGGCTCCTGATGGTGGCACCTGCTGGTGGCACCTGCTGGCTGTTGGGTGGCCTGGCTGGAATTCCCAGCTGATCCCAATTAGTGCCCTGCAGCAGAGCAATCTCCATCACCACTTGCACCTGTGGTGGGAGGAGCCCTGCTGGGGCACCTGGTGGGCCAGAGCTGATAAAAGGTTTGGGGGAGGTAGAACTTGCACTGTGCTGAGTGCAGCTGCATGGAGCAACAGGTATGGGAGCATTTGGTGTGAATAATTTTGCAATTTGCCTGGTTTTAAATGTTGGCTTTATCTGTAATAATGCACAGGACTTGTACAGAATTGTGTTTTTTATTTATATGGGTGTTTTATGGATATAGATATATTTTCCTGAACTTAAGGAAAGTAAGTTACTTTTAAAGTCTTGCTTTCTATTGTTTTAAGCAACCACTACAAAAACGTGGTACTTGAAGCTTCTCGGTTCTCTGTCTCTTAATTTAAATATACTATTTGCAAATGAATAATTTTATCTGTTTGATGTACTTTTTATGCATTTTTGAGCAGAAATTAAGCATAAGTTTTGGAGGGATACTATTTGTAGAAGCATAGTCAGGCTCTGGCTGAAGAGGAGGGCAGTGCTTCCCCTTGCTAACTTTAACTGACCTGTTTGGCCTAATATGAGAAATATTTCTGCTCCTTTTGTGTCTTGGGATGTCCATGGAGGAGCCTTTCCCAGAGGAGAAGTTGGGTTTGGTGGGTGAAGCTACAAAATATGAGGTTGGAGAGTTAAGTCAGGCCTAAGTGGGTTCTCTGTGCCCAGGATCAATTAGAAACCACTGTGGGAAAGACTGGGAGCCCCAGGAAAATAATCTGTAGGGTTTCATATTGTGTGTGAGAGTTCATCCAGCCCCATATGTTCAGGATCTTTATTAATATGTGTTCTCTGACCTCACTTATATTCTCTGCCTCCAAGAGCTGAATTTCATGTATCATTCAGGTTTGCAGAAAAGACCATATTCACATAAAAGCAATTCTTTAAAATCCTCTTCTAGGTATTTCTTCTTTTATTTTTTTAAGTGTTGGATTTATTCTATGCAGTTTTAATGAATAAATAATACTATTTATATTAAAATAAATCATCTTGTATCAGTATCATATTGAGAGATGACAAAGCAAGGTATAATTTCCTCACGAAATATAACAGCTATTATAACAGAGAGGATCCAGTCTCAACTTTTACATGGTCAGAATTAAGCCAAAACCAAATGACTTTGCTTTGTGTCTTTAAGATTTATATTTTAATCTGAGAGTCTTTGGAGGCACTCCATAAATAGAAGTGAGAAGCTGCAGAACCATGGAGATGCACTAATAATGAGTTAAATTTGAAGAGCAATTAATTTTCAAATTTCTATGACAATTTATTTAATTTGAATGCTTGTAGTAATTTTTGTTTAATTATGGTGTTAACATTTTGATGTTGCTGAATTTTCTTGAAATGATTTTAAATTTCATGAACAAATTCTAAATCTTAAAGGAATAGACGAAACCATAGTCTTAGCTGGAGAACTAGTTTTGGTAATGTAAGGAGAGCAAAGAGGAAGTGTTATTTATGTGCATAAAAATATTGCAAAGAGAATTGTGCTAATTTTTTTCTCCTCTTCAAAGTACACAAATATGAATAGCAGAATTTTTGTGAGTATGGAGTGAAAGGGAAAAAGGGGAACTGGTCTCTCTGATGCTTTGTTACTTAGAATTTGTGGCAAAGATTCTCTCTTTTAAAGAACCCCACGAGAAAATCCTTTAAGGCTGGCATAAGCACAGTTGGAATAAACAAGCTTTAAGGCTTTCTCTCTGTTTGTGAGGGGTTTTGTGCTTGTCATGGCTCGGAGATCCTTGGCAGTCAGAGGGAAGCTGGCTGGTGTGCAAGCGCTGCCGGTTGTGCTGGTGCTCACGCTGAGGAGCACCTGCTCCTCCCCGGGGTGCCCAGCCTATTTCTGCTGCAAACCACTCAGCTCCACGTTTTCTACATTCCACATGCAGCGAGTGCTGAGCTCTGGTTCCTGGAAATCACTCTGAAAGGGAGGTGAAGGTCCCATCCAGGGTGAAATGTTGTTAGATGCTTGAGTAGAGGAGTGTGGCTGTGGGTTTGTGACATAGAACACTGAGAGAGGTCTCAAACTAAAGGATGGCAGGTAATCTGTGTGTAATGGTCCAGCAGGATTAGATCTTAATGCTGAGTCTTGGATGGTCTGAATCCTGGAGGATGAGACACTTGAACTTTGCTGAAATAATGCCAAAAAGCAGCAGAAGGGAATAGGAGAGTGAATTCAGACTTTCCAGTGTGAATTTTGTTGCATTAAGAAAGTCTAGAAAAGAAGGAATTACAGGTAGGAGAGAAGAAGGATGGCCACCAGAGCAAGAGAGAGCTGATTAGTGTTGATGAAAGTGGCTTTGAGAAAATATTGTAGATGAATTTTCGCACTCTAGTTAGTAGCTGAGGGGAAGAAAAAGACTCAGTGGTGTGGAGTGTGACACCTTATCAATTGAAGTAGGAAAAGATGAAAAAAGAAAAGACCAATTAGAGTGTGAAGAGAGGAGGAGGGAGCTGATGCTGGACTCATGAACAGAAAGAGGTTACACTAATGAAACAACTGGAAATGTAATATGGAAAGGACAGGATCCCTGGACAATTGAGGGGGAAATGCAATTAGGAAAAAAGCAACTGCTTCATTGAAAATTGGTGGATAAACCAGAAGAAAAGAAAGGAGCCAATATTGACTCTGTGTATAAAATTGGACTTTCTCACATGGTACTTCTGTCCCTATCTCAAACTAAACAACCCTTTATATGCAGCTTTGTACCAATTTCATACACAAAACTCCTTCCATGCCTAAGCTTGTCATTCTGCGAGGTTAGAGAGCCAAAATTTCTAAGTGAAAAAAAAAAAAAACAAACCAAAAAACAACCAAAACCAACCTTTTCCTTCTTGATTCTGGCACAGGGGTGACACTGGGTCGTGGCATCAGTGATGTTTCTTCTGAAATGGGTTTTTCGTGAGCCTACCTTGGGAAGCCTTGGTAGTGCTTCAATATAAACTGACGCGTAAAGCTACAAACTCCTCAATTTTAGTTCTCCTCAGTCATATCTTTATCTCTTGGGGTGAAGCTGGGTATTTAACTATAACCTGTCAGGCTTGGTTATAAGAACTGGAAGTTTTAGTTAAAATTCAGATTTAAAGCTGAATGAAAGAAGTAGAGATGGAGTCATTGAGCTAAATTTGGAAGTGGCTTAGCCCATGTTATGGGGTAGGGCCAAAATGATGAGGAATATTTTGAGCAAAGGAGTGGGAAGTAGAGACAGGGAGGATTTCTTGGTGCAATACATGAGCATGTTAATATCTGTTCTGGTATACATTAAATAATCCAGCATTGAGGACTAAGTGTGGTGGACTTAGATTCAGAATATATGAGAGGATGTCCAGAGTGGACAGAATAATGAAAGAAGTAGTTTCACTGTAGAAGGAAGCTGTGCTGATGTCCAGTTAATGTAATTCCTACAAAAAAAAGAGGCAACCTTTACATAGTAGCATAATTAATCTATCCTTTATTCTCCTTCTGAGATTTGACATCCTTTTAATTTTTAAGAGATTAATAATATTTCAAAGAAAAACTTCTTGATCAGGATGTGCTTATGCTGCCCTACTGTGTATTCTTACATTTGACGCTACTTTGGTTATTTTATTTTTTATTACTATTACATGGAAACAAGCTCTAAAGTTATGTTCTCCTGCACTTTTTTTTTATCCTCAAAGTTAATTTTTTTCCTTGTGAATTTATAACAGCAGCAAAGTGTGAGATGTGGTGGTACAAATTATGGAGGGGAAAAAACCCAACCAAACAAATAGGGCAAACTTCTGTGGATTAATGAATTTGTGTCAAAATTTTAGTTTAAAATAAGTGTTGCATACATGAACAACATAGAGAGTGTAGTACTGTGAGTAACTTGTGTCTATATAAAATAAGAAAACAAAATTTTGCATAAAAGCAAATTTAAGTGAAACATGCACTATCAAATGTTCTCTCTTTGTCCTGTCTGATAATTGACAAACTGCCACAAGTGGCAGCAGGGAAAAGTAGGCTTTGTCACTTCAGGTCCAGCTGTACACCTCTGAGTTGTAGCCTTCCCATTCTATGGACTGAACATAAACAAAGTGTACACAATTTTCTGTGGTTAATATTCCTTAATTTTTAGATTAATTTTTTAAAATCCTGAATTTTTAAGTTTCTTTGAGTTAATTTTCTAAGAATAATATTGTCATGTCTTCTTGTGGAAAAACCTTATAGGGCAAGACTACACATGGCACGCTAGTTGTCTTTCTCAGATTGTGATTTAAATAACCTAAACGCTAATTATTAAGCTGCACACCTGTGTCCAAGGGGTCCTTTTGTGATGCAGGCTTGTTCCAATGTGTCAGACCTAAAGAATTGTTTTAAGTATCTGTTTGTAGAAGTTGATTTGATGTTGTGACAGTAATGCATGGGGGGTCTTGTGGTGTCTGCATCACCTTTGTGCTAAGGGAGGTGACAGTGGGATTGAAAGAGGATTTTTGCTGCACCAATTTCTGTTTCACCTTCTTGGATCTGCCAATATCCCTGCTTCCCGAGTTTGGAGGTAACAGTTGAGATAAATCTATTTGGGTATTTTTATTTTATTTTTTTCCCTGACCATGCTATGGCACGTCATAAACTTTGCTAACGCAGAGCTGCTGCACTCCTTGTTCTTGTTCTGCCCAGCGCAGCCCTTCCTTATCCTGACCATGGTTCCTGTGCCACCAGCACATCCCCAGCCCCTTTTCTCTTGAGGCACCAGCCACGCTGGCTTTGCACTGCCTGCCCACCGAGTCTCGGTGCTGATGAAGCACAAAAAGCGGCCGGGAAGGCAGAGAACGGAGCGGGGACCGTGGGGATGGATCCGGGAGAGCTGGGGGCGCTCGGGATGGCGCTGCTGGGGCCGGGGCAGCGCTGTCCGCAGGGAATGCCGGCTGTGTCCGACCGCGCTCCTTGTCCCCTGGAAGGTTTCCTGTCCCCTGGAAGGTGCCGTGTCCCCTGGAAGGAATGAGCCGTGTCTCCGCTAGATGGAGCGCCCGGAACGGCGGAGCGGGAGCGCAGCGGGAGCGCTCCCGGCCCCGCTCCGCACGCACCCGAACCGCCCGCAGGGCTTAAACCGGCCTGGTTTGCATCCCCCCAGGTTCCCTACAGAATACCCACACCGGCCTGGTTTGCATCCCCCCAGGTTCCCTACAGAATACCCACACCGGCCTTGTTTGCATCCCCCAGGTTCCCTACGGGATACCCACACCAGCCTTGTTTGCATCCCACAGAATACCCACACCAGCCTTGTTTGCATCCCCCAGGTTGCCTACAGGTTACCCACACCAGCCTTGTTTGCATCCCCCCAGGTTGCCTACAGAATGCCCCAAAACAAGGATATCACCTCCAAAGTAGCGAGATCACCCCTGCCAAGGAACGCACTCCCCTAACTCTCTAAAGCCTGAACATTTTATTTATTTTCTTGCCTTTCCCCCCTTGGTGGAAGTAAGGGCTCTTGGCTGCTTCTGTTGTGAAAAATTCGGAGTTAATGCTGAGTGTTTGTGTGTTGAGTGGTGCTGAAGAGGTTAACTCTGTGCTACAGAGGGTTTGGGGAGATTGGGTATGAAGTACTGGAGAAGTCAATGGATGTAACACGGTGCTTAATAGAAACAGAAAATTAGTGATTCTTGCTTGCCTGAGGTAAGCATGAGCCTCTGTAATGTCCTGATCTTTGTGCAAAAAAACTACTTACTAAAGGAGAGATAAACCTGATATTAGAAATAGGGACAGTCATAATAGGAAAATACCACTGGAAGGATGAGATGTTGCCTTTTAGTTTACAAAAACGTAGGGAAGTCCTTTTTATTTAATATTTTTTGACAATACAGAGTATTAAAAAATTCTGTTATATTTCCCCACTTAAAAAAAAATATAAAGTAAATCTACAGAAAATAGAATACTATGTAAAATACAGGCAGAGATACTGATAATTGGTAGTAATTTTTCAAAATATGTTCCTGATCTATTCAATTTTATAGTACGCTGCTTTTCCTGGTTTCAAGTCCAGGGAGATATTTTTTCATGTGGTGTTAGAAAAGGAGATTTTAGAGAAAGGCCTGTTCTACTATTAGATTCTATGCCACATGTCTGAATTATTTTTGTACCATACCAACCACTTCATAAAGTTGAGAAGAAACTACCTTCTTCAACATGGAGCATTTAATATGCAGTCGTGATTTATTCTTTCTAGTGTTTGATCCTCTATGTGTGAACTTCTTAATGTAGGCTACTACTGAGATGAGTTTGAGGTGTAAGATGGTGTGTGGTGGTGCAGGGGATGTCTTTCAGAGCCTTCCTTTACTTGTTGGAAATGCCGTGAATGTTAGGCACTCTGCTGTGGTAATTTCAAAGGTTGACTTCTAGGTCAAAGGTCTGGAAATGCAAAATTTGAACTTAAGTTTGAAGTTGACTACCAGGTCACAACAACGGAGTGGTTGATTTTCAATAAAAAGTGTTACATTAAATAAACAGATGCATTGCAAATACCAGTGGGTTTGGATTTGTAAATCAGCTGTGTGAGAAGTGTTGTTGGTCCTTTTTGCAGAATTTCTCTGCTTTCATGTTTTTATCTGCATGTTCAAGTTTGGTCCAGGCTTTGCTGGTGGCATTTTTCAAGTGGTGTTCTCACTGACTGGGGGAGAAGGTGTCTGCAAGTTCTCTGCCTGTGTCATAAACCATGACATGGGCAGCCCAAAGAGGCTGGAGGAGGGAGTGTTGCCTCTCCTGGTGGTGCAGTAGTCATTGCATTTCAGATGCATCCATTATTACTGTGGAAGAAGGTTTTATCTCCTGGAATATTTCTAGGAACTCCCAAAGAGGCTGGAGGAGAGAGTGTTACCTCTCCTGGTGGTGCAGTAGTGATTGCATTTCAGATGCGTCCATTATTAGTGTGGAAGAAGGTTTTTATCTCCTGGAATATTTCTAGAACTCCCAAAGAGGCTGGAGGAGAGAGTGTTACCTCTCCTGGTGGTGCAGTAGTCATTGCATCTCAGATGCATCCGTTATTAGTGTGGAAGAAGGTTTTATCTCCTAGAATGTTTCTAGGAACTCCCACAGAGGCTGATGTGGGCGGTGTAGATGGTTGGCCTCTTTTGTTTGTTTTTTTAATTGTAAAATGTTGATATTTGTTGTTAATTGATACGTACTTGATGATATCAGCAGCTGAGTGTGGGGTGAGTTCAGTCCCTGCCCCAAGAGGGCTGAATGAAGGTGGGAAATGTCACGTGCTGGAGAAGTGGCCTTGGCAATTGCCCACTCTGGTTGTGGCAGAATGAATCAAAAATGGATCTGTTAACAGTTTGCAGATGAGATATCTCTGAGGTCTGTGCTGCTCTGTGGCACTGCATGGTGCTGTTGCAGGGCCACTGTCCCTGTGCAGGGCCAGGGAAGGTCAGGCTGTGCACAGGCATTCCTGTCCCCTTGGCACAGCTCTGGTGGCACTTAGGGTATATATAGCCATAACTGGGACTGTGGGGTGATTAATGGGCTGGGTTAGGGACAAAAGTGTGTGTAAACAAGGAAATGGCTTTAAAGAAGAGACATTGATTTTATACTTATAAAAATAAAACACACTTTGTTACCTTTTTTTCTTTTTAGACATAATGACAAGTTATCCTTGGAAGGGATGAAAATTGGTAATGACTTTCCCCTGCATCTCTTGAAGGAGCATATATCAGGCTAAAGAATTGTGTTTCTTTTTTAGGTCTCTTACACTACTGAATTATGTATGTTTATTGTTTCTCTGTGTACAGATGATTTGGATAGTTAAGATATTGCTGTTCTTGTTTTAATAACATAATTATGTAAATGTCAGGAATTCATAGTATTTGTGAGTCATGTTTTTCTTACTTGGAATTAGGTGAAAATTAAGGATAAAAGGCCAGTGAGAAATTCACTTCTACAATCACTGTTAGCTACATTGACAGTGCTAAATTCTCTTGAAGTAATTGTTCAACACACTGCTTTTAAGAATTTAATCTGTTTTATGGATGTCCTTTTAGCTGTAAAATAGTGCAGTAGACAGAAGAAGCTTTGCTTGACCATCACCATGTTCCAGAACCTCACTTTGGGAAATTGGATAGGCTTATATAGTTCCAAACTGTTTGGCTAGGAAGCATGCTGCCTTTGATTCTGACATAATGTAGAAGGAGTTGGTTACCTTACATAACGTATTTGTTTGTCATTAAACATGCTGATAAGGTCTCATTAAAGTGCCATGTATTATTTATGGTATTTCATATGAAACTGAACTGAGGAAAAACTTCTCTCAGCTTAGGGCATTTGCAGAATAACAGGCTTTCTGGGCTAGAAAAAAATAAAAAAGAATGAAGAAAAGCATGACATACTCCTGTCAGAACAGGAGACTGCTTAAGGCACAGAGAAAGAATGAAAAAATGAGAAAGGGCACAGAGAGAGTTCATTTCTCCTCCTCCTCACTCGCTCTTGCTCTGTGGCATGAGAGGTTTTTTGGTTAGTGGTTTGGGGTTTTTGTTTGGTTTTTTGGGTGATTTTTTTTTTTTTTGTGAGGAAATAATCTGGGCTGTTTTAGTAGATGAGTCCATGATAAACTGCAAAAGCATGGATGTTTCCTAAGCCAAACCCAATTCCTTTATTGTAAGTTTGTGCATGATTGTTTTGGTGTCGATTACCGAGTTATGAGTACCTTGGTTTTGTGGCATTGACTGCTTTTGAGAAAGAAAATGACGTAATAACTGATCCTGCTGGAAAATACTCAGTTTTGCATGAAGAAGACTTAGTGGATCTAAATCAGTCTCTGAGGCTTGTGTGGGTGCAGGTATGTGTGCACATGTAGAATGAAAAAGAAATGATTTTTTTTTAACGTAGCACCTGAGTTGCAGTGACATGTTTTGATTCTGTTTCCAGTTAAGCGGGGACTATTATTTGTTTTTAAGGGTAGATGTTATATCAAACCAGTTATGCTGTTGATGAAATAGACTTTCCTTGTATGTGGGTTATTTGCTTATTGTTGTTAGCATTAAACTCTTGGTCTCAGATGTGTTTCTGTGGGAATTATGTATCCTATAAAATAGGTGATTTTCAAATCTTCTTCAGAGTCCTTTTAAAAGAAGGAACCCCTTCAAAACCTTAGGTGGTTCTTTGAGGTTTGACCTTCTTTCCTGAAGAATTAATATTTAATTCATTTGTCAAATTCTAATTAAAAATAGTAATATCTTCTGTTATACTTGAGTTGTATCTTAGGAAAAAAAAGACCTGTAATATAGGACCTCAAGGACAAGCTGTAGTATAAATTATTTGATTTGCAGGTCACATCCTACTTTATTACATAAAGACTAACTAGATCTACTAATGAATAATTATTACTCCATAAAATAAAGGGGGGGGGGGTGAATAAAAAGGTGGCAAGAGTGGAATACTAATTTTGAGGTATCGTTCTCAAAGTAGAAAGTAAACATTAAATTCTGAAAATTGCAAATGTAATTTTTCCATGTAACCTGATAGGGCACTCCTTGATAATAGATTGACTAGCTGTCAAATAAATTTGTAATTTTAGATGAGATGGGCTTTAGACCGATTTTAAGATACAGTCTTTATCCAAGTGTGCTCCCCTCCCCCAGTAAGGTAGACACAGTATGCCACAGAATTCTGTTTCATTCCCAGTGTTTCTGCTGCAGTGGTTACACAGCTCCTGCACAGTTTCACTGTAATGCTTTCATAGGCTTCTTTGGGAAGCCGGATAGCGAATGAAATGTAGATATAAAATTAATTTGTGTTTTAAAAAAGCTCATTTGCTGATAGGGCTGTGTATTTGCCGGAATCCTCTTGGCTAGCCAAGATTCTTTCCCTTTCCCACTTTGTGCTTCATACTTGTGTTCTTAGAAGGGGAAAGCCCTTTTCGAGTCAGGTGTGAGTCCTGGGAGGGGGGAAGGGTGTGAGTGTGTCTGTGTGCGTGCAGAATCATAACAGGCATTCAGTCCCAGCTGGGCAATGACACTAATTGCCCAGATCTCATGGATGCCTGCGATGCAGCGCGCTCACTTTCTCTCCTTTCCTATCCTCTCCAGGGATTTTTAAAATGCAGTATTTGAATTTTGGTGAGTGGTAAAGACCCTGCCCTAGGACCCATTTGACAAATGAGAAGCTGTGCAGCATCAGCACCAGCCGACTGAGCCTCACTGAGTCTCTCTCTCTCTCTCTCCTAGTCAGCAGCTACTGTTGTGAGACAAGCTTCAGCTCTCTGTCATTGAGGAAGTTCCATTTGCTCATCAATAGGCTGCAGGCTGTGTCTTCTTTTTTTCCTCTCGGTTAAAAATTCGTAGTTTAAACCTACCAAGTTGCCTTAGCTGACAAACGAATGTAGGGGCTTAGCGCTGGGGAGAGGAAAGGCAGCCGAGAAACACCGTTTCTTATTTAAATAATCAAAAGGGAGAGGAGAAAAAAAAAAATAACAACCAACCCATAGTGACAAGATAGGGCAAACGTGCTTGCATGCAAGCCCCCTCACTTGTTCTACGTAGACTTCAGAGCAACACCATGCAGCATCCCCTTACGGGTGCAACCTGCGTGGCACTGCCGAATGTGGGCATGTGTCCCCAGCTCTCCTGTGCCTTGACTTTTATGTACTTACAGCAGGTAAGTTTGCTTAACTTTTCCTTTTCCTTGCAGTGCTTGCTTTGTCAGCGTCGTTCGGGGGATTTGCAGGCGGGGAGGTATTTTTTGTGTGAATAGACTGAATAAATGTCTCCCACCGTGTGCAGCGAGTGTTGTGCCTGCACTTAAGAATGTGAGAGTGAGTAGAAAATATGTTTTAACAGAGCATCGAGCCTTCGCATATCTTTTGGTATTTTGGTGTTGGTTTATTTTATTTTATTTTTTTGCAGTGTCTCTGTTGGTTCTCTGATGTTTATAGATATTTAACACAGTACTGTGCCTGCGTTTCTCGTGGATGCTGTAGCAGAGTTTCAGCCATAAAGGACTGCTCTTTATTCACTTGCAGGCATAAATTATACTTCTAATGTAAATGTGCCCAATGGCAATTTTGTTTAAGCCTTCTTTGAAGACAGGAATTTTAAGTCTGTGTTAAAGCATGCTGCTGATTAAAGCCAAGCTGATTTTTAGTTCACAGGGAAAACGATGATTTATAAAGATATATCTGTGCAGAACACTTCTATCGCTGAAGTATATTGGACTGGGTTTAAAAAAATGTTTGGGTATCAGCAAAACAATACCAATTTCTACTCAATTTTCAATTATATTTAAAAAAAAATCATTTCATTTTTGCTTAGGGGATATTTTTAAAGTATTTCCTCCCACTCTCTCTTCCTAAATTATTTAATAATTAGTACTCTCTCTCTGCTATAGTGTGAAATAACTGTATAATAGCACTTTTTTTTTAACTAGTAATTTGGAATCATGTTTGTATCTTACTCTATTTTATAACTGAATCCACCATTACAGAGTCATCTAGTAAGTGTGTAGAGCCAAGACAGAAATATGTTATCATGCAAAAATGATTAATCCTGTCTATCTTATTAGTTCTCTTGTAACTTCAGGAAGAAAAAATATTCTTGTGCCTACTGTAACAAATAGGGGCATTTCTTCCAACTTCCACTACAACAGTTTCTGTGCATATTGACTTCCCTGAAAGTCTAACTTTATTTCTGCATTCACAAAAGCCTGAAATATGTTATACGATATTTCTTTTTGTTCCTAAAATACACATAAAACAGATTTAAAGCTTATTTTTATTTGAGGATATTTGTTTTTCTGTTACTGCTTAAAGAAGAGAGCTCCAATATTTTCACGATAAAACCCTACTGTAGGTTTTTTTTCTGCTGTAGTGTAGTATAAACCATTTCTGACTTCCAGCTTAGGAGTGCATAAGAACAGATTCTTGCATGCGCCCTAGATTATCCATGCATGTGGGAGGGATTCATATGTCTGCAATTAAAATTTGCATCAGATAAATATGATGTGTTTAAATTTCAGTAATTTGCATGCCCTAACTAAAATGTACGTTCTTGGTAGTTCTGTATTCTGGATCTGTTTTGGGAATGGCATTTATAGATCAGCTTTAATGATCCAGTGTGACTTGTGCACTTAGTGGTTACATACAAAATGTACTCCTGTGTTTTGTTCTGGGTTTGTTGTTTTGAGTTTGTCGAAGAGCAAGTTGTGTGTTAAAGATAGGGCTTTTGAAAGGAAAAATGGGAATTCAGGTGAGAGGTCAACACGGCCACACAAGGAGCTGATAAAGGATAACATAAAGATGAGGCTGGGTGCTCCAATAACCTTCCTCAGCGAGATATTGCAGTATCATTATGCAAACACATCTATAGCATGGCACTGCTCTAAGGTTTAAGAAACTGTGCAACTCTAATGAGTACTTTAAAACAGGGAATTCAGCTGCCTCTGTTCTATCTGAGAGGAAGATGAGAAGTGATTGCTAATGCACTTTACAAAGCGCTATATCTAGCGAATAATTTTTAACTCTTTAAGTGGATTAACTGCTACACTGAAAGAATTTTTTTAAAGTGTTTGCTTTCACATCTCCTTAATCCTATTGTCAGTTTAGAATCATCCTGTGTGTGCTAATCACAATTATATAAGAGGTTGAAAAGTCTGCTAAATTTGTGATGAAAATTGTGGCAGGTTCAAAAATTCTCTGCTTGTTGCTTCTTTTGA
>JAWWMS010000043.1:4169197-4191537 GCA_035048045.1 Chlorospingus semifuscus
TTGGTGCTGGGTGACCTTTGGGATTGATGCTGGGTACCTTTGGGATTGATGCTGGGCACCTTTGGGGTTGCTGCTGGGCATCTTTGGGGTTGGTGCTGGGTTACCTTTGGGATTGATGCTGGGTACCTTTGGGATTGATGCTGGGCACCTTTGGGGTTGGTGCTGGGTACCTTTGGGGTTGCTGCTGGATGCCTTTGGGATTGATGCTGGGTACCTTTGGAATTTTGCTCTGGCCTGGCTGGAACGCTGACTGGATCCTCAGTTACCTTTGTCATGTGTGTCATTTTCCCTAATGGGTAGCATATGGTTTGAGAGGGCTTTTTCAGCATTCCTCTGTCTGTCATGCTCTTTGGTTTTCCCAAGTCTAGCCCCAACAGGAATGTTTTAGCACAGAATGTTTCATCAAGATTGCTTGCTGTTTCATCTCAAAGTTTGGGAAAACATTCAACTTTGCTGTTGCTGTATTGCACATACTTCAGGGGCAGGATAAGTAGATTTGATATTCTCTACCCAAGTTCAGCAAGTCGTGCTGCAAAAATACAGAAACATTCAAACACTGCAATTCCAAGGGGCTTGGTTTATTTTTTTCCTTTCCCTTTGATACCATCTCTGCCAGCTTCACTTGGAATATCAGGTTTAGCAGTGCACATGAAATTGCCTGTTGCTCTTTGGCAAGCTTTTTGACACACCAAAAGTAAAACCACTGAAGCAGAAGAGTTCAGGAGTTCCTGTGCCCTTCTTCCTGCCTGCTATTAAAATAAATAAATAAATGCTTCAATAGAAGATTACTTAATTTGGAGAGGAGTCACATTTTTTGTGATAGCTGATTTTTTTTATTTTTGCAGGTAAACCCTCTTGGATTGGATTTTTTTTCAATTTTTTTTTCAGTTTAGAGTGGCAAACTAAAAATTACTAAAATGTCAAATTAATTTCTCAGTATTGTATTTTACTTGCACACAACCTGCCTTTAAACTAAAGGGAGAGGATGCTGCTTCTAAATAGGCTTGCTTGCTCCTTTCCTGCTTTTCTCTTCCTTTTATTTGCAGACATAAAATCCAATAAATTTCTATTGCAGTTGCTGGGCTTGGGGGAGAGAAAGGAGAGGAAAAGTACAAAGCTATTGGGAAGCGTCAAACACGGCGGATGATGAAGTACATTTCATAGCAGCCAATTCCAAGCCCAAAATCCCTGTTGTGCAGGAAGGCTTCCCAGCTCACCCAGGAAATTCAGCCATTGCAAGGCCGAGTATTAATGATTTATACACCCTGCACCAGTGCTTTTGTTCACTCACAGAGCCGGGCTCTGTTAATAAAGGAATTTCAGGGAAAAGGGTCCTGGCATGCTGAGTTGTTTTGCTCAGTGCGGTGGACGCTGCCTCATAAATCAAAGGAATTTAGTGCTTTACAACCTTTCAGAGCTGCTGAGGGTGGTTGGTTGTTGTTTTTTTTTTTTCTTTTTTTTTAATCTGATACACCTAGGAATATTTTCATTTCTTTTCTATAAAGAATGAATGAACTGCTGGATGAGATCTATCTCAGCTGTTTTAGGGTTGATTGGTTTGCTTCACAGTGGCATTATACTTCCATTTGTTTTCCATTTGGATTTATGCTTTATACTGTTGTCTATGGAAGGAGACTAACATGGTTTTATTACCATAAAGAGATGCAGATCACATTATATTCGGTCTTGTTTCTTAGAAATAAATAAATGAAATATAAAAGCAAAATACATTTGCAGTAAAGAATGCAGTTTTATATTCTTTACCTAAAATAAAAACACTTATTTAATATTATCATTTAAAAATAATTTTTGTTTTTATTAGCAAAAATAAGCTTCAGTGTTCCTCTACAATACACGTGAGTGATCATTTTTAAAGTTGCCTTTTTGCCTGGAAACTTTGTTTCTTAACAGCAACTGCAGGATGAGGTGCTTAATTTTGTATTGATTTACATAGTTATCCTTTTCAAATAGTGGGACAATATTGATATTATGAAAGAAAATATGTATCTATATTTGATTATAGAAATGAAGATAAGGATTTTTTTTTAAATCTCTGAAATTTCGATGTGAACTAGAGTATTGAAGAATGCTATGGGACATTGTCCTAGCAGAAAACCACTTGGTTGGATAGTTATGGAACCTAATCTTTGCTTTTCATTGCCTCTTTAAAAGCGGGCTGGGAGAGGGGACAGGAAATAATTTCAGGGAATGTTTTGCCATCAAAGGGAACCTGGTTTTCCACAGGCATCTTAAGACTCTTATTACACAGCAGGCACAATGAATGTGGTTTAGCCTTTTTGGATCGTTCAGAGTCATAAATTCAGGTACCTTTTTGTACAGAAAACACAGCTGTCCTGTCCTGGCTTGGTCTCAGTAGAAAAGGTGATTCCTCTGAGCTTTGTGGAAGTCAGCAGTGTGGGGATCAGTATTGCAGAAGTCACAGCTCCTTTATACTGCGAGGAATTCTTTGTAGTTTTTGTGGTCTGCAGGCAAATCAATACCTTCTTCTCTGCTTTCCTCTCTGGTTTAAATATCACAGATTAATACAAGGCAGGTGCCCAGTAAATGAGGTTTATTATGTTTATAGAGCAGCATTGCTGTATTTGTTTGTCCTCCATTATTTGGGTGCGTGAGTGTTTCATTGTATTTAATTATGTCTGTGAGGCACAAGACAACAGTCAACATCTGCTCTATTGTTGCCGTGGTTTACAGATAGCTTTGATGGGTTATTAAACAATCTATTTTTCAAACAGCAAACAGGGAAATAAGCTGCACCCATATTATGTAATTTTGTAAAGGTACATTATGTAATTAGTTGTCTAGTATTTGCACACTAATCTTTTATTTTGGTTGAATTTGTGCTATTCCTTTTTAAAAAAAGTGATGATCCTCGGCAGTTTTTATTTAATGGTGAATTTCAAGTTTCTCTATGGCTTGAGTTGATTTTCTCACGACTAATTTGATTTCACCATATGTTTTATATTGAAATAATGTCTGAGTTGTGAATGCTAATTCAGAAATTAGAAATGTGCATTAACTTTCATTTATTACTGAAACAGCTACTGACAAACTATTACTACAGAGAGGCATCATTAGGTGTCTTGAACTATTTTTGAGTAAAGGTTTGTGCTGTTACCAAGGCATCAGTTGGGCAAGGCAAGGTTCAAACAGCTTTGCCTCTCAGATCTGACTCAGGGCAGAGCATCCCCCAGTGCTCCTGGGCAAGGGAAGTTGTACTGTACAGACAGGGAGATGTCTCTGTGGAACTTGACTCTTGTACAAATGGATTCCCTGATGGAAAAGTGCTTGTGTGCTAATCTGCTTTTGATTTTGTTTTGGTTTAATGTACCTGTCAACTGTTTGAAGTTCCTTTATGTAACGCTGGTATCCACGATACTGTATCTGGATGCATTAAGGCAAATCACTGAAAGATTGCAACTACCCAGCATGTGATTTGTTTTTGCCTCAAAATAAAATGTAGAAGAAAATGTTCCAGACACAAATGATGAACAGATCCTAAAATTAGACTTTCTGTAGCTTTTATCATTGCAGAAAGTCACCTATTAAAAATGTTTGAGAACATGAGCCTGTAATATTTTCACGGCTCCTGAGCTGCTACTGCCCACAGTTCTAGAGCTGCAGCTTGCTGGGGTTGCTCCTAACAGCAGGACTTCTGAGGCTTTGGGAATGTTGTTAATCCAGTGAGCCTGACTCAGGAATGCAGGTTTCCATTGGAACAAGGTGGTTCAAAATCCTTTGTGAGGTGAGACCCACCTGGGGTTCTGCATCCAGCCCTGGATCAGAGCTGAGGGGGTGTGGAGTCTCCCTCCCTGGGGATGTTCCAGAACCATCTGGACACACTCCTGTGCCCTGGGGTGGCCCTGCTGGAACAGGGAGGTGGCACCAGATGTGGTGGTCCTTTCCAGCCTGACCCATCCTGTGAGCTGCTGGAGCAAATCCAGGGGTGCCACTGCGATGATGAGAGGCATGAAGCACCTCTCCTGTGAGGAAAGGCTGAGAGAACAGGCATTGTTCAGCCAGGAAAAAAGGCAGCTTTGGGGTGCCCTAATTGTGGCCTTCCAGCGCCTGAAGGGAGCCTACAGGAAAGATGGACAGAGATTTTTTGTGAAAACACGGAGTAACACGACAAAGGGGATGATTTTAAACTGAGAGTGGGTTTACAGGAAGCAACTTTTTTCTGGGAGGGTTGTGAGACACTGGCACAGGTTGGCCAGAGATCCTGTGGATGCCCCATCCCTGCAATATTTCAAGGTCAGGCTGATGGAACTCTGGCAAATGTCCTTTAATGGAAGGTGTCCCTTACCAAGGGCAGAAACATTGAAGCTGCATCATCTTTAAGGCTTCCTCCAAGCCAAATCATTCTATGATTCTCTGAATTAAACTATCCATTTTATGTACATAAAGAACTTAATTCCAAGGAAAAAATGTATAAAAAGCACGGTTATTTGGAAATTATGCATCCCAAGGATGTGGTGTGGTGTTTCAGGTGCTTGTTGAAATGTCATTTTGCAAAATAGCCATAATTTTCAGGGTAGAATGAAGATTCTTCACTGTTTGTTGTGTTTTTGTTTTCAATGCAAGGGCTTGCTAGAAATACTTTGTAATCTCCCTCTCCCCTACCTGGAATCTAAACAGGCACTTCAGGTCTGTCCCTGCAAGTGTCAGTAGATGCTCCTCAATGGATGTGGAGAATTACTCTTGCAGTTTTGACAAATGGAAACTCAAACAGGAGCTTCTGGTTACAGTTTTGTAAGAAGTGAAGGAATGCTGGGCTACTGCTCTTTGCAGAGAACTTTGTTTTCAAGGTGTTTCCAGAAACCCCTCAAAACAAACTGGGCATGGGACAAGGCTTTATTTTAATTTCTATTTTCTTTAATATCTGTTTGGTGGGGTGTCTCTCTTGGGAAGTGCTCATTATAAACAAACATTTGTGTCTATGTGCAGCCAAACAACCCAGGCAGCTGTCTCCAGAAGCCTGTGTGGGAATGGAGCATTCCTGGGCTCTTTTTCTGGCATGCAATGCAGGCATGAATTTTCCTGGGTGAGAAAAGCAGGATCAGAATTTCTGCTGGAGTAGATCAGTTTATTGTCTTCTGCTGAGAGTGTTAGCCTTGGCTTTGCTGTGAAATTAATGCATTGTACAGTGAATGTGCGTTTTCTGTCAGAGTGTTCTTGTCTATTTTGCTCAAGAATAGTTTTAAATGTTTATTCATGTTAAAATTGTACAAGTCATGTGTGCCCATTTCCAGAAGAAAATGAACTTTGCCACTGCTTTATAAAATCTCCAAGGGAAGCTTTTTTCAGCTTGATTAAGGCAGCTGAGTTACAGCAGGCAGCATCTGATCTGTGAGAGTGATGGACACTGGTGACTCTCAGAGCTTCACAAGGAGTTAGGGCTGTGGAGCAAAAATATTTCAGTGTTTTCTTCATGTGATCCTAAAGGGCTAATTAGGACTGAAGGTTTGAGGATAAATCAGGAAATTTAGCTCTTTGGCCACAAATGGCCAAATATATCAGTGCAAAACCACAAATATTGTTAGGCACCAGTACAAGATCACTCAGGCATCTGAGAAGGGAGGCTGTGAAGAAGACTTATCAATAAGAAAAAAAAGAGGTAATTATAAAAACCTTTGGAAATAATTTCTGTAAGAATCCATTACTCCAAGTTGCCTCATTAATTATCCTGCAATCTGACAGCTCTGTAGAAGCAGCTATTCAGTGCTTTTCTGTCAGTGCAGTGCAGGAGAGATGTTCCAATAATAGCATTTATAATCCAGATGTGCAAAAGTCAGGTCTGTCTTATGAACCTCCTGTGCAGTTGATGTTTGTCGAGCACCTCAAATTCAAACTTGCAGAGGAATATTACATTTCTTCTTTTTATTTGTTCCTAGTGTTGAGTCACATGTATTTTGTTGGTTTAGCTCTTTGCTAAATAGTATCAGATGTTTCATTTCTTCTGGTTAGGAATAAATAACTATTGAAAAACTTTTGAGAGAAGGCAAGATGCTCTCAGTCAAAGAGTTTGAGTTCAATTTTTGCTGTCTGATCCCCTGGTTGTGCACTGCAGGAGAATTGACAACTTTTGAGGTCTTAGAAGGAGACTACTTATTCTTGGTCTTATTTCTTGCGGCAATAAAAATCTTACTAATGTCCACCTAATAACTTGAGTATTCACTAAAGCACTGATTTCAATAAAAATAGAAATAATCCTCTTCTGTTGTCCTTCTCTGCACAAATTTATCCCAGTCCTTTGCTGGTCCCTTCCAAGGGCACTGGCACAGGTTGATTAAAACCTAAATGAAGGTGAGATTAAAAAGGCCATTATTTCTCTATTCACTCCTAATATCAAATGGAGTTGACAAAAAGTAAAAAAGTGTGTGGCAGGAAAGGCTTTTTACCATCTGGCACTGATAAAGCAGTGTTTTGGTTTTCTGATCTTAGGTGCTTTCTCTCCTCCTCTGTTATTCTGAGCAGTAGCGTGATCCCCCCAGCTTTATGTTGTCCTGAGAAATTTGTGAGAGACATCATTAGAAATCAAGTATTCCCATTAATTCAGTGCGCACCGAGATTGTTGAAAAATACATAGGACTGGAATGTGGAATGAATAAGTAGAATATTTTTAACAGGTCTTAAGGGAAGGGAGAAAAGTAAACACATGATGTGAATCTTTCAGGTGAGAGCTATTTACTGTGTTACCAGGAGGATTTCTTGAAGCTTAATCCAGGGAATTTTGTTCTTCCAAATTAACTCTCCTGTGTACCAGCTCTTTACAGAGAGGTACCTGCAGAGTACCTGAGCACCCCACTGACATTATCTGGCTTCAGACACAGACCCTCACACTGGGGCAGAAGAGATGTGACCCATCTCAGGGAAAGCCAGGCTTTAGCTTGGCCTGGATAGGCCCAGTGTAGGACCCCACACTGAGTTTAGGAGTGGGATAGGTGTGTCCAAATAAGTGCATTAGCATCTGTGAGACTGAATTGACTTCAGATTTTTTTGCTACTGAATTGACTTCAGTAGCAATGAAGTTGAAAAAGCTTTCTTAACTTTCATATTTGGAAGCAAACTTCCTATCAGCTGAGCTTTCTAATGCTTTCAGCCAAATCCTGAATCCTGCCTGCTCCTTGCTTGTAGCTCTTGGCTAAACTTTAGTACTTAAACTACTGCCAGTGTCTTGAGTAGAGCTATGACTTACATTACATCTCATGCCTTCAAGTCTTGGTATTTTATCTCTTGAAAATATGAAACTTGTCAGTAGTGAACAGAAATTCTCTCTGATCCCTTTCAAGACCTATAGGGTCTTTATTATTTTGGGGTTTGAATTGGTTGTTTCTCCAAGGCACCCTGCTCACTGAGGATATCTACCCTCTGCTGGTTTCTGCAATCAAACCACAGCACTTGGCGTGGTAGGGTGCTTGAGTGATGTATTTATACAGGCAGGAGGCAGGGTTTAATACCAGCTCATGATTCACTGTGCAGTCCTATTAATATGAGCTTGACTCGGGGGAATAAGTAGCTGTTACTTGTCAGCAAATCCTGAGTGTATTAAGGGGGTGAAGTTGTACTGAAAGATCCTCACAGTGATACTCTGCTGTTCCCAAGGGAAGCAAATGAAAACTGTACTTTGATGAATAATGAATGCTCTAATTGGGGTCAAGAAGAAGTCACAGCTTCCTGTGATAGAGTAGTTAGAGTAGCCTGACTACAGCAATGAAGAAAAGTCTGTTTGACCAGATTTGGCAATAAAAATATGTGACTGTCAGTCATGTCTGTCATCTGCACACAGCCAAAGCCTGGGATGTGACAGTGACAGACAGGTTTATCTCTTGTACAGCTTGGGTCTATTCCTGACATCCTCTTGGAGGTCTTGGTTGGTGCCCATAAGAATATGGCCATGAACAGGTGCTGAGACTGGTTAGTGCTCAGATACTGCCCAAAATCCTGTGTGGAATGGATGAAGAGCTCTCATGGCATGGCTTGGGCATATCACTAAGATTTATAAAGAGTGGGTATTGGTTAGAGTCAGCCTGTTCCTGATTGGCAAGGAAAAATGTTTTTGTTGCTGCTGGGCTGTAATTGCAAATGAATATACCCTAAGGGAAGATTACAGCCTGTTCTTACCTGCTGACAAAATACATGCAAGAATACATCTTTCTTGGTCATCCTGTATTCAGCACACAAAGGAGAAGAATAAATGAAAGATATTAAGGAAGATATATGCAGGTATGATTCTACTGCATATTTTGTGAAATAGCCATACACACAACTTGAGACTTTATTAAAGATGTGATGCTGCTTATCATTTGTGAAAGGTGTACATAATTTTCAGTAGTTAGTCTGTGTAACTGCTCGATATCAAACAGGCATGAGATCTTGAAAGTGTTCTATGTTTCATACAAAATTTTCTAAGCTGCTTAACTTCTCATGGATTGGAGGCTAATCTCAGCTGGTTTAGAAAATGCAGATAATCTCAAGAGCAGAGTAGAGAGAGATATCTGAACTAGCCTGGAGATGGGAGAGAGTGTGTTCTCAAAAGGGCCAACAGGGAAAATTCAAGTGATTTGGTGCAGCTATCCAGCTGATAAGAGTTATGTAACAAAAGCCAGCATGGAACTCTCTGCAAGAGAAGAAAAACAATGCAGTTTTCACTTTTGCTAAGGGAGAAGAAACCAAGTGCAGAACTTTGTAACACATCTTCAGTGCTGTGAATAAATAGTGATGTCTGTGTGTCAAAATCAACTCTTGGTACTTAAAGCAACAGTATTTTCCTACAGGTCTGCAGCTAACTTTTCTGAGTGATCCAGGAGGCACACAGAGAAGCTTCCTTCACAAACAGAGTTGTGCAGGCCTGTGGAGGTGTGCTCCACCACTTTTTGTAGATTTAGGAGCTTTTGTGGCCTTTCTGCATGGCACCTTGCAGTCCAATGTCATTCTTTTTCCTAGTGCAAAGCACAGCACATTAAACAATTGAAGTTTTCAGTTCCATCCTGCTTTAATTTTGACACAAATGCTGGGATAATAATAATGTGGTTGTGATCCAGAATCTTTCTAACTGGTATGATAGTGCAGCTGAGTTAAAAGACACCTATAGATATTTGGGTTTTTGCAGAGAATATCTGTTCAGAGATTGTTCTTGGCTTTTGTGCCTTGATAAGTAGAGCTGCTGACAGGTCCTTAGGTTTCTGTGGTAGCCCAAGGCAAGTCCAGGCACAGAGGGATCCCTTAACTCCAGTTTTAACCTGCTGATTCTCTCTAGCATACATTTATCACCTGTGTAAGTGAAGGTGTCCTGCGACTCACTGAAGGGTAAATCACTCTCCCTGCTGTCAGGGGACAAGTTCTGATGCTTCAGCAATCCAGTCTAAGCACGAGTGAGGGTTTCCAAGATGTAGAAGAGGGCAAGCCTCGCCTTTAAGAGTTCTGGAAAAAGTGAAGCTAAGTAAATGTGTATCTTACAAGTGTGTGTGTTCTTTTATATTGCTATCATTGTGGTGATCTCCTTGTACCTGATTCAATTCTTTTCAAGGGAATTTACAATCAGAGATGGATACAAAATCTGTTCCTGCAGAGGAACAGGGATGTTGGTCACCATGCCACTGGACAGTCAGTTCATCCCCCATCTGTGTTTTTGTGTGGCAAGAAAAGGTTTTATATGCTGAAAGAGAATGTTCAGAGATGTTTAGAGAAGGTCTTAGCTGGTAGCAGGCAATTTCAGGAGAAAGCATCAATGCCATTTGGAGTTTGGTTAGGAGGTGAAGGAGCACAATAGCCAAGGAAAGACAAAGGACATTGATCTTTGAGTTGTTGACAGTAATAGCTTGGGTAGGAACAGGCTGAAGTGAGCCCTTGAAGGGGATGACAAGTGCTGGATGAAGGTAATAAAAGGATGTGTTTTGGGGCAGTGCAGCTAGAGAAAGAAGTGATCTTTATGGGAGCACTCCAAAAGAAATGCAAAGTAAACAGGCAGTGAGATACTGCAGCAGCCCATGGCTCAGACCACAGCACTGACAATAAGAAAGGAAGGTGAAACCAGAGGGAAAGGAATGGTTGTGTACTCAGAAACCAACATTTACTGAAATATTGCACTTGAAGTGCTTCAAGGCCAATTGGCCTACAGGGCAACAGCATTAATGTCTCTAGGGCTACAAATAATTTCCCAAAATTGTTTCCCTAGTTTTTGCTCCTGTGTGAAGCTCTTGTATTTGGCAGGACTGGGATAATTTATTTATCTTTGAAATCTCCAAACTTACTATTATTGTATATTTAGAAGAAAGAGGCTAAAATTTGAACTTCAGTGCAACTCAAGCATTGTTGTTTTCTGCCTGAAGAATCAGCTGGGTTCATCTTGACCTGCTGCTAGATTTAATGTGCTCCTAAGAGCTAATGTAATTGTTAGATGCAAAGGTAATTTTTCAATGGAAACTTTAACTTCAGAAGAAAAATGTATTAATTCTAAATATGCTGTGTCCCACATGCTTGAAAAAGGTGGTTTCAAACCTTTCAAACAGTTTTAAACAGTTTCTATATCCTTGCCTTATTCTCTAGTGTGAACTGAGATGCTTAATGAACTCAACTCTGATGACATCTGCCGTGCTGGTTATCAGTATAAGACCACCAGATACCAGATTTGTATGGGTGGCATTTTCTGCTTTAGGAGTCAGTAAAAACCCCTGCTGTGTTCTGGCTCTGCTGCTCTGTGTGAGAGGGGCTGGCAGGGGATTGGTACCTGGCATGAGCAGCTCCTACATGTTCCTCATGCAGAGGAGAGGGAACAGGGAGCAGCTGAGGATGGGGCAGGGCTGGAGGGTGCTCCTGGTGCACTTGAAGAGCCTTTGCCCCTAAATGGCCTTTGCAGAAAGGTGGAAATAGTCTTTGGAAGGCAAGTGCAGCAGCTGTGCTGGGGAGGGTTGGGGAGATGTGCAGGACAGCTTTTTCTGCCTATCAATATTTCCTCTAATGCCAGATCACCTCAGGCAATGCTAATCAACAGCAGCTCACCTTCTCTTTCAAAGCATCTGTGCTGCTGGTGGCTGGTAATCCTTTTTTAGGGACAGTAATCTAAAGTTGCTGTGGATGAGGGAAATTATCAGGAGACTCAGAAACCATTTTTTCCTTTCAGTTTTGGGCTTTCTTGTGCCAGAAAACCTCTGAGAAACCTTAAAGAGAAAATGGAGAGCATGTGGACAATGGGAAACGTGGTCAGAAATGGGAGACTTGAACTTGAAAGATTCAAATATGACATAGCATAAGCTCTGAAGAGGGTGCCAAAGTGGTACCTAAATTATTTATGGTCTGAGAGACAGGAAAGTTAGGCCAGTGTAGGAAGGAAGCAGAAATTATTTGAAGTTCATTGGTGTTGTGCAGGATTTGGAAGAACTATTGTTTGTGGTATTTTGAACTAGATACAGGCATTAAGAAGAATTAATTATTTGGCAGAAAGATGGTCTAAATAGATTACTTCTGTCAGAATCTGATTAGAGCATACATCATTGATTGGCTGATGACTGCATTGCAGGGATCTGCCTTTTCCAGGCATTGTGGCCTCAGGGAAGTTGCTGAAATCTTTTTTTCTTTTCTTTATTTTTTCCCCATCTTGTACCATAGCAAAACTTAGGCATCTGCTTTTGTCTGGGGAAGTATTTTGGTCATTGTCTAATGTGCCATTTACAGCTTATATGCAGGTGGAATCAAAAATCTCATCTTTCTTGCACCATTTTAATTTTTCTTGTTCTTCCTGAATGTATAGTCCAGTTTTCAGGCATATTTCTAGCTTTATTTCTGTATTTTTGCATCCATACCATGTAGCAGTCTCCATGTCCTTCCTATTTAAATGACTTTTAGCAAGCCTTCAATGAAACTGCTATTAGAGCGCTCCTGTCAGTACTTCAGTTCTGTGCTAAAACATGAGATTTTGGTATTAGATTGCTGGACCTGAAATACATAAGAATTTTGTGACCACCTATTCCTACCCTGCCTTACTTAAGCTATGCTCTTCACCTTTAAAAGCAGTTTCTCACTAAGAAACCTTGCCTTTTGCAAAATTCTGTGTAGTTGAAACAAATAAGATTGTGCATTTTATTTGTGTATATACATTTTACATCTAAAGCCAGTGTTCATGTGTTTTTCTTGTTCATTCTTCCTACCTCATTGCTGAAATCAATTTTTAGTCAGAAAATCCATTACAATTTTTAATGAAAGAAACCAAAGCCAACTAGGGCTTCGGAACAGCTGAAAGTAGCATACCCTCTATGAACACACTGAAAATGGTTTAACATGGCTTTCGTTTGGTTTTTCCTAACAGCATTATAATTTTCTAGAATGCAATGAAAATGAAAGCTGTGTAGTTGTTTAAAATAGGTGATCTCCCCATTTCCACCCACACACAGAGTGAATTTTTTGCAGGGAGGAGGAGCCCTGCAGTGGGCAGGAAATGGGTGCTGGCACCACCAGGGATGTCAGAGAGGTGCTTGATGTGCATGTCCTGACCATTCTGGCTTTGTCCTCCCATGCTTGACCTTAATCATGCTGAAGGGAAGCAGAACTCTGAGCTTCACCAATACTCTTCTGGCTCATTCTCTCAATCCTCAGCACTCTTAGTGGCCAAATTTCATTTATTCACCACATTGCAGCAGAACAGGAGTGACCATTGATACTAATGGCCAACTGCAAAACTCAAGTGACATTTCCTTTTTGTGTGGCTGGGAAGGACAGGAAATGTGTTGAGCTGATGTAGAGGCATTGACAGAAGCTCTGATCCTGGGGCAGAGACGCGAGTAAAGCTCTGTTGTGCATCTGTGGTTTTGATTCCCAGAGGTTTGTGACACCTTAGGTAGCCGGTGCACCTCAGAGCTCACCTCAGAGCCCAGCCAGCAGGGCAGAGCTTGCATCTGGAGTGCCCCACACCTAGACATTTAGAAGCGTGTCTTCTGGCTCATTCTCTCAGTCCTCAGCTCTTTTAGTGGTCACATTTCATTTATTCAACGCATTCCAGCAGAACAGGAGTGACCACTGATACTAACTAACAGTCAAATGTAAAACTCAAGTGAAATTTCCTTTTTGTGTGGCTGGGAAGGGAGAGGAAATGTGTTGATCTGAGGTGGTGGAGCTGATGTAGAGGCATTGGCAGAAGCTCTGATCCTGGGGCAGAGATGCGAGTAAAGCTCTGTTGTGCTCCTGTGGTTTTGATTCCCAGAGGTTTGTGAGACCTTAGGTAGCTGGTGCACATGTGGGACATCACCTCAGAGCCCAGCCAGCAGGGCAGAGCTTGCATCTGGAGTGCCCCACACCCAGGCATTTAGAAGCATGTTGTTATAGTGAGGCAAGCAAAGCGTCCTTGCATTAAAACAGGTAACTGCAGTTTATTTCCAACGTTTGTTTTTGTGTATTGCTGTCTGCGCTGTAGGAAATGGCAATGCTTCTCAGACATTTGATGTTTGTGTTATTCTGCAATGTTTATACTGCTTGCAAAGGGCTGGAAGTGTCCTCCTGGAAGCTGCTGAGTTCACACTACCACTGCTATTTGCATCATATTCTGTTATAAGCCACCCTTTTTTGTTACTGTGGATTTGGAAGGCTGTTCTAGACCCTCACTAGACAAGACCAAAATACTTCAAAAAAAAAAACCCCCAAACTTGGAAAAATATGTTCAACCTAAATTTATTCATAACTAGGTTTTTCTGGATTTTTAGAGTGTCAGGATTGTCCTTAGCTTAGTCTCTTCCTCCTACTGTTTTCTTCCCTATTCACAGATTGCTTTGCTGGGATAAACAAATCAAATTTAGGTTTCTGTTGTAACAGAGTTGTTCCATTCCCCTGAACACAAAAAGGAATTTATCTACAATGGTTGTATTTGAATTTGGCCTTTTTTTTGTGTTTAACGTGGATGAAGAGAACTGTATTCTGTTGGAAGTACCTCTAAGAAATCAAAAAATAATTAAGAATTAAAATTAAGAAATACTGATAAATTTCCTGTTTGCATCTCACTAGCATCTCAAATTCTTTAAACAGATGCAATGAGATCTTGCTTTTCTTCCTCCTGAGTTTAGCTCTGAAGTTTCTGTCATTAGGAGGAGCATGATCTTGCATTTTGTATTATTGAATTTTGATTAATGCAGCCCATAAGATTTAGCAGTTCATTCTATGTAATATCCTTATCCTTTCCAGTTTTGACAGTACCTTCCAACTTTGTGTCATCAGGAAATTTCATCAGCAGGTTGCCTTGTGCCAAAATAATTAAAGAAAATGTTCAAAAAAATCTGTCCCAAAATAGATCACAGAAAAGCTTCCCTTGAGCCTGAACTTTCCTGTGCAAATCTTCCTCCTCAGGTTTTTCTAATATCTTATCAAATATATACATGCTGAAACAAAAAAACCTGCCAGGTATTTTACAGAGCAATTTAACAGTCTGTATTTATGTCAGTTGTCCCACTGGAGTCATTTGAGTAAAGCTTGCAGAATCCATTTTATAATCTCCATTCCTGGGTGAAAGAAATCTGCTTTCTTTTCAAATGCAGCTTACTTTGCTGGATGAAGCAAATAAACAATAGTTAAAATGAACTTTTCTTCTTTTTTTTTTTTAGAAATTAAGTATTTTTAAGTGAGTTGTGACTCCAGCTTGCTTTCTCATATATAGCTTTTGTTGATGTGTTTCTCTGTGAAAGTTAGTGACTGGTTTTGTATTGGAATTAATGACAATCTTTAAAAAAAAAAAAAAATCTATGATGTGTCAGCTTGCTTAGTAATTAAACCGCAGAGTTTCTCTTCCTTGGTAAGATAAGACCAAGAAATAGGATTTATAGCTGAGCATGGTCAGATAAGCAGTGAGAGCAGCATCATCCCCAAGAGCAAAGTGAAGCAGCTCTGAAACAGGAGCTGGAGCGGGGTAAACATCTCTCCACCATGTGACAATCGCTGGCCTCGCTGGCAGCTCCTGCAGGGAGCATCACCGAGGGTCACAATTCCACATCTAAAGTTAGCAGAGGGGTAAGGCTGGCACTGGGGAGGGCCAGCAGGCAGCTGCTCAGGGAGATTTCCAAATCCTGCAGCACGGCCGCCCTGGTACGCGAGAATCAATTACCGCGAACCTTCCGCGATGGTCAAAATGTGACATTAAATAATTGAGTATCACATCAAATCTTGTCTGCAATTAGTTATCTGGAAAAGTAATTATGCAACGAAATCAAGTAGCTGAAATTAGTGGTGTGAAGCACCCTGATAATTTGAAGACTGTAGGAGATTTTTTTTTTTTTTTATTTCACTTGTAACATGGAGTTGTAAGTACCTAACTAATTCTTTATTGAAATAAAAAAGTCTGGCTCAATTGTAATTCTTGTCATTAGTTACATCTGCAATAGAAGATACACAGCACATAAAACAGGTGTTAATGACTAAGTTGGTTTTGTCTAAAGTAAAAACGAGCTGTGGAATAGAATGTCTTGCAAGCAGTACATTTGAAGTCAAATCTGTTTTGATTTAGGGAAGAAACCAACCTAAATTTCAGTCCTTTGTCTCTTAGACCAGTAGTGTAAGTTGATTTGGAGAACAGGGTTGAAATACTCTAATGGGAAAATGTGTTCTTTTAAAATGGTTGTGTTCAATTTAACAACATAGATGTTGTGCAAGGTTAGAAAAGCCATTAAAATGTAATTTACACTAATAGAAGTCGTTAGCTTGCATTAGCTCACTTATTCAAAACAAACAAGAAAAATATAATTAATCAAACCAAAGTATATACCCAGTATAACACACTGAAGTATAAATGCTCACATGAACATTGTTTAGCAGTTTATAAATCCAGGAAAATGTCTAATTATGCAATCATGATAAACCTGATTATTTTGAAAATGGCTTCTGATAGTAACTGTTGTCATGTGTATGCCAGAACTGATAGGAAAAATTATTTCTAATTGGTAGATCTGTACAGAATTTGATCTCTATGTGTTTAGTACTTAAAAATCTGAACTGATAAAGAGTAGTTGGCTAGTCATGTTACTTAAGCTGCTCCCAAAATAGCACCTTCCTTTTTGGGTAGAGTAAGGTTTGCAGCTGTTGTCTCTATCTGTTGTCTCTGAAGAAAATTTTAACATTAAGTGTTGCTGACGTCAATTTTTTTCTTTTTTTTACAGCTGATGTGGGCTTTGCCCCTGACAGAAGTTATTTGGTTCTAGCTCTGAGTTTGGAAGAAGTTGGTATATAGATTTTCCCCTAACTTTCAATTGATGTGTTTAGCTTTAGTGGGAGTAATACTATCACTTAAACCATGTTGTCGTCTCAAGGAGTTTTGCTACATCCCTATGGAGTGCCAATGATTCTGCCTGCAGCACCATACTTCGCTGGACTTGTTCAGGTAATGCAAGGCCGCTTCCAACAAGCAACTTAACTCTAGTGCACTTAGAGCAATAATTGGAATTTTTATGGTTGAGAAAGCAAACACTTTTAATACAGGCAAAAGCTCTCATGTAGTCAGTGAGAAGACAGTAGGAAATCAAAAAGATGGATCACCCTAATCTGTGTATTGACATCTCTCATGGCTGAATAAATGGTGTAGTTGAGCTATATTTGCTTGTATTGATTTGTCTGCTGTTTAACATTCATGCCTTTGCTTCACGAGGTTGACCACAGGGCAGAGGATTTGCTATCCATTCTAGGTTTCTGAGGGAGTCAGCATTCCCACGGCAGGTCAGAAGACAAAGTAACTTACCATGATGTGTTTAGGTTAAGTGTTTTAGCACAGCAAATAGGAATAGTGTTAAATATGCATTAATTCATATGTTACGCGTCCCACGGAATGAAAAAGGGGTTGTGGTTTTGTGTGTATAGAAATATATCACCTGCAAAGAATATTTATACACATCCTATTAATTCCTTTGAGCCCTCAAATGTAAGATCTTGCTGCAGGGCAAGAGTTCTGTATATTTAGGAGTCAGCTGGCAGCCACCAGGTTGTTGTTGCTGTGTTTGCTTTTGCTATTATTTTATTTTTATCAAGAAGTGGTGCTTCTGAAGTTTCTTCTGTAAGACTTGGAATTCTAAATAGATCGTGTAGATGCTAATTAAGCAATACTGTTGTTTACAGTATTAGAAGACATCAGGAAAAGTCAACATTTATAAATTCTGATGGAATTGTACCATCTGGGTGGCAGCTGTTGGATATTGTGCATTGACAGGGTCAAGACAGAAATGTGTGTTAGGGCATTTCTGTGCTGTGCTAGGGATAAGTGAAATTAACCATGAGGGAAAGGGAAACCTTCATTGTGCTCCTTTTCTCCAGCACTTTGCAGGGGCAATCACAGCATGAAACAGGTGGGTTTCCATATAGGTCCCTCCAGTAATAGAAGACTGTGGGTTGTGTTCTTCACTTCAGGCTTAATATCAGACACATATGTCTAAAATAGAAATATAGCATTGCACAGTGGCCGTTAATCAGGTATTGGGAATCTGTGTCTTGTGGGATGTGTGAGCTGAGGCTGCTTTCCATGCAGTGAGACACATCCAGCAGGCCTTCATATCCATTAGAATTTGGGGGTGAAGGTCGGACTCTGGAGCTCAGTCAGACCCTCTGCCATCCTGTCCAATAAATAATTACAAGCAAATCGTGCCTTTCACTCTATGCTGATTGATGTTGAAATTGCTTTTGAAAGTTCTCATAAGTTCCTGTTATAGATTAAGTGCCGGTGTAGGAAAAATAACTGCACCCAACTGAAATGGGTGAATGTAATCAGGTTTAATGGACTCGAGAGCTTGTTGGGAATTAAATAACTATTGATTTGTTGGAAAGTTGCTGTCATTACAAAATGCCACTCTGGACGCATTATCCAAGCAGTTAGATTAGAAGAAAGGGCCCTTTGAAAATTTGGGATGCCTTATTTCAATCTTTTTTTCCTCTTTATTCTCTCCTTAGAAAGATATATCCAGGCCTTTGTTACTCTTTTATCATGGATCTGAAATAGTCAAGAACTGCTGAAATAAAAAATAGGTATTAGAGATGCAGTTGAACAGTGTTCTTTGTATGAATACTTCTCTAGTCTCTTGTCTTCTCTCTCTCTCTGATGCCATACCTGAAAATGTAATTTTGGAAATCAAGCATACATCTGAGTTATTGTCCTAATGAGTGAATTGCAGCATTAAATGGTTTGAGCAGTTTGTGCCCCAAGATTTTACCTGTGCTTACAGTATCTCTGGTCATCTTGTGACACCAGAATGCTTATTGTTTTTCTCTTAAAGTAAATCAAAGTATCTTAAATAAATAATGCAAAGGACATTTGATAGGAATATTTATATCATCCTCTTTTAAGCAGTAATTATGTAACATTCTGAACTTTGATGAAAATTTTTTTCAGAAATATGCCTTTATAAACTGATTATGTAAATGTTTGGCTTTTTTTTTTTTTTTCTGGGTTGCAGGTTGAGAACCACAACCCTGAACTATTTTTGAATATGAGGCAGTTGTAACATTTTATAGGCTTATAAGATGCCAGTTTATTTATTTGCATGGATTTCTGCAGAAAGTCGGTCTACCTGTGATCAGGGATTCCCCATGATTTCCAACCGGGTTTATTCCAAGGCTGTGTATGAAAGAGGTGTGTAGAGATTAGGGGGCTGTTTTGGGAGGGTTTTTTGTACTTTGTGTTGCACAGCTGAGCAAGAGAAATCTCTGAGGAGCAAGGTTTGTCTTCAGAGGTCCTGCACCTTCATGTGCTGTTTATGATTTTACTTAATGGATGAGCAGCTGCTCCAGCCTCTCCTAAATTCATCAGTAAACCCTGCCCTGCATCCTCTGCTTGCTTCTGCCACACCCTCTTTTTAGGGAGCAGTGGAATGTGTGAATACCAAAAAAAGAGGTGGATTCTATGGGTACATAGAATGTGTACATGCCTTACATGAGCAGCCGTGTGCATTTTCCTAACTGCATGTATTCTGTTGAGGAGATTTGTATTGCTTTTACTGAGATGATGTGTTTTGAGCGAGATGATGGAAAGTAAAATGTTTTTGCTCTTGGAGAGACACAAGGTCCAGGGTTACAGAGATGTTGATGTGTATCAAATTCCGTTATATATACATGCAAACTTATTTTCCAGTAAATAAATGTACCTTAAACTTATTAGAATGATAGCCTATGACTTAGTAATGCATTTTTAAATGAGAAAATATCTTTTTGCCTCTTCCTTCCTTCTCCTGGGTAAAACTATTTGAGGAAAAAAAAAAGATCACGTGAAAGAGCAAATAATGCATAAATAGCTCTATGCCTCCTGTGAGTTGGGGAGATATTTTCTGCCTTGGCACAAGCAGCCCACTAGTGGCTTCAGGGCTGTCACAGGAGCCAGGCAGGGAGTGCAGTGCAGCCCCTGTGTGTGCTGAGGGCAGCCAGGCTCACCTTGTGTCCAAGCTGCCCTGCTGCTCCTCCTGGCAAGGGAAATGACAGAAATGCCATCTAGGATTAAGTGTCAGTCCAGTACGAGGTTTCTCCTCCTGCCCTTGGTCCCCATCCCGGTTGAGTCATTTGATTCCCAAGGGGGAGCCCGTATGTCCGGATGGGAGCGCTCGGGGGGTGCTGATGGCAGAGCTCCCTCTGCCCTGGCCAGGCTGTGCAGGGAGCATGAGTGTGCTCCTGCGCCCTCTCACAGCTCCTGGAATAGATGTGAAACCGAGCTCATCATTAAATTGCAAAGCTTGTTTTAAGTCTACGCTGTCCACAATGCTGTTATTTTTAAATAATATCTGAATATCTGTTATATTTAAATAATATCTACCTATATTATTTTTAAGTAATATCAGCTCCACCCTCTAAATATCAAATGTTTGCGGTTGCTCTGGTTACTTGGAATGCTAGATTTATGATAAAATATTTTGAAAGCACACGCGCAATATATGACATTTTAATAATGGATGCTAAATTATTTATTACCTGGCTGAGTTAGTAACCCCGTTTCCATTTAGCAGAAAAAGAGGAGTTCATAGGCATTATTATAAAAGTTATTAAAGTTGAAATTGTTTAGACTTTTCAGTAAACAACTGCAAGGCTCTGGAAAGAGAGACAGTTCTATTTCATAGAAAAGGTGTAACTTTTATATATAATATTTTAAAGATGGGAATATTTATGAATATGGTCAGTATTTTTTTTACATATGCTTCTATTTTGACATAGCGACCAGAAAAGTTCTAAGAGTTCTGAGGATTTAAGCTTGTGTTCATTGTAAAAAAGTGTTAAAAACTAAGCTAAAACCTTCTTCTTTTTTTGCCTTTATTTGCTTACTGATTTATGAAGTGATAAAGGGGCAAGTTGGAGAAGAAAAACAGAAAATCAGCTGGTGATTAAATAATTCAATATATTAGGAATTACTGTACTTTTAAGTACATTAACTTTAAGCTTAGATTATTCTGAAGCTATTTGGATTTTTTTAAATTTTTTTTCTGTGTATCTGATTTTCCATAACTGCTTAACCAGTGTGCTTGACTGACAACTGAAAAAGTGGTAATCTGGAGACTGTTCCATTTTATTTTAGGGCTGAGAGAATTGCCTAGAATATGCTGTGAAAAGTAGTGGTGCAGACTTCATCACGGTGCCATCGCTTTACCCATCTGGAAAATCCTTGTTTTAGTGCTGTTTTTGGGAAGTGCTAGCAGTGGGTACATTCTGAATTCTTGTAGGTGTTAGTGTGTTAAGCTACCTGCAAAATCACACTGGCATTCTGGCAATCCACTCTTGGGGAATGCTATGGATTTGTTGTGTCAGTTTACATGAAAAAGGCTTTTCATGTAAAAAAATTTGGTAGGTTTTATTTGAATAATACATTTGAAATAGCAATGAGGAGAGGTTTGAGTTCTTCCAGTGTTGCCTGCAGTGGTGGATGGCTGTTTCTGTTGGTTTTACATTATGTTGTAGTGGAAAGCAGAGCTTAATTTCTGTTTACATTGGCTGAATTGCCTCTTTGAAATGCAGTAAGGAGATGATTTAGCTTAAATGCAGATTTACTCTGGCTTGATTGTGTTGTTCTGCCTCTCCTGTTCCTAGTACTGTGCTCCCAGTGCTTTGTGAGTGGAAGATGAATTTGTTTTACTATTGCAATCCTATTCATCTGAGTGTGCATCTTGTCTTGCTTTTGAGAGACCATACCTAACATTTCTTCTCTCAGTCTGAGAGTTGCAAAGTTTTTTCTCCCTTTTGTATCAAAAGTGCTTTTAGCACATGTGAAGTGGTGGTGTTAGTGATGAATAAGGTCTTTATTGTTTTGATAGCTGAACATTTTTGTAAACAATGTTTAAAAGTCTGGAAATCACAGAATCATAGGACTGTTTCTTGGAAAAGACCTTTAGGATTATAGAGTCTGACTGTTAACCCAGCACTGCCAAGTCCAACATTAATCCACGTCCTTAAGTGCCACATCTATGCTTAATTTTTAATTTCCCCTTTTCAAATACCTCTAGGGATGATGATTCAACCATTTCCCTGGGCAGCCTGTTCCAGGGCTTGACAGCCCCTTTCTAACATCCAATTTAAATCTCCCCTGGTACAACTTGAAGCCATTTCCTCTTGTTCTGTTGCCTGGGAGCAGAGCCTGACCCCCACCTGTCTACAACCTCTTGCCAAGAAGCTGTAGAGAATGAGGAGGTTCCCCTGGGCCTCCTGTTCTCCAGGCTGAGACCCTGTTCCTGCTGGTTCTCCAGCCCCTTCTCCAGCTCCATTCCCTGCCCTGGACACACTCCAGCCCCTCCATGTCCTTCATGTCATGAGGAGCCCAGAAGCGACCCCAGGATTTGAGGTGTGGCCTCAGCTGTGGCACAAGGGGTCTGTCATTGCCCTGGTGCTGCTGGTCACACTGTGGCTGATCCAAGCTAGGTGTTATGGCTGGATCATGTTCAGCACCCCCAGGGCCTTTCCTGCTGCAGGAGCTTCTGGTGGCCAAAGGGCAGCACCCAGCCTTGGTGGCCAAAGAGGACTTGGACTCCTCTGGGCCCAGCCAGCCTGGCCAGGGCCCTCTGCAGGGCCTTGGTGTCATCCCCAACCCTCCTGAGGGATGTTCAATCCCTTTCCATAGTGTGGATAAAGCTGTTGGACAGAGCTTGTGCTGGTGCTGTGTGGTGGTGTTCACAGGGGCCCCAGGATGAGGGAAGAGATGAGAATGTTGACTCCATGTTTCAGAAGGCTTGATTTATTATTTTAGTAAATATATTATATTAAAGGAAAATGATATACTAAAACTATACTAAAAGAAAAGAGAAAGGAGACATCAGAAGGCTAGAAAGAAAAGGAATGGAATGATAATAAAATCTTGTGACTGCTCACAGCCTCGACACAGGTGGCTGTCATTGGTCATCAAGTAA
>JAWWMS010000043.1:4191637-4221978 GCA_035048045.1 Chlorospingus semifuscus
CAATTTCACATGCTGGGTAAACAATTCTCCAAATCACATTCCAGAGCAGCAAAACATGGAGAAGCTGAAGCTCCTCAGCTTCTCAAGAGAAAAGATCCTGGCAAAAGGATTTTTCAGAAAATATGTCTGTGACAGTACTGAGCCCTGGGGAATCCTGCTGGTGCCCTGCCCCAGCTGGGGCAGCTCCACTGCCCACCCTCAGCCTGGCCATCGCCCAGGTTTGACACAGAGAACATCACCCAGATTTTACACAGAGAAAATCACTCAGATTTCACACAGAGAACCTTGCACCCATCCAAGCCACGACCAGCCAAACCTGGGGGAGAAGCTGTCAGACAGACACAGCCACAGCCTTGCCCTCATCCATTGAGCAGGTCAGGCCAGTCAAGCAGGACCTGCCTTTTTAAATCCATGGTGGCCAGGCCTGATGGCTTCATTGTCCTCTCTGTGCCTTTTGATGGCATCCAAGGTGATCTCCTCCGTGCAATTTCGGATTAAATTAGTTTTCCTTTCAATCCATGGGTCAAACCAGTAAACATTGTTGGGGAAACCTGTCAGCTGCTCAAGAGGCTGCAGACAGCTGGAAAGTATTTGGTTATTGCTATTGCACAAGTTTGTTCTCTTAACTTGCCCTTAATTCTTGCTAATAAGTGCAGATATCATCAAATACCTGCTGAGTGAACCCTCAGGGGCAAGAGCGAGGGTAATGACATGGAATGTCTTCCCCAGTGACCGAAAAGACAATTGTAACAAGAAAAATAGCTTATCTGAATAGTTTTACTTCAGCTAAGAAACAAGTGGTTATTCTGCCTGCCACCTGCATAATTTTTCCTCACTGGCCTTTATTTTGGAAATCAACGGGTGACATAATTCCAATGGCTGAGGCAATGCTGCATTACCTCTTTGACCTCTTATCCTGTCAGCTCAGTCAATGCTCTGTTATAGTCAGGGTTTTTTTCACCTGGTAGATTTAATCTGGCACTCAACAGGCAGATTTTTTTTTTCCTTTTCCACTTTTGCATGTGATATCAGTATTAGTGAGTTTTAGACATGATGATCTATAATTATTGTCACTAGCTTGTGTGTTGGATAATACACTGCAATTGAGTGTGTTAGAATGGCAAAAACTGGGTAAATCTGGGCCTTTGTAACTGCAGGGGTTCTTAAGGGGAATAAATACAAGAATATTTGAGTTTGTAAGAAAAAAATGGTTTCTAGACATGAAATAGCTATCATTAGGATAAATTCTATTTATTTTTTCATCCCCTAAGTAAGACAAAGCCTTTAAGATTTGGATTCTCTGTAAAAGCCAATTGTTTAACTTGGCTCCCCCAGCTAGAAGCCAGCAAGCTGATACTGCTGTTTCCAAGGATCTGGAATTTCAGCTAATTTTTTTCCTCTTTTCTGACTCATGCATAATCATCAGTAATAAAACTTCTGATGGCCAAATTATGACAGGAGATAGAGCTTTGAAGTTCTTTTGCTTTCAGTGGAATGATTCACAACTGATATAAAAATATGCTTGTACATCTAAATATAGAACAATCATTTTAATGGAGTTTGCTTGAATATTTCACCTATTTACCCTCTGGTAAGTTATCTTGTGCTACATGAGCTAATGTTGGAAACCAGCTCAAATACATCTTTTGGCTTGTCTGCTTGCTTGCTTTTTTTAACTGAGGTGTGCAGGTAACTGTTTCCTCAGACCTGGTTTCAAAGAGGGTGTTGTAAAAACATATGAAATGTCTATTTCAGTAGATCAGGTTGTGCAAAAAATACAGTAAGGGTGCAGTTATTTCAAGTGTAAATACTTTCACCTGAACTAATTGGAAATTGCATTGCTCTATTGCTCCCTAAGAGTGGTGAAACCACACCTGACAAATATTTGGCAGTCATATTTCACAGATAATGTGGAAAAAAATGTTGGGGGACTTTTTAGTGGAGTGATAGGTCATGAACACTGTAAATATATTATTTGAAATTGACCTGGGTAAATTTTCTGTGTCGGACTTTATCCCTGTGTTTCACAACTCAGGTTATTGTGGATTAGGGTAAATTCTGATATGCTGGTTCCTTTTCTTTCTCTATCTGCATGAACTAGAAAGCTTGTAGAATGACTTCATCTTCCAGTTCTGATGGAATTGGAATTAATAAATCACTAATGAATGTAATTTATTTTTAAATCTACATATTGTTTTGTTGCTGCTCAAGCTGAGAAAAAAATGAAAGTCTCTTACCTGTATATTCAGGAGTCAGAATGGTTCATGCTCTCATGTTATTTGAGGCCTTGAACTAAATAAAACATGCTGCATTTCAAGGAATGTTAGTCATCAAGGAAAAGCTAATCAGACTTTGATAAGTATCCTTCTGTAAAAGCAACTTAAGATAAAACTGAGATTACTGAAAGCAGTGAACTGATCTGAGCTATACTGCTTTTTTATTGTCTTTTTTAATTCTAAGAGTAAAATTATTATTTAATGCTTATAATAATTACAATGCTTTTTAATGTTTTTTCATCTTATAGAACTGGAGGTACACTTTTGTTATGTCTCTGTCCTCACTTTGCTATATTATTGCAAAGCATGTAGTGCCTCCCTTTTGCTATTAGTAGCATTTAAAAGTCATGGAGGAGCAAATGGCATGTTGTTCATATATTGGCTTGTTATGAGATGTGTCTGTGACACTTTGCTTTCTCTGTACCATTTGAATGTATAGCAGATTCAGTAAAATGCATCTCCAGACATGTAAGCTTCAAAACACTGAACCCAGGCAAAAAAGTGCTGCCAAAATGCAGATCCAAGGGTTTGTCTGTAAATTACCAGCAGCTGTGCAGGTACACATCAGCTGTCTTTATTTTCACTGCCAGTGGTGCTGAACCATGAGCATGTTTCAAACACTTTGAGAACAAATCATATTGACACTTGAAACCAAGAACGAGGAAAAAAGGGCATTTCCAAACATTTTACTTCCATTCTAGAGAAAACCTTACAATTATGTTAAAACAGAACCTAAACATGGGTGAGTGTTCCAAAGAGAATTGTAAAAACAGGTTTAAAAACAAAATAGGCTTTTTAAAAGCTATAACCCTGTAGTTTGTTAAAAGCAGGATGACATTTAGTTGAGAAATAAAAGGTGACTGCAGGTGAGGGAAAGCACATCTTGCTGCATTTGTGAATGATCCTGGAGATAATAACACAGAATGAATCATTCTCTCTTTCCTGCTGGCCTCAGTGTGGTGCTGACTGAAGTGAACTGGCAAACCTGGGCAGTCCTTTGCTGCTCCCTGGAGATAACTCTGCTCTGTCAGGGCAGCTCAGGGGATTGGGATCAGCTGGATGCTGAGCAGGGTCTGCACCATGGGACCTGCTTCAGCTATGTGAGAGCAGGTGTGAAGGTGTTTGCCCTCTGTGCAAAATGGTTCCTTACTCTTCAAGTGTTGGATATGTATTTTATGTGTACAGGATTTGTGTTGATGTTGTTTTTGGGAGATTTGGCTTAGTGCTTGACCACCTTTTTTTGCAAAAAGATTCTAGAGATATATTTTTAATCTTTGGAGAAATAAATAGCTTTTTAAAATGAAATAAGTTCACTTTTGCTGGATTTATATCTCTTTGACTTCGAATTGTACTGAAAAATGGTATAGAAATACATTTTTAAAGTTAGTTTACATCTTGATAACAGTTGAGGTACAGAGAGAAGGTAAACCTCTACAACTGTATTTCAATGCTCAGTTACAATGAAAATCTTTTTGTTTCAGTTACTGAAAAAGCAAACAAAAAAACCCCAAAACATCAAGACTGTTTAGAGCCTTCAAAAATCACCAGAATGGAAGAGAATTCTGATTGCTTGTATACAAAACCCAGAAAAAGCAAATTGTTAAGAAAGCCATGAGGATTGTTATGAGTATCTCAACAAAATTTGATTCTGTAGAGGCTGAGCCATACTTGAACAGGTCTAATCCCCTCAGTATCTTGAATAATTGATATTTTGTTATGCGCTTGTAGCAGCTAATTATTACAGAGTGGTTTTAAAGTTTGTGGTACCTTAAAGTGTCTGCTCAGGTCCATGCTGTAGAGAGCATGGGTTCACTGTTTGATCTCCATTCCGAGGAAGGTTCCCTTTTCCACCTTGTCCTGAGCCAGAAGCAGCAGAATGAGCAATCAAACGTGTTCTGTTGTGACAAGTCACGCAAGAGTCTGCTCTGAGGTGAGCATGGAAAACACAGCACCAGCTTTCCTCTCTCTCAGGGAAATGAAATGGAATTGGGGCAACCCCTCCTTCTGGAGCACAGGAATAAATTACACTTTTGATTATTGCTTTTTTAAAAATCTTATATCTAGACACTGAGCTGTTATGGGGGAGGGAGGTGTTTATCTTTTATTTTTGGCCTTATGTTTAAAACCAGAAAAAAGCAAACTTGAAATCCTAAAACTATCTTAAACTGTGACCACCTCTTAAAAACATTCTGTCTTCCATCTTCTCTTTGTCATCTCTTTTCATTTAAAACTTAATATCTGTCCCTTTTTTGCTACCCAAATACAAGAGGATTTGAGGCCAGGTGAAACACAGCAGCTGGGGTTAGGCCCCATTCTTAAAAAATCAGCCAGTCTTGGTCTTCCTCCTTGATGTTCCCCTATCAGCTCAGTTCTGGTGTTTCCCATTCATTTTAAAAAAGTCCGTGCAGAAATGTCTCGGTGCAGTTCCAAGTCAGTTGAACCATTCAGAATCTTAAATATAAAATGAAGGCAAGCATTGTGTGTATCTACTTCTGAATACTTCCTGAGGTATTAGAAATTGTTGATACCCAAAAAAAATTTTCAAAACTGATCCTTCTGTAAGAAAATAAATATATGGATGGGTTTCATTCTAGCACTGGTCAGTGTGTCTGGGAAAGAGAGTGTCCTCCCTGGCTCCTGGGGTGACTTATTTTGTAGAGAGAAGTTCTTGAAACTCACTCAAACCTCTGGAACACTGCTGTTACAGGAAATGAAATCCATCCATTTAGGATTCTCTGAGCACCATTTTTAACTGACTCACTGTGCTGGCTTGACTGGAATGATTTTTTTACATGGGCTTTTTACTGCAGAGATGAATGTTTTTATTTTTACGCCTTCCTCCGTGAAGGAACAGTTAAAATCAGGCACAGGGAAATGTAACAGATGTTGGTGCACGTTTCCCATCTAAAAATGCCTTCCACTGGCCAAGAGGATTGTTAGGCACAATTAAACCCAGTATAGACATCCTGTACTGTAAGCCAAGGCTGCTGAGGATGTTCCCAACAGGGGAGCACAGGTTTGGAAATAAGGAAGGAAGGAAGTTCCTATGAGCTCTGATCTATGGCAGGTTTTTGAGTGTCACTGGGTGAAAAACAAAGGAGATGTGACTGACAGCTCAGAGTCTGTGCCCCCACATACTACATGTGTCCTTAAGATGCAGCTGTACTATATACAAATATAGATTTAGGAGACATTTTGAATCCATGAGCAAATTTATTATGCATTTCAAGGATGCTAGCACTTGAAATCTGATTTTTTGAGAGGCATTTGGTGTAATGTTGCCAACTGACTTTAAAAGCTTGTGATATTGCGCCTTGTAATGTTCCACATTGGGTGTAATTGTCACTGTAATCAGCTTTATGATGGCAAAGCTTCATGATGACTGCAGGGATATATTTTTTGCATATTATGCCTGAAATGTGAGTTACTTTTTGATTTCAGAGGTATAGTGGTAGTGAAGGGAGGAAGGCACTGCAGACTTTTGAACTGATGTATGAAATGTTTATGCAGAGAGTGGAATTTATTGTTTCCAGTGATGTGATAGCATCTACTGTTGAAAAAGACCCTAAGAACCAAATGCTCTTATATTTTGTGATTTGTATTGTAATTGAACCCATTAGAGTTGGCCATTATGGAAAAGCATGCTTTGCTGGCAGAAAATTGCAGTGATTGACTATTTTTGTTGTATCAGAATATTATACAGACGTTGTGAACGTGTGTTGACCTAAAAATGTCAGTGGGCATTTCATATCAGTCTCATTTTTTTGTCTTTTCTGGGGTGGGGAGGGATGACACAAAAATGCAAGGCAGACATTGCTTTTCTGTTGTGTAATGCCTGGCTTTTAATAATGTAAGAAGCTCCATGCCAGGTCTGTAAACAGAGTCTGTGAGTTCTGGGCAGCCAGTAAGTCTTTTCACTGAAATATGCAGGAGAATTCTAAACCAAACCTCTTTGTTATTCTGCTCTTATTTTCCTGTAATTAGACACAAATCTATAAATGGTCTTTTCCTGTCCCTCTGGCCTTAGCTCTCCATATAATGCTTTGCTAACTTCCTTTTTAGATGGATATAAGTTATGTTTAATATCTCACATCATTTTTACTCAGGGCAGCAATAGGGCAGCATTTGTCCTAAGTCCCACGTGTAGGTGATGAGACACAGTTACCTGCATTTCATAGGGGGAAAAAATGTGAGACTCCACTCATTTTCTGGAAAACATGATTTGTTCCTGTGGGAGAATATTTCTTGAAAACCTCTTTGTTAGTCCACTGGAACTGATGGAGTTCTGAGGAGCGCCTGGAACCTTGTTGGACACAGCATATGGTCTTTATACGTGCCTAAAAATTATTCAGTGTGTGGTAACTTGTGTTTATCTCTGGTGCTCCTTCTCAAGGAGCATTGTCTTGTTTAAGTGGCTGTGAAATGTGAAAGGCACTTTTTATGTGCTGTTCTGCGGTCATCTCGAGGTCGGCATAATCCTGGCTTAAGGTGTCTGCCTGCAAATTTGTCATTTGCATTATTATTGGCTGGTTCTTGCAGAACCAAGCTTTTTTTTTTTTTTTAACATAAAGTGCTTTGCTTAGAAGACTGTTAGCAAAATGCTGAGCAAGGTGATTTTATTCTCTGGGTTCCAATAAGAAATGGGAGATCAAGGAGGGCAGAGGTGATGCTTTAAATCTTACTTAGCATGGGAGAGATTACCTCAAAATATTAATAAAAGTGTAGCATTGCTTTTCTGGAGAGGAGGGATGAGAACTTCTGGTTTGCATTTTCACTTTGTTAGTTGAGTGCTATGTAGAGATTTTCCTCCCCTGAGTTCTAGATGTCAGGATCAGATACCTGAAATACTTAAAAGTAGTTCTGGGTCAGAGCCAGACTATGCAATTATTTAAAACTACATTTCATAGCTTTATTTGTTTTTTGAGCACTTCTTTTCTGATACAGCAAAATTATCTGTCTAATGCTTCATTTTCTTCAAGCATTCTGAAGACTTTTGTAATGCATATTTTTCTCAATGTTTGGCACTTTTGCCATTCTACCTACCTCTACTATTTTTCCATGTCTTTTAGAAATGTTATCTCTTTTAATGTAATTTAAACACTTCTCTGTTCCTAAATGGCATAACCATTTCTAATCTCATTAATTAAAATTATCTTCTGGTCACCATTCTTCCATTCCTTTGCAAAAAAAAGTATGATCTGGCATTCTCATCACAAAAATAGATGTTAAGTTGGGAACCAGACACCTTCAGAAACAGATCCCAGATGTATTTTCAAGGAACACTGTGTACTAGCAGGCATTTCAAATCTTTCTGGAATTATTTCTTGAGAATGATGAGTGTTAGTTGCTGAGGTGGATCTCAAATGTACTGCATTAAGTGGTGTCTATTTTACTCCCTGACCTAATGATGGAAGCTAAAGAATTAATTTGGCTGTGAATACACTGATACTCTTGCATTGTCAATATTTGTTAGGGTTACCTCTTTGTTCTTCTGTGTGCTTAAAGAATTCTGCTTCAGCACTGTGTTTCCTTGGAGGGGAGGATAGAAGTTTTAAATTAAGAAAAAATTTGTTTGCTTTTATTTACTAGATAACAGTTCTGATTCAAGAATATGATGGAGTAGTTAATGTTAATTACCCTTCACACCCTTTTGGGAAAAACCTGTGTACACACTTTGTGTCTTTGTTTAATAGTTAGCTTTGTACTCTAACAGGACAGGAGACTTTGATTATGTGTTACCCACTGCAGAAATAGAAAAATCAAATTGAACGTGATATGGTTCTTTTTCTCTCTCTGTCTCAGAGAAAGAAGAACACTTTGTTAAAAATTGATTCCACACTCTTTGGTGAAAGCCATTTCTCTAATGTAACGAAACCTGAGGGGCTTTTGTTATCTTTTTTTTATTGTTATTATTATTTTTTCACGTTCAGAATTAGAAAATGAATGTATACATTTATACAAGAGCCTTTTCTTGCTGTGAAGAGGGATTTCCAGTTCATGGACTGAAAGATGTTCAAGCCAGGAAGGATCATTATGCTAATTCAGCCTGTCCTCTTCAATGTACATGCTACAGAATTTGGAGGCTGGCTTAAAGCAGACTTTTAGGAAGATATTTAATCTTGTTTTAAACATCCAAGTAATTTTGGTTCCCTCAGTTCCACTGCTGCCCTACTGAACTGTTTGCGTGTTTAATTACCCTTGCAGTTTGGACATTACAGGGCTCTATTTCTCTTTATTTTTTGCTCCCAGCCACTGTTTCCCACTGTGTTTTCGGTCTGCAAGATTAAAAATGCAAAATATCCTCAAACAAATGAGGCAGCTCTGGAAGTGTGCTACCTCCTAGAAGAGATTTATATCAAAGATATAGAGGAAATAGGGGAGGAAGAACCCTAGTGGAATCAAATAATCTGCCTTTCTGCCTGAAAGCCAGATCAACTTTTCCTGCATCACTCCTGAGATATTTGCTGAGCCCCTTCTGGCAGGACAGGGACTCTCCAACCTCTGCAGGCATTTTACACCTGCACTGGGGGGGTTTTCTTTCCCCAATCTCTTATTTACACATCTTTTCCTGTGCAATTTAACCTCCCACTCTTTTATGGAGAGTGGGCATACAAAATGCATTATTTCCACCCTTTTTCTAGTGGGCCATTATCTACCTAGAGACAGCAATGCCAACCTCAGCCTTCTCTCCTTGTAGAATGAGTTCTCCTCATTCCTTCACCTTCTGGAGTTTGTCTTGGCCTCCTGCAGTTGTGAGCCATTATGGGTAAGATTTTTAGATCTGCAGAATTATTTAGGCATCTAATTTCTTTTCTCCAGAACATGTATGAAGCATAACTCTGCTTCAGATACCTGAAATTGGTGTAGGAGGTAATAAAATTTTGCTAGTAGATACAGATGTATGATGGGAGGAGAGGTGAGAGTTAACAGTAAGTCATGAGACACTGAGCACTGTGAAGGATGAGTTTATTTTGCTGTTATTAAAAATTTCATTTCAGGATAATCCCTCTGAGACTTAACACGTTATTTTAAGAAAAGCTTCCTAGAGCAGCAGTAAACAAGACACAGTACAGTAGGTTCAAACGATTCATAAATGTTTGGATTTTTTTTAAACATCCCATTTATTGAGTCTGTATCTAATACAGTGCTGAAAGAAACAGCAATCATGTTGCCTATGTGTTTGCAAAGAGTGACATTTGTAAAGTAATCTATTTAAATAATCAGCACTCTGAAGCCTTGTCTGCTGTTTTTGGCTGTCAAATTTTGTCAAGTAGGAGGAAAAACGCTTAAAGCACAGGCTAGCTCTTTAGTGATTTTTGCATATCCCTTCTTCAGCAGCTCAGCTGAGGCTTAATTTAGAGGTGCTGCTGGGTGTGTGACAGCATCTGTTTGTGTGCATGGCTTTGGCAAAGCCTCCTGTGCCTCTGGATGTCCCCGCCACAGGAGCATCCCCTGCTTCCATCTGGGTTTGTTTCCATCAGGCTCACGATGCCCAGGTCCCCATGGCTGCAGGAATGCAGGACAACCCTCAATTGCCCAGTGGGGCAGGGTTTGAGCCTTGAGGTCACAGGGGTTGTGCAGCCACAGCCATGTCTGAGGGGACACTGGGACTGAAATCACAGAAAGGCACGGATTTGAGTACAAGACCAACGTGGTCTCCTGTCTAACCTCAACACTGTGGGGAATGGTCATGGTGTGTTACCATGGTAGGGATAATGGATTAAATCAAAGCCAGAACAGCAAACAAAGGCACATGGGCAACCCTTGTGTTGCCTGATCTTAATTTTTACTGAATTATTGTATTAAATATGCAATTTCTCCTTTTTTCTTTTTCATTTGTGAATGTAGGTGACAAAACATAAACTATGAATACACCAATACTTCAGTTCTTTTGAAGCCAGAGTGATGTAAAGTTTCATGCTACAAATTGTAATTAATCCATATTTCATTTGACAGCCTCCAGTAAAGGAGCATTTTGACATGTGCTTAGCAATATTCCCATGCAAGAAGGTACTGAAATTACAGTAAAGCACATGATAAAGTTCTTCCCTGAATTAGGATCCTAGCACTCAGATAGAATCACATTTTCTGGAGTTTTCCCCTAGTGTTAATATTGGTGATAGGATCTGAAATGCTGAAGCATGGATTAAAAATAGTCTGTGATCAGGAAAAGGCAGATAAGAGGTCATGGAAAAGAGAGATGAAGAAATACAAGGTGAAGTAGAATAAATGAGCCTTAGCAAAGTGGGATTTATTTGCTAGTTTTTGTTTGTATTGTTTTGAGTAAAGTGACTCAAAAACTCCCATACCTGTGACATTTCTGCTTTGAGAAACCTTCTTCCCCTGAAAAAGAACCTTGCCTTTTTTCCTTTTTTATTCACAGGAGTGTTAATGTGTTGAGGTGTGTGCAGCAGAAATAACCCTGTGAGAAGATCAGGTTTAGGGAGTGATGGAAAAATGGAACCTCAAAACAATTCTTGAGAGCCTGCAGGTTACCATTGCCAAGTCTTGTTATTGTGGAATTCACTGTGTAATTTCAGAGAAGAATGAGAGCTTTCTCCCCCCTTGACCACCACTGGGGAGAGCTTGGAAAGAGTCCAATGTGGTGAGAAATGTGTAAAAATGATAGCATCTTTTGACTCTCTCCCAGACACAAAGTACAGATACTGGAGCAGCTTTTAAAGAAAAATTTGTCAAGTTGCTCTCTAATTCCCATTCATATAATGACAGAACTGAGGTGATTATAAGAATAAGGCCATGATTGCTTCTGCTTTGGGTTGATAATGATAAACAAGGATTTAGTAAATTAAAACTATCATATTATTGTACTAATGACCTTACACTGAAGAAGAGTAGGTTTACATTAGATATTAGGAAGGAAATCTTCGCTGTGAGGATGGTCAGCCCTGGCACAGGGTGCCCAGAGCAGCTGTGGCTGCCCCTGGATCCCTGGCAGTGCCCAAGGCCAGGCTGGGCAGGGCTTGGAGCAGCCTGGGACAGTGGGAAGTGTCCCTGCCATGGCAGGGGGGTGGAACTGGATGGGCTTTAAGGTCCATCCCAACACAAAACCAATTGTATAGATTGTCTATCTATACAATCTTTCTGCAGTTCCTTTTTCTCCCTGTGATTTACCCTGCTCCCCTGTGCTGTGGTTTATGCACCAATGCCTGCATAAATAGGAAGTGATCCTGGTAATGTGGACAAAATCATGGGTGGAAGGCTGGAAACTCCTTTCAGTTTGCTTCATACATTTTATATTTTGTCTCATGCATATAGGGAAGGATGCCTGTGTATTTGGTTATATGAGAGAGATTTCTGTGTGGAGCATATGAGTACAGTCGTGTTTCTCTTAGAACCTAACATGGATCATGAATTTTCATCTTATGAAAGTTTTCACAGCTGATTTCATCCTTTCAGCAACAGATTTTGACCTGTTTGCATATAGTATAGAATTAAAATGCTATAGTGATGTTTTGTGGGAGACTTGTGATAAAGACTTGAGTGTAGTTTTAAATTCTGTGGACAGTGGGAAAGCAGGAGTGTTTTTTTTAAAGTTTCTATCAGGATTATAAACTATTTTGTAAAACACAAAATCTACTTGTAAAGAGAATGGAAATCTTAATGATTGAAGATTATAGTAAAATATGCTATATTTAGTATATATTAAGGTAGAATTTATAATGATTTTTAAACTAGCAAAGATTTGCTATGTGCTTAAAATGCTCTTTATTTCAGGTGGTGTAGCAATGCTCTTTTATTTTTTTTTTTTATTTGCCGTGTTTATCATCACTGGGATGTGCTTAAATCATGTTCTGTGCTCACTGAAGCTTTGCTGAAGAATGTCAGTCAATAGTTACAAAGCTGTCAAACAGTTTTCCCTAAGTTGAGTTTACACAGGCACCTCAAGAAGAAATTAATGAAATCTTGTTTCACGGCACATGTGTAGCCATTTTTAATGAACTTTTGGGGATTTGAAGGACTTTCTGTGCAGTTGCATTTGTTTCTGGATTACAGAATGTATAAAAGCTTTGCCAGCCTTGGCAGAATGAGGGGAATTGCAGTTTACAATTTTTTGTGGCAAACATTCACTTTGGGTCGGTGATATGTGAATTTACTCGCTTATTTATTATAGCAGAGATAGATTATTCTCACTTCTACTTAAATTTGACAAGCTGTGCAGTGCTAAACCCTGCTAAAATGGTGCAAAGACCCAATTACATAAACTACAAAGGCATGCAAGAGTAAGCAAAGAAAAAAACATATAAAAGGATTAAAGATCAAAAATAGAATGATTCCAGTGAAACTGCATTAGGAGACATCAGGCAGGAAAACATGAAAGAATTAGAGTATGAAGAACAAAGCTTTATAAAGCTTCTGAAAACTGGCAAACATTTTTAAAATTACTTCTGTTAACTCTTTATATTAGAAGGAAAATTATTTCTTGGGAATAGACATATTTTTCCATGTTGTAATTGTGTTCTTCATGAGTTTTGTTTATGGAGTTTGAGTTTCACCTGCAGAGTGGTAGTAGCTGGATTTAACCAAGGATTTTAACAGTAAGTTGTGTTTTGAATTTTAAATAATATGCTATGGAAGATTTGAGAGGAGTTGGAGGGTGAATCTACCCTTTTATTCCTTCTGTGGCTTTAAACACCACCTTTCCAGCTAATCCTTATTTTCTCACACAGTAGAGGTGATGCTGCACTGTCTTGAGAGGGCTGAAAAATGGTGACACAGTCAGGAATGACCAAGGCATTTGGCCCTTACTTTTTCTCTTACAAATGACTGTTGTGTAGAATTCATTTTCTTTGCTCAGAGAACTCAGAGAATGGATAAATGAAAAATAGCCCTTGCAGGAACAAGACTTAATTCATTGCAATTCCCCCACGTTCCCTGGAAGGACGGGACAAAGTACGGACTCCCATAGTATTGCTAAAAGGCTTTCTGTATTTCCCACAAACAGGATTTCTGCTGGAATTAAGAGAACCAGTTCAGTTACTAATTCAGGTCACAGTCAGTCCTGAATGTCTTTGAACATCTAATTGACAATAGTAGGAGTCCTTTCTTTAGATAAACCTTCCAAATGCTGCACAGCTTTTGTGTAAATCAACACTTGCCACATATTTTTGGTCAGCACTCAGCCCCATTCCTGTACCCATTCATCTGAACTTATTCTGCTTTCCCTTTCTACCTCCTTGCCCAGTTTGGGAAGCATTGAGAAGGGTTATAATTTTTTTTCTTCATTTTTTTTTTTTTATTTTTTATTTTATTTCAGTGGCAGCATTGCCTTGTGGTCGAGGCGCAGTGTAGACAGTCCCTGTCTGTGCTCTGGGGTTGTTCTCCATGTAGCTCTTGCAGGCTGGTTGAAGCCTGGGAGGGATACAAAGCAAGACAGATGGTTTCCCACAGACTTCCCCTCTAGCTCTTTCATCTAACTATTAATTCATCTGTTTGGATGGATACATTCACGCATGGAACCAAGATGAATAATAATGAGATTTTTAATAACTCCCTACATTTGCATTCCTTGTAACTCTTTACATGGTTCTAGCTGATTAAAATGAATCATTTACATAATTAACATATGGTTATAGTGTTGGCTTTAATATGCTGATTATCTCAGTACTTTTGTCTAGAGTCAATTGGATTCAAACTGTAACAATTGTTTGAAGTGAGAATAGTTTATTCCTGTGAGGGTTGGTGAATATTTGCCATGGGGCCTGATTAGAAATAGCACAACAGTCCAAGAAATTCTTTAATGTAAAGCATGTATTAAAAAATAAAAATAAAAAAGGAAAATGTCATCTACACTTGTGTTTAGGTCAGGCTTTACAAATAGCTTTCTGTGCTTAAAGAGACTTCTGCTATTAGTTCCTTGCTGAGATACTAACACAATACCAGGCATAGTCCTGAGAATGAATCGAGACAAACAATGCAGGTCTAATTGTTTCTTGTGTGTAAAGATTTTTCTTTTCTTTAAACCAGCTTAAAAAAATTTTTTTTTCTAAATTAAATTGAGGTAGAATTGGGATTTATTTTTTTATTAGACAAAATATGTTTTAGTGTCTTTATATTGACTGCATTACCCTACTCTTAAGATTAAAATATGAGTAGATTTCATATTTGTTATTTTGCTTGTTTTCTCCCAATACATATTTATAGTAAGACACACTGAAGCAATTGTATTTTAAGAATTGGTGGAATATTTTCCAATCTTGCTCTCACCCTTGGTGGTGTGCTCAGCTTCCTAGTGCAGAGGCTGCTTGAAAAGAGAAAAGAATTGTCAGATTTTTGTGGTTAGGTAACTAACACATGTGTCAATGAATGCTTTTTGAATGTTCATGAATATTTGAAGCAAATTTGTGTTAATTGCACTACTGTTGTCCACAATTAGTCTGTGGTAGACATGATTAATTGTAAAGAGCCCTGACATTTATGCATAAAAGGCTTGAGGTCAAACAGAAATGGAGAAAAATGGTTGCTGCAGCATTGGCAGATGGAATGCTAATGTATTTTGACTCATACTGAGAATAATGATATTTCTGCATCAATAGCAAATAATTGTTTTAGAGCTGTGGAATATTCTTCTCCTTTCCTTTGCCTTTCCTCCTCTGTTTAACTTCATTCCATCCCACCCCTGGATGCCACAGCCACTGGTTATTTTTACAGTGCAGCTTTTAATTGTGTCGGGAGCTGCTTTCCAGGGAGCCCACACCACCCTGACAGCTGGGAATTCCCTGTGCATTTCCTGCTTCAAGGAAAGGTGCCATGCAGCAATATTCTGATGAGAACCATGCAGGCATTGTGAGGGAAATCTCTTGAATCCCTGTTGGAATGTAGAGGCCATCAAAAGTGAACTTCCTGTGCTCCAAGGAAGGACACAAGCACCATTTCAACACGTTTGTCATGACTGAGCAGGGAATAATTGAGCAGGGGGGATCTCAGTGGTTTAATCTCCACCCAAACAGCAAACCATGTTCACAGGGTCATCACCACTTCAGGAGGGTGACCCATACCTGTCTGAGTCCTTTTCCACCGCAAAACCATGGCATAGCACTCAGCCCAGTACCCTGCACAGCTCCCACTGGGTGCAGCTGGGGGGATGCTGCTCCTGAGCCATGGAGCTTGTTAAAAATCAGAATTCCCTGAGGGATGCTCATCACTGAAAAGCTGGGAGCGTGGTTGGTGCAATGTCCGTGGCACCACATCCACCTCAGGCTGGCCGTGTCCCCGTGGAGAGCAGCAGTCAATAAATGTCTGTACCTGCAGCTCAGGGAGCCTCCTCAGCTCTCCTGGGCTTGGCACTTGACTGATAAGTTGCCTTTGTTAAAATTGACATTAATCTGTCTAATTCTTTATAAGCTATTGATGGACTCATTAGGCCGGTGAAATTCTGCTGAAATTTAGATCCTCAGTGAATGGAGCCCTTCATATAAAAGGCTGAATAGATAAAACTTTACAATAAACGACCAATATTGAAAATACTCTCTTGAGCAAACAGAAATCTCTGCCTTCATTTTCAACATTTTAATAATATTCTGATTTAGTGCATTTACTGATGTAGCATCCAGTTAAAATAGCCTGAACCTTTCCAATACCCTTTGTATGATTTTATTGTATATGTAAAATTTTACTGAGAGATATGGAATATTCTACTACTTCATAATTCCCATTTGAAGTGCAAGGAAATTACATTTTCTATCTGTCCTCAAACAAAATTTTCTTTACACAAAAAACCACCATAACCTGTTAAAAATATTTATTTTTCTCTTTTTAGTTCTTTTCAATGGCGCAAATTTTTATTTATTTCCAATTTGTGCTAGTTGATCATTTCCAACTGCTTTTCAGCATGTCTTCAAAAGTTAGAGGAAGCAAAATGAAAAAAAGTGGTAGCCTGGAAAATGTATGATGATATTCAGTGAATAATTTGGGATGTCATTTGAGAAATAACTAGAAGTGCTCATAAAAATGCTGATCTTAACAAGACGTGTTTGAAAGTGAGCTCCCGACAAATGTTCCATGGGATCATGTAAGCTTTGTGACTTTTTTGGGCAAAAATTGTGTGGTGATTGTTCTTGATGGCCCCCAAGAAATGTTGATGGTTGAAAATGGTCTTTGCTAAATAGTCAGGGACACAGTGCTTGATGGAAATCCCCTGAAGGGGAACATTTTGTGCAGTAGCTCAGCCTGCTGAATTTTCACTGTAACATGTTTGCATCAGACCAAAACCAGGTAGCAAATGTTTGCACGCGATGGGGCCTTACGTAACTCTTGCATAATTGTGTTCATAATTTTTTTAACAAAAAAAAAAAAATCTCCTTTTCAGCACAAAAAGACAGCTTGTTAGTGGTTTGAGTTGATTTTTTTAGAATCTACAAAAAAATAAAAATAACCTAAATGAGGGAAATCACTTGCATATGTAACCCAGAGGACATGGTTATCTAGAACAACTAAATAAAGTGAAATATTGTGTTTTTCCATGGAGAGTGCTTTTTGCATGCCTTGGTGACATTTGGTTATGCAGTCTCATCTCAGGCAGGGTGTTCTCTCCAGGCAGGGTGTGTGGTGCTAATCTCCAGCTGCCCTGCAATAAATGCTGGGCTGCAGACAGGAGATGGCCAAAAGAGAATGCCTGGGCAAGCCTTAATCTTTAATAAGGTGCAGAGCTAGTCTATAACTGTCAGGGAATGACAGAAGAGCAGTGCTTTCAGCTTGCCTGCTCAGAATAGAAAATGGGGTCCTCTGACAGGCAAGAAAGGCTACTTTATTCTTTATTGGGTTTGGGGCTATTATTGTGGCTGTGTTATTTAGTTGTTTGACATTTGAGAGTTGTTGGGGCAAAAGGAAGTTCAGTTATTAATGGGAAAACAAAATTTTAAATGGATTTTTTTTCATGCTGAACTCACATTGAAATCTCTTATTCCAGCAGTTGGAAATTAAGCCATACCTGATGCTAAATGAGTGCTGTTTGTAATTAGGAAATATAAGGAATATACAGGAATATTACAAGATGTAGGAATCTTACAATGCAGTCATCAAGATGCTTATACACAAATACGTGACATTTGAATTGAGGAATATCAGAGACTTCATGAGATGTGCATTTTTGGAAAGATTTATGTTTGCTTTTAGAGTACTGAAATTAGGATCTCTTGGAATTTGTCTGCAGGCTCAGAAATTTTGAGTTTACAAAGTTCATAATGGATTTGTATTTTAGTAATTTTAGATAAAATATGGCTTTAGAGACATGAAAATATATATTTTGGAGTATAGGACATAATGCAATTGTATGCTAGACATAATATACTGCTAAATTACGATTTCTAAATTTTCTAATTAGACAGACTTCTAAAATTTTAGGCAAAGACATTTCCTCCTTTTTTCATTTGCATTGGGTTCTTATGTCTGTGTGCAAGATAATTGTGTAGGAGTGCTTGGTGTTTTACCTCTAAAATAGTGTTGATTTAAATGTTTTCATTTTGTGTCTCTTAAAAATATAATTTAGATAAAATATAGCTGCCAGTGGTGGTGATTGGTGGCGTTAATGTGATGTGACCTTAAATTTGAGGTTTGAACAGCACTTTTATACCTCTAAAAAGACCTAATAAAATCTGAGGCTTGCTCATTGTGAACTAAGGGAAAATAACCACCTTTGTGTAGGCTGATCATTTGTATGCTGGGTTTTTTTCAGTCAAATATGCATTTTTCAGGTTTTTCTTTTCTTTAGATTCTCATTATAGAGTTACAATATGCATAGTCACAAGTATGCTGAGCAAAACGCTGCCCAAAATAAACCTTGTCCAAAAACTGCAAACTTGAGAACATTTCTTCTAAAGCAGTCCCACAGAATGTGTAGGGGTTTTTTTTAAAAAAGCAGTTTCTAGCAGGAATATATTTGCTGTTTTCTAGTCTTTGTCTTCATGCTCAGACTTGCAGATTGTCAGCCTACACAACTTTCCAGGAAAACCCATCCAGAAAAGGACAGCATCTCACCAGTGCCAGGGATCCAGAGCATCTGTGCTCTGGCTCTGCTGATGGAAAATGATACAGGCACAGGACGTGGTGGGCTGGAATTCACAGTCCTTCTTCTTATTCTGCAGCAAAGCTCCATGAAATGAAACAAACTTTGCTATAATTCTACTGAACAGTAAATAATAGGTGCTGGTAGGAAGGGATGTTTCTGTCTCCCAGGCAGAAATCCACCACTGACTCTAAAGTAGCATTGATACTCAGTTGTGGTTTCCTGGGAAATATATATGAGGAAGAGGAGGAACATACATCATCATCCTTTCTGAATCATCTTTAGCTTCATCTTTACTTCTAGGCTGAAATCACAAATTATTAATATGTACAGGGAATGAAAAAATATATACTAAAAAAGACGCAGAAGAACTTTCCGAGAAAGTTGGGGTTTTTTAGTATATATTTTTTCAACATTTAGTATTGAAAAATAGTATATATTTTTTCAAACTATATATTCAATATATAGTATTGAATAATAGTATCTATTTTTTCAAACTTCCAGACAACTTTGCAAACTATTTTTTTGCATATTTGCTACATCCGTGTAGCATCCATTTACTCAACAGTAAATATTACTGAGGAAGGCATTTCTCCTGGTCATATTGAGTCAGGTTTTTTTGTTATTGTTGTTTTTGTTTGGTTGGGTTTTTTGGTGGTGTTTTTTTGGGGTTTTTTGTGGGTTTTTTGGGTTTTGTTTGTTTGTTTGTTTTGGTTTTTTTTTTCCTTTGGAACTTAAAACTTTTGCTTGCTGTGAGAAAAGCATGGTGAGTTTATTCTCCAAAGAGTGATTTTGGATGTTTTGTTGTCAGTGTAGCTGTCAGTGGACTTCTCATCTATTCTCAGCGAGGTGTTACTGGGTGAGGTGACAGCAATTGGAGCCTGGCTCTGTGCCACCCTGGGCAGATGGCACGGGCAGGGAGCCAGGCAGGCACATCCAGGGCAGAGACTTTTCCAGCAGCCTCCCTGCAGGTATGGGAGCCCTGGCCCACGTGCACCTCACCCTTCTCCCCTCACCTGCACGGTGATGGAGGCAAAGTTCTGCTTTAGAAGAGTCTAGAATGGCCCTCAGATTTTCTCCTCAGTCACTGGCAGCTCTGGGGAAGCCTTCAAAGCTCAGCAAAATTGCAGGGTAATTATCTTTCTTTATTTGCCCCAGCTGAGTTCAGTCAATTTACACAAGGAAGTTTTTAAAATCAGGATAAATACAATTCCCTTTAAAAAGCCAAGTTTTTCTCAAGGTTGATTAAAAACTAAACATAGCACTTGAACCTTTTTTCTTTACCCTTTTTTTTTAATGAGGTGATTATAATAATGTTATTTTTGTATTTTCTTAGGGGACTGAAATTCAATATATCGGCCACTGATTTCTTGACCAAATGGGCATTAATTTTTCTTACCTGAGTCTTAATTCAAGTTTGTTCTCCTTATTCTTGTTTAATTGCTGGAGAAAGTTTCTTTAAGGAAAACATTTTCAGCCTGCGTAAAGTGGAATCATTTAATAGTGTATAAGAGGTGTGTATTTGTGGTTTAAACAAATTACTGGTATGCTGAGTTTGGTAGAGCAGCCAGGCATGGTTGCAGTTTAAATATTTTAAATATGTCACTAGTCCTTACAGACACTTAAATTTAGTAACAACTGCTTTAAGAATTTGCTCATTCTGAGGATTATTGCTTCAAGTGAAAATGAATAATTTGTACCATGTTGCTTTTGTAAGTAAAAGTAGTTTGAAATAATAAGTGAAGGTCGGGCACCATTGCTCATGGCTAAAACTGTGCAATTACCCCAGCAAGTGCTGATAGAGCTTTGAGGTGTCTGTGTGCTGACTGGAAATCCTAGCACAAAAAAACCCCAAACCAGCAAAAATCTGTTCAAAATCTTACTGTATGAGCTGTCAGTTTTCTTTATGAAGAAGCACATACATAAAAGTTGCTTTTATTCCCCCTTGATCTCCTCTTCATATATGGGAGTCTGGTCCATCCTTGGACACTTGACTTGAAATCTGTGGCCAAACAAGAGTTGATCTGTGTGATTGATGGCTGTTCAGTGGAAAGCATGGGCTGTGCCTGAAGAAAAGCTTTTAAAATAATTGTGTTATTACCCCTTTTACATGCAAGTTGCATTAGCAAGAGGATGGTTTGTTTTCTTCAGCCCATCCCTCTATCACTTGGTGTCTCTTCCCAGCTTTAGTGTATCTTAATTTTAACACAGTAAAATTTGGGAAGAGAAAGGAAAATGGTATTTTAGTATTCTGGTTATTTATTTAAGAGGTTTGGAGATACTGTGGCTCTTCTTACATTACACTGAATTTCATTGTACAATTGGTTCACAGAAAATTGGATTCTTTGAGCGATTCTGCTCTAGCAGTTATTAAAAGTGCTGAATCAGTTCCTTTCATAATCTTAAAAGAAAGGGTATGAATACAGAATAAACTCCAGATAAGAGATGTGATTTTAGTGTAGCTCAACTGGTTTTTCCCATAAAACACATAGGCTAGAAAGGGCTCCTGTAATCTTTGTCTGACCTTAAACCTGTAATACCTCTACAGAGTCCGTGTGTTTTGCTCCAACATCCACACTGGATTATATATCAACCTTTTCTTGTTTATCAGAATGCTGGGAATAATGTAACAAACATATGCTTAGTATTTGTTTCTTGGTGTCTGCATTGTGTGCAGATTTATGGACAAAAAATACACACTTGGCTAAAGCTTGGTGTGATCATATTATTATATTTTTTACAATGAAATAGGTATAAATAAATGTAACTGGGAAAAAACCCCACAAGAATGTGCTTTCATTATGTGGGATTTCTCTTAGAGCTTGGCTAAATTGAAGAAATTACTGTCTTGTCAATGTTGTGTCAGTATCCACTTGATATATGTTCAGATAATCAGACATCTTGTGGTGGTGTGTATCAATTTGGGTTTTTCAAGCCATAAAGTGCATTATTGTCGCTGAGGGAGGTGCCATAACCGTGTGTAACACTGGAATTGCCATCACACTGCACTGAATAGAGCCTGTGCAGGAACATCAGATGCTTCTGTCAGCCTAGATGGTGTTTTGCCTGTGATTTACTGCCAGGCTGTGTCTGGAGACACATCCTTTCTTCTTCCACCAGAGAGAAAAACAAAAGAAAAACTGAAACAAAATGTAATTTATTTAGGTACAGTCGAGAACTGGTCTTTGATGGCATGAGCAGGCTGCCCCAGTGGAGTTCTGCCATCATCATGTAGCTTCTTGTTCTAAAATTGTATTACATGGGATAATGCAGGATTTTTTAATGAGTCAGAAGGGTGTTGGTAGTGCAGAAACCTTTTGGTTATCCATAACTCACTGATACACTCAACCAATTCCCCCAAGGTGACCCCATTCTCTTTGTGCCCGAGTCCCAAACTTTGGGTGGATTTCCTGAGGGTGAAAAGTAGTTCTTTTTAACACAGAAAAAGTGTTTGTGTTGACAAGCTTCCTAATATAGACTGTGTAGGTGATCTGTTTTAAGAAACAGGATGTATTTATTCCTGGGAGAAAGAAACCCACTTGTTCTCCAACACGTGGCTGCAGGTGCAGGTAGAGCTGCTAAGCTGGTAAGAATTCTGCCCCCCAAAATTTAATTCTTTTTATCTGCATTAAAAAAAGTGTTGAAAGGGATTTACTAACTGTCAGCTGTATGTTTTAAAACAGCTAAGCATTTATTTTTTGCAGAGATTCGCTTCATTGTGTCTTTCTCACTTTCTTTTTTCTTTCGTCGCTGTTGCCATGGGAGGAATTTTAGCCTTCCCTTCTGGCACAGCACAGAAGTTCAGCTGCTTCTAGCACCATGAGGTATACAAACCCTGTGAGGTCGTGAGGACAGAGATGTGAGGATGTCTCCTGGAATGGTGCAATTCTCAGAGGAATGGTGCAATTCCCAAAGGAATGGTTCAATTGTGCCCCTAGGTGCTGGTCAGTGCTGGGAGAAGGGAGTGGAGCAGCCCCTCTGGTGCTCCTGGCCAGGCTGGTTCTTCACCCCTTTAGCAGACAGAAATGGAGCCTCTCAACAGGCCACCTGTCCTGGTCACCTCTCTGTCATTATTTTCAGAGCACGAGCACTGGTCACTCTGAAACTCCATCCTTATCCCTGTGCACTCCATGAGGAAGAGTGTTGGGATCTCTAGCTGGTCACAGTGACCCTGAGAATAGTTAGAAAGTCTCTTTTCCCAGCCTGGCACTTGAAGGAGGAGTCAGGGCTCTTCATTTCTTGGTCTCAAGGTTGTTATTTATCTATAAAAATTCTTATTGTATCTTATCTATAAAATACTTTCTCCTGTCCTGCCAAGGTCTGCTCAGCAAGACAGTCAGAGGCACCCTGCCTGCCCCCAGGGTGGTGTTATGTCTTTATACTAAAAGCTACATATACAGTATTTAAAATTACATTCCAATACCCATCACCTATGTTAGACAGTGAGCTTCTACTCTAAACCCATCTAAAAGTGCCACCATCAGCAGAAGATGAAGACCAAGAAGAAGAAAGGTTGGACACACCCAGATCCCTCCATCCTGCCCCCCTGAATCCCCATTCTAAAAACCCCAATCCTCCTGGGTATTTTTAGAGATTTCAGCATTTTTACTGCCAATATCCAAATCCCACTGTGTATTTTTCCTTGAGAGGTAGAGGGACTGAGATGAGATGAATATAACAGGGAAGTATGTCTAGAAAACCAGATACACCTCCTTAATCTTCTGTCTGGCTGTAGCTTCATACAAACCATACTGTAAAAAGTCAATTATAATAACTTTTTTGCCTGTTTTCTAAGTTTTATCTATACTTTCTGCTCATGTGTAAAATCTCCTGGCTTCATAGCCAGTTCTCAGAATAGCTTACTACTTAGTTAATAAATTTGACCTAATGACCAAATGTGGCAACTTTGTGAATTATGTATCAGTCTCTTGGGTACCAAACTGTGTGCTTTGGTTTTATTAAATCATTTCTGATTTGATTATCTTCATTAGATCATGCAGCAAGTTAATTTCTTTGGAATTTATTGTTCAGACTTTACAATTAAAAGATGTGAATCAAATTGTACAGTTCTCCTCCAGTCTTCATGATGATATCAGTGAGTTTTAGAATTCCAAATACTGTTTTACTGCAGCTTTTTTTATAATCTAAGAATAGAAGATCACTGTAATACATGGATTATCAGTTTCTGGGCCCTGCACAATGTGTTCAGAAGCAGCATATTTCCAGGCTGAGGAACATCAGTGCAGCAGCAGTGCATGATGGACTTTTCTATATTTCAACTTGCCAATTAGCAATAGAGTGATGGTTTTCTCAGATGCATAAATCACCCTTTCTTAACAGCAATAGGACAACTTGCCTCAAGTAAGAATATCAAGATCTTTTTAAAAAGCCAAAGATGGGCACTTCTGAAGTACAGGGTTTATTTCCAAAATCACCTGGGAGGTGATGTCTGAGGGTGGTGAGATACAAGGAGGAAATATTGACAAAACAGGGAGACTGAAGGCTTTGTGTGGCTTTGATGTTCCCCATGCCCTGCAGAGCTCAGTTGTTCGTGTTATTGTTCAGTCCAAACAATCAGCCTAAATACTGCAGCTGGACCTGAGGACAAGGTGCATTTCTTATCCTCTCATAATTATTATGAACTTCTGGCTGAGGTGCTGTGTCTGAGGCTGTATGGCTGGGAGATATAAAAAAAAAGGAGAGCAAATCTCTTTTTGTGGTTGACTTGCTGCATTTCAATATTGGAGCTCTTTTAACCTTGTGTATGGAATCATTCAAACTCTCTAATCCAGGATTCTAAATAGCTCCTGCATATGCAACAGTTCTGTTCCCAAAAAAATCAAAGATTAAATGATACATGGCCTGTTATTATACCAATGCCTGAGGCTTTTCAGTATGCTGCAGCAGAGGGTTTCATTTTCCTGAGTGTTTATTTAAAATAAAATTAATTTGGTCCATTCATAATTTCTTTATTTTATTAACTGAAAAATATATCAATTGCTTTGCAAGACTTTCATTTCTCTGCATTCGTCATGCTCCCATCTGTGTGTTACCACAGGGGGTCTCTTTGGTTGGGTTTTTTGTTTTGGTTCAAGTTTTTTTGTGAGCACGTGTTCAGTTGTTAGAGGGTAAATTTCTTAGGCTTTTAGATTGTAGTTTAAATACATTTATGTTGCTTGATTGCAGTAAAGAGGAGAATTTTCTTAGAGGAGAACATTCATATTTTTTTGGAGAAGATGGATACATTATTTTCTTTGTATTGCTTGTTAAATATATTCCATACAGTTGTCTTCAGAAATGTAAGAAATTGCCATTAAGCAATTTTCTGGTGGTGAAATGATGCTTAGTCTATAAAAGGATACCTGGTGTTGTTTCTTTTTCCTATTTTTACAGAGATAAAATTTGCTTCTGACCTTTCGATAGACATGTTTATGACTCAACAGTAAATATTACTGAGGAAGGCATTCCTCCTGGTCATCTTGAGTCACTTTGATAAAAACCTTGATTTAGGACAAGAGTACAGGATTTTCTGGGTAATAAAGTAGTGGTTGCTGAGTAGAGAGACAAAATTTGTCACAAACCCTTAAATTAGGCAGAGATGAATGAAGATGGAACTTGTGTACTTTGAGAGTTGTCATTTCATTTAAATCTGTGGAGTTGCACCAGTGTAAGTGAAATCTATTCAAGATTCCTTCCTTGAATGCTGAAGTTTTTCCTGTTTTCTTCTGATTTATCATAGATGTACTCTTGGATGAAGATAAGTTTTATGCACCATGTATTATTTTCTACTGTACAAGCTAAAATATTACAATTCCTTCTTCAAAGAAAACAATATATTTGAATGAGAACTAATTACCTCTTTTTTTATTCCAAGTGACAAAAGCTAATATATCACACTTAGCCACTATAAGAACTCCATTTCAGTAAACTAATTAAACTAATCCTATCTCTACTCATTATTCTCAGTTCTGCTAAATATTTTAACAGCATAGATTTATTTCATTACATAAATTATATCATACTTAAAGAAAACAGTTTGCATAATGGTGCATTTGCATTCCCAGGAGTTTATTTTGGGTTTTTGAATTCAGACTTCACATTTCAGTTAAAATATTATTATTTGCCTTATTTACAATGGTAATTCTTCATAATTATTTCTAATTATCTAAAATGATGTATAACTTTAATTAAATGTAAATACTTGGCATCCTTGTTAACTTGGATTAAACAGTGACAGTTCTCCTGCATGTTGACAATGTGATGTTAGAATATTGTGATATTTCCTACAGTTCAAACCCTTAAATTTCATAACATTGTGGGTGGTCCTTTCAATGAACCAATCACAGGGTAAAAAAAAAAAAAATTGTTTTTTGATTGTTAGTGGTTTTGATTGTAGTCAATAAAAAGATCATGTGCTTACTGGACATATCTTAAGCTATATAATGAAAATAAAAATGTTGACCTCATTTTTTTTTCCACTTAAACTATGAAACCAGGATATGTTGGATGCTAAGATTTTAACCAGCAGTGTTGCTGGGAGACTGTAAAGGAAGGGTGCATAAGTACCACTTCAAACTAAATTGCTTTCTACTTAAAGACATGTAATGTAATTAAAACAAGAACCTGCAAGCCTCCCAAATCTCTTAAGTTTAGTTTAGGTCTTGCACTTAATGTACCTGTTGCAGAGCTTTCCAAAATACTAAAGAAAATGCAGGTAAGGAGTGATGGATCAGAATGAATTTACAGTATGAAACTCATGTGAGCTGTATAGAATATTGATAATTTCCATGATTTTTTGATAAAGCACTTATATGACAGAAGTTGTTGCTCTCATATTAAGGACAGTTCAATGAGGTGACACAGACTTGTTTCAGAAGGTAAATGTGAAGTTTATTATACATCACATTCTTTTTATAGACTGTTCTGAGAAAGCAGGGCCTGACTGGTCCTCAGTTAATCCCTCTCACACCATTGGTTAATTAAGAACAACACTTTTCTTGTAAAAGTTTACAAGTAAACAAGTTTAAAACAGTAGTTGTAAAGATTAAATATTATTGTAATTTTTTCTCTGAGTTTTCTCAAAACTTCCCAGAGTAATGCTTGGGAAAGTTAATCTTACTTTCTCTCTGACCGGACTGTCAGCAACCACAAGAGGTAATGGTGTTCCAGTCTTAATGCCAGTTTTTATTCTGTTATCTGATTTTTGGTTTTCTGTCACTGTTACTGGCTTCTCATACTGCTGACATGAGGTGAATCATGAGGATTTTAGGAAATTCACACAGAAAAGGAAGTACTTTTGGGTAGCTCTAGCTGGGAATTCTGCATGACTTCGGAAAGAATGGAGGCAGACAGACACCTGACAGACAATTTGTAAATTGTTTTATCCCAAGTGCTGTGGGTTTGGGTCATGAGAGCTCTCCTGCTCTTGTGCTTCCAAGTCCAATCTGCCAGCTGGAATTAGCAGAACTGGAATTCATTTACCAGGTACCAAGCAAGCAGCAATACAGCTTTCCATGACACCTCACCCTGCTCTGCCCCTTTGCTGCTTCTTGAAAGAAGCAGTGTGAATTGCTTTCATATTTTGATCATGAATAATCAGAACCTTTCATTCATTAAGTTTATATATACAGACTGTGGTTTTGGTCAGTTTTCAAGTATTTGCCCCTAATTCATTACAAAAGACTATAATAGTTTTGTTTCTATCATCTGTTCTGTTCCTTTTCTGACATAGACAAGAAAAGTAAATTGGTGTGTGGATCTTGAAATTTGAGTTTATCTCTATTCACCTAATCTGCAAAGGTGTTACCTACAAACAAGCTTTAGATGGGGCTTACAGAGATTAGCATAATGATGTAGTCTGGTCATATTTATATGTAAAATGTTAAGTACACTGCAAACAGATTTTTGAATGCAAAAAGCTATTAGAAAGAAAAAGGGATATTAAGCCCATGGTAATCTATTTTATTCTTCTCTGATATATCTTTCTCCTTAACAGTTTGGAGAACATCAAGTAAAATCTTGAAGAATGGTAACTGCTTCAAATAACAGTTCTTGAATTGATTCTGAGGGCTTGTATGAACCATTTGGTCTTAAAAACTAGGATAAAATACTAACTACTCTTTTGAAGACTATCTAGATTCTAATAGTTAATAGAAGATTATAAATACTATTTATAACATTTTTATTTATTTTCTTAGAGTAATTATTGTGATGAAGCTTTTTACCTTCCAGAGGACTCTTTGGTTTGAGCTCCATCAGTAGTGATGGAATGCTGGCAGTGCTGATGCACACTGCCCCCTGTGCAGCAATCCTGCTCTTTGAGGAGCTCTCAGAGCATGCAGGACACTGCAAAGCTGGAATGGGAACCAAACCAGGGGTCTCTGTGTGGCATTCTGCTCTGGGCAGACTTAGGAGTTACTGATGTGTATGAAAAACCTGGGATGCTGCTGAGCCTTGGCAAGGGCAAGGTGGCAGGACAGGGGAATGGCTTCAGACTGTCAGAGAGCAGGGACAGGTTAAATTGTAAGAAGAAATGTTGCAGGGGCTGCCTGGGGCTGCTCCATCCCTGGAAGTGTCCAAGGCCAGGTTGGACAGGGCTTGGAACAACCTGGGATAGTGGAAGGTGTCCCTGCCATGGGAGCGGATGGATGGGATGAGCTTCAAGGTCTCTTCCTCCCCAGACCAATCTCAGGTGATTCTCTGAAGTTGTACATGTTTAGAAAATGCGTGTGCCGTTGTTCCCTGGCTTTTAAAGTTTATCAGGTGCTCTGGGTGTTACTGTGACTCTGTCTTGCTCATCAAACTGCTGAGCCAAGCAGCCAGGAGCAGAATGGAAGCTCCTTCTGCTGGAATCAGGACAGAGTGGAAGGTACACAGAACTAGCTAAAAAAGGATGGAGGTGAAAAATACGTAGGTAGACTTGGTAAGGGCTCAGAAGATGAGTAAAAAATGAAGTTTTCCTGAAGGTCAGGAGTCTCTGGGTGGATCTGAGAGTTCTTTGCTCAGCTGAAGTGACTGGCAAGTAAAGGGGGTGGTGGAGAAGGCAATCTGCCTTATCAACACTAGAGGCAGGCACTTTCTACTGTGGAATATTTGGTATCTGTCTTCCCAGTATCTTCATTTACTGTTTATACATATTTTTCTCAGTCCATCTTGCATTATGGAACCACATTGCTTAGCATTAGTTATCAGTATCAGTAAAATAAAATTTCAGTTGCTAGATATGATAATAACCAATAAAATTGGCTGTACTCCTTCAAGTGTGCTGTGACTGAGTAAAATATGAGCTGTGTATGCAGCTTGCCTAGCTTGACATCAAGATTGTGTTTCACTTGACAGATGTCTGTAATTACTGATATTTTTCATAGTTTTGTGTATTTCATAAGTCATCTATAAGTTCATGTAGTAAACTTATAGGACACATTTATCTGCTAATCTTTTAAATTTCAAATTGCAGTGTTAAAATTTCCTGAAGTACCTTGTACATACATATATATGTTTATATCTATTTGTACAGCACTTATCTGTATAATTATTGAAGTCTATAAAATACATGTGTATATTACATTACATAGACACACAGTTATTTGAAAATAACTGTGTGTATGTGCAAATGTAATGTAAAATACACATGTGTTTTATAGAATTCTTTACACTAAGCTTGGTCAGTGAGACTATTTCTGTTTTTGTTAATTATTTTGTCAACCTATAAATCATTCTTATACCTAAGTTATTTTGAAATAAAAGGTGATTTTTACTTTCTTTGTTTCTTTCAGGCAAATATTATTTAAATATGACTTTTCATTTTGCATTAGTTTGCATGCTTACAGTATTTACATTATTTGGCATGTAAGGAACATCAGTTAAACAGACTCGTACATATCCTTCCTGAATAATGCAGTGAGCTAAATTCCTGTGGTTTCATACTGGCAAATGAGATGTATTTGTGGATCATGCTGCTCATATATAAGCTATGTTTAATTATAAATTTATAATAAATATATCACTAGTCAAAAGATGTGCAGGTAATGTCAATATTTTATGGACGTGCCAAAAATGTAAAATTGTTGAGGTGATAAAAATCCCTCTGAATTTTTTTGAAAGAGTTGTTAGACCACAAACTCCATGTCAGCTTGGTCTTCAGTTCTAGTAGCGTAATATTTTGACAAGGGACAACGTTTTACACAGTCCATAGACCAGATCTTTCACTTTTGTGCTTACAGCTCAGTTGAAGTTATTCCCCTTGAGGACCTGACCTCAGGTGCTAAATCTACCAATTCTATCTTTTGCTAGGAGAAGAAGATGAGGGCAGTGTAAGCCCATGCACTCACAGCAGCAGTTTCACACATTTGATGAGCTCACACTCAGAGACATCTCCATTTCCTGTAGTGTTCAGCCAGGTGGACCAGGCATTACATAGTCCATAGTGAGTAAAGAGTCCTACATTATATTAAGCTCTCTCTCCATTACTTTCTAGAACTGGGATGAGTGGCTGATGGTGTTGGGGTGGGGGTACAATATTAGGAAATCTTCCTCATTGATTAATCCAACAGAATGTTTTCTCTGTTTTGTTGTGTTCTTCTCCTATCCTCTCATATCTTCTGACAGTTTCATCCTAAAGTGGCCACCTAATAGACACCTTTATTCTAATATGCATTGTAGTCTGTTGTAAAATGGAAAAAAAAAACCCAAAACCTAAAGAAACTCCAGTGTATTCATTAAAAAATAATTTGTTTTTAATTACTGCTGGCCATGATAATAGAGAGGTATTTAGAAAGAAAATTAGACCAAATGAGCAAATAGCTCTCCAGACATGAGTATGAACAAAAGTTTAAAAGAATATTCTCCAACTATTTAATCAGTCTTTGCATAGTGTAATCACAGACCCTGATAGTAAAATGACAGATTGTGACCATGTTCACAGGGTCTCAGGTGGAGGGAAGAGATGAGGATCTGACTCCATGTTTTAGAAGGCTTGATTTATTATTTTATGGTATATATTACATTAAAACTATACTAAAAGAATAGAAGAAAGGATTTCATCA
>JAWWMS010000043.1:4223877-4241377 GCA_035048045.1 Chlorospingus semifuscus
GTGTGTTTACCCTTTAATGCATGCATCAGTAAAATAATAGTTTGCAAAGATTAACATTAGCACAGGACCTGCACTAAGAATTAAATAATTTTAGGCCAAATGGATCTCTTAGGGTTGTGTGCATGTAGGCATTGTCATTACTGCCATGGGAAATCAATCAGGAGAAGATCCAGCTTTGTTTTGCTCCATCTTCAAGGTTCTGTGGCACCACATCTGCTAATATTCCTTCACTGGAATGTTTCTAGTGTGTAAGAACTCTGGGACTTTGCACTGTGCAAATGTGTTTATACACTTATGAGTTTCATATTGAGAGTGCCTAAAGTTTCTCTTTCATGCCAGGTCCTCTCCCAATTTCATTTTACATATAGCTGTCTGTAACTGTTGGTGTTCCAGCTGCATTTTCTTATTCCTTCTTAGATATTCTCTTTATTCTCTTTATATTTTTATTGAGGGTTGTCAGTAAACCAAAAAGAAATTTGTCCGTTCTAGGTTAGGTAGCAGTACTTTTCTTCCACCTATTTCATCAGATTTATACCTTTCCTGACACTCTTAAATAATCACTGTGTTTTCCTGCCTTGACTTTTTGAGCATTTATTTGTGTTAAGCAATCAGCTAAATAAGCATTTTAAACTTTCACCCAAGTGCCTTAGTGCAGTGCCAGTGTGCACCTTGATGATTGATATCAGCATAAGAATTCTATCCATGTTTTCTTTATTATATCTGGATAGATGGTTATTTTAGAAGTGAGGTGAGGAGCCATTTGCAGTGTGCAGGTATCAATATTTATGTAGGCATACAAACAAAAGGTTAAAATACAGGTAGGAGAATATGCAAGGATTAATTTTTGCTCTCTTTCTGACCTTTTTAAATAAAATATGCTGGTGTTGGGATGATTCTGTGATATCAGTTCATTTCAACCACTTTAGTCACTTAATTTAAAAAGGATGACAGGATGAGTAGTAAGGAAAGATTAAAAAAACAACAAAAAAATAGAATTAGTAGCAAGCAGTTTGGTCTGTGGTTATCCTAGCTGAATGTTACATGCTGATAGAACACAACACTGTGGACAAGAAATAGTTTTGACTATTTTGGTCACTTACTGCCTTCCTGCAGCTGATTGTTTCTGGAGGAAGTGCTCTGCCAGCCACGTCCTTACAGTGTCACCCTTTGAACCATTGTGCCTGGGTGCTCTTTTGGCAGCTCGGGACAGTTACAGTCTGGTGATATGTACAGTAATTCACCTTTCTGGATTTAAGCAGCATTTAATTGAGTACTATTGGGTTTCTGCATAAATATGTGTGAAATGATTGTTCATTTCTGATCCCAACCCTTTGATTAATCAACTTTCCCTTGGGCAGTCATGCAGAATTTGCCATGTTGTGCAGCAGCCAAGCGAGCATTTAAGATTTTCATTGTTAAGCTCAGTTAAAGTACAAATTCAGATTTTAGTAAATGGCTTTTTGACTAAATAAGCATATTATCCTCTGTGATACCACTTTTTTTCCTTTTTTCTTTTTCTGAGGAATGCATCCCTCAATAGAAAGGGCTGCTCAGGCCATTCAGGTTTTTTTATAACAACATGAGACACATTAAAGTAGAATGAAGTAATCTCCCATAGCAGAGGAGCAGAATGACCTTTTAGCCATATAAAGTTTGATCAGGTGCCTGGATTGCCACATGAATGGAAATAAAGCTGGGTTGGTCTGGTATCTCTGGAGAGCTGGTTAAGAACACACCAAGTGGTCAGAGAAATCCTGGTGCAGAAAGAGCTGCATATCATGCATGACAGATGCTGGGCACCTTTATAGTGCTAGTGGAACTGCCACATGTATTATAAATTCATTTTTAAAGGGATTTATAGCATGTAGTTGTGATTCAGAAGTAAGAATGTGAGATAGGATTACAAAGAATCTCAGAAAAGAAGGCGCAATTAATTTTAAATCCACTGGAACTCCACTAAGACAAGTGTTCTGAGTGAAGGATCACACAGCAGCTTGCAGCATGACAGTGCCTCTCTCTTACACCAACTTAATTTTGCAATATTGCATGAAAAAATACGTTAATATTATTATCTAATGCCCTTTCATCTCCAACTACAGCCTTTTTTTTTTACCAGTGCCGCCTGCAATCCATTTCTTTTTCTGATAAAACTGATACTGAGTTTAAAAACTATTAGCTATGAATTCTCATGTCATTAATTGTCTTGTCTAATTAAAGAACCAAATATTGGGGAACTCAAGAATGGCACCACAGTTGTAATCACTTCTGTAATGCTTTTAAACTCAGTGCAAACTAAATGATTACTCACAGAAAATATTAGTACAGAGAAAATACAGCGTGGGCAAATGTTATGCTGCTTTCCCTGAAGTATTCAGGTGACCTTATTATCTACCAACATGAAAAAGTGCTGTTGGGAAAGGAAGGTCATTCAGACATCAAGGAAAGATCAGTCCTTGTCCTTTGCCACAGAGACTCCCAAGTATATCTCAGCTGCTCTAGAGAGGAATCCCACTACTGATTTGCTGTGTGTGATATGTAGATAAAATCCTTGTTGATTTTCATTCCTGGGGATAGAAATAATTAGGTGGTTACACAGTAAGGTGATAATCAAAGCCATTTTTGCCATAAAGCCTGATTTGTCAACAAAACCTATTTGCTTATTAATAGGGAATTTCACATATACATCAACTTGTTGGAATATTCCTGTATCAGTAGAGCTGCAGATAGACAATGAAGCTGTTTATTGATCAGAGCTGATTTTGTCCCTGCAGTCCGTGCCCTAACTGTAAAGTACAAGTGCTGACTGCCACACTCTGCTGATTGCAGATTTTTTTTTGACAGCCAAGACCTGACTCTCCCCTAATCCCTGTAGCTGCATTGTAGGAATCACAAAGCTTCTGTGACAGACCTGTTCTGTATTCCAAGAACTGCAACACACCTGTCATCAGATAGAAGCAAGAATGCCCAAGTCATCACTTTACTTGGGAAGCAGAACAGATGATTGAAATTATTTCTTACTACTAACTAATTCCCCTTTTAGCACAGATAAGCTGCTTTGTTCAGCTGTAAATGAAACATTAGGGTATTAGCTGTCAAGGCAGAAGTATTGGAGGAGCTGAGATTTTATCAGCAGTAGTAACATTCTGGGCAATAAATTGTTTTGTTGGGCAGAATAGTATTCTCCAGAGGTACAGAGAAACAAAGCTCATTAAGGTAAATGCTTAAAGCACTGCAAAAAAGCAAAGACAAAGCCTTATTACCTTTGTTTTGGGGATAGATAAAACATTTGCACTTTTTCATCTCTGTGTAGCAGTGAAGAATTATGTGGTACTGTTATTAAAAAGATGCATTTGTAGGCTTGTAGAATGCTTTCTGAATATATCCAAGGGACAAATAGATTCCTGAAATATCAACAGAGAGCTGTAGTAAGTGATGGCTTTTTGGAAATTGTTTTGTTTCCCTCTGGGTAAAATTAGGTATCTGCACATAGTCCTGTACTTAGCATTCATCAGATTAATAGACTTGCATTATTAAATGAATATTTGAAATGGAGATGAAGAAATGGTGGAGTTATACAAAATATTTTTACCACTACATGTACCTAAATTAAATTCATATGGTTTATGTCATGAAATATTAGGATTTCTTGACTGCAGCTCAAGGAAAATATTTGGAATGTTAGGAAGGAATTAGAGCTCTGTAAACCAAGGGTGGACATGAACTTGCTATCAGAAACAGTTAAATAGGATAGAAGTAAAATAGGTCGAAGGAATCTCTGTTCATGAGCTAAAAAACCTGCAAGTAGCCAGAGGCAGATACTGTTTTCCATCATTACTTGTTTGAAGCAGCATTTTAGAAAACTGTAAAATACAAGTTTCATACATAACACAAAGAACAAAGACATGTAGCTGCAAAATGGCATAGAAGATTCTGTTAATGGCTGACATAAATGTCTTCAGAATTTTCTCTGTGCAACATGGAGGATTTGGAAACACTGAGGAGAGCTTTGCAGTCCATCCTGTTACCTACAAAGGAGTCAAGAAAAGATGCTTTAGGAAGAAGTGAGTAAAAATTAGAAGACAGATGACCAAAGCATGGGTTATTTTTTAATGGTTTTCTGTAGACAGGAAATCCTACACAGATAAAAACCAAAATTCTGCATTCTGCTAGTTGGTTTTATGTATTGTAGAAATAGATATTCTAGTTATATATATATATATATATATATCTTTCTTTATATATCTTTTTATATATATATATATATATATATATATATAAAATATTATATCTTTTATATATAATTTTATGTATTTTTATATATACATATATTATATATATCTATGTATTATTCATATTATTCTATTGTATGTAGACATAGTGTTGTTTAAATAGGGCTGTCACTGGGTCATTGTCCAGGGATGGACAAACTTTCAGACTCAGTTTTCCTTCTCTGTGATACAGATATGTCAGCCCACCAGAATAATCTGGTTGATTTTGAGGGGACAACTGCAAAAATAGTCAGCTTTGTTATTGGCTAAGATTGATATTAGTTAAGTTTTTTTTTTTCCTCATTTGGGGTAATTGGGCTCATCTGACAAAATGTTAAGGTTTGGTGAGGGAGTATTCAGTCATGCTTTAATTTACTGTTCTATTGTTAATTATAAAGAATATTCTTACTTAATGCAAGTGCTTTATATGCACCCACCAACTGTAAAAATTGATTTTAAAATTCAGATTTGATCTGAAGGGTTTCCATTTGAAGAACATGACTGTCCTGTGTGCTGGCCTGTCCCTTGTTTGGTCCCAGTTGCAGCACAGTCACTGGGAGTAGCAGGAACATTTAGGTTCCTGTTTTACCCCAAATACTGCTTCAAATCCAGCCCAGCCTGCCTGGATTGCAGCCCTTACTGAAGATTTCTAATTTGGAAATACTGCCCAGCAGAACTCTTGTACACTTGCTGAAGTTGAAGGGCTTTTTTAAGTTGAATCTATTTCTGAACATTGCTTGACAAAAATGTTTGACATCTCACAGCTAATTTGCAAAGGAGATCGTGCATTTCCAAACATCAGAATCTAAAAGTTCCAAAAGTAAGCTCAGAAGACCAAAATATCAGGGCTTCTTGCTTCTAATAAAATCTCTATTTTCTTTCTCCTTGGGGAAATCTGTTTTCTTAGATGTCTCAGGAGATGAATGCCAGGTTTTACACACAAGGGCTTTAGTTTGGATGATGCATCCTTCAGAACAACCAATCAGTCTGCAGCCATTTAAGTAATCTTTGCAAATGTTGATTCCACCCTATCCTTTTTCCTTTGTAAAATAGGATTAACAGAGAGAATTTACTGTGTAATTATAGCAGGCTATTCCTGGTTTTATTAAAATAAGACTGGAATATTTTGCATTATGACCTCATCCTCAGGATACTGTTTTATAGTTATCTATAAGCTTAAAACCCCCAGATTTTCAACTACCATGATCAGCAAAGGAATGAGAACTGGACTTTGATATTCTGAAATGCATGGGTTGGTTTTGGGGGGCTGGAGATCGTAAAACCCCACTGTGAATTCATCCCAGCTGAGCTGTGCTAAACATCCCAAGTGTTAATGGGAGAGCACCTTGAAGAATCCACAGGGATCAGATCCAGGCATTTGCATTAGTTGAACAGAGTGAAGTTTTTGTACTTTATAACCCATTTTTCCTAAGCAGCTGCTCTGCAGATTTCTATACCAAAATAAAAAGGGGCTGTTGGGAAGATGAGTTCATAGAGCTCTTGTGCAGAGGCCAATCATGAGCTGATTACTCTAAGTACTTTAAGTAATTTGGGTATGGAGGATATCAGTTATGGTTGCATTTTGTCATTTTATGTTAGCAAAAAAGATCAACCTAGACAAAAACCATAGTCCTGATTCCAAAAGATAAGGCAGAAAGGTCTACTCTAATTTTTAATTGGTATTCTAAAGTAATTTTAATCATGCTTTCATCTTGTTTCAAAGCATAAATTTAGTTTTAAATACACATTTATTTTCAGTAATGATGGACAATTACTGAAATATTCGGAGACCTGGAATAATTTGTGTATTTACAAGTGGCTTGTTTTTACCTAACACCTAGTTAAGCTTTGGGGATGTTACTGCCATGAAGCACCAGGAGAAAAAAAAAAAAATAATAATAACCCTAACAACAGGGGGAAAACAAACAAACAGAAAAACCCCACCAAACCAGAACAAAAAGTTGAAATATTTATTTGTTCTTGTCAACTTAAGGAGCTCATGGAGAAGCTTGAAAGTGGATAGAGCTCTGAAAAAATACCAAAGTTTGTTGTTGTTGTTAAAGTGGAAGAGAAAAGTTTTCTGCAGTGCATCAGAAATGTCAGGCTAACAGGGTACAAGGTGTGATCTGAGAGAAACCTCACCAGGCTCGCTTTGCACTGACAGCTCTAACCCAAACCCAGCCTTCCCTTACTGTGTCACTCTGACTTTATGCAGGATCAGGGATTTCTGTCTTCTCTCAGCTTTGTTACAGCCAGCACAGACCCCTCTGATCCGTGTGTTTATTGGCTGGAACACTGACTGGGGCTAATTTGTACTGCAGGTAACCCAAATATTTAGTCCAGCTCTAATGCATGTGATTAAATTAAAAAGAAAAAAAAACCAAAACAATGTGTATTTTGGATGTTTGTGAAATGAGAATCAGAAACATAAGAAGCCAAACATATCTCATATATAGATCTATCCTGGTCACATAGCAGTAGCTTTATTTTACAATTTCTGTTGCTGTGCTGGTTTTTGATGTTGCTCAGAATCAATTAAAACCAGAGTAAGTGCATCGCAGAGTTTTGACACTTGACTGTGCTGGGAAGGGTTGTGGTACAAGACTAGAATTTTCTGTTTAGGACATCAGTGCAGTTGTCTTTTGTTTCAGCAGCAAGAAAAGGGGAGATAAAAGTTAGGAAAATTACACACTTGTCAGAAAACTTGTGCAAGTGGCAGAGACTTTCACGGTCCCTATACCAGTCAGTGAACAGTTTATGCTGTGCTTTGTGAAATTGCTTACTGCAATATTTGCTGGTGAAGTGTTGAGTGTTTTATACCCCCTGACCCCCATGTTTTCATCTGTGTAATGTTATTTTTTTCATGTCAACCCTTTGCCTTAACTGCCTGGGTGTGGATCTCACAGCAGCAGTGGTTACTGAAGGAGCAGGAGTGGCACTAAGCTGAGAAATCCTGCTTTGGCTGCTGCTGGGCCCAGGAATTGCAGATTGCTCCTGGATCCTGCGGGTTTGATACTCTGCAGTGTAACTTTCCATGCCTTGACAGGATTTTTTCAAGTCCTCTCTGTTCCTCTGTGTTCTTTATTCATTTGGATTCTTTGCATGATTTTCATTGCAGTGAAAAGCTCATAATTTTTCCTGTGTCAGTGTTTTATTTTTTCATGTGTATTGTGGTTCAGAGTCCTCGCTTGGCTAGCCAGGAGAGAGAATAATGGAGAGGTAGCACTGAAAAACACCGTGATGTTGTTCTGTTCATATGGCTTCTGGATAAATCCCTGAATTACTGTATTGAAGTTGCTTCAAATTTTACAGTCTTTGCTGACAGGAAAACCAGGAGAATCTATCAGCAGTGCACAGCGGATGGGCCACATTCCTCAAATAATCCAGTCAATTAAAAATTGATTTTTGTTCTAGGCAGCATGGTGGTAATGTAGTGGGGAGACAGTGTATGCATTACCAACAGAGCTCACATCAGTTAAGTGATATTTAGGTGATCTTCTGTCATGGGAGAAAGCAGTGCAGTTGATGATCTTTGCTACTGAAGAAGCTAAATTGAAGTGTCAGATACCAGAATTGCATTTTATTTCTAATATGTTGGCCTGCCAGCCTGGGAGAAGCTATGTGAAGTCTGCGAATACAAAGGGACAAAAGTGCTAAATCTAGCAGAAACTGAATGGTTTGGGGAAGATACTATAACATGGCTTTTAGAGCCCTTAAATGCATTTAAAGGAATTGAATCTTGTACTTCAGTTGCTGGACCTTTTGTCTACTACCTTGCTCCCTTTTTCTGGCAGCTGCTCTAAAGTAAATGAAAGATATGCATGATCTAAATTACAATAGTCTTGTTTATTTATTTTTTTAATACCCCTTAAATTAGTAGAAATGAGGACAAAAAAGGCCCAAACCTATTAATTGAAAAATGCATTTCCCTCAGATGTGAACAGTTCTGAGCTGCAGAATTTAAAGAGGCATTTTCTATGGTTAGAAATGTGGAAATGTGCAGTTATGAAGATTGGGCTCTACCTTCAGCACACACTGTGAGTCTGCGCTATGACACACAAAGCTGAAATCACTCTGCTCTTGTCTTGAGTCAATAAAGAACCTATTGCTGAAGACAGCTTTGCAAATTTTCCAGCAGAATAGAAAAATAGAAAACATGCAGGAAGTTTTACTTCAGGTTCTTAGCAACCCCAGGATGCTGCTGCTCTTGGTTATGAAACATCACAGCTTGGCACTAAAGATGCAATTTGGATTTATTTTTTTTTATTTTTTTTTTTAACATGATACAGGCTTTTCCCTTCCTTTTCTTTCAAAAGCATTTGTAGGGTGTCCTGGTGAATCTGTGCTTCACCTAAAAGGTGGCTGCATTTCAGGGGCAGGTTAAGTGATCCCTATACTCTTCTCCAGACCTCTTGGAAATTCAATTCCTTAATTACTTCCAAGTGCTTTGTAATTCTCAGGTGAAAGGCTTGGAGAAATTGAAAGCAGGCTTTTTCTTTAAAGTTTAGGTCCTAATTTGAGGTTTAGATCCTAATTTTTAAATGGATAGTCTTACTTCTGTACTTAAATGCTTTACATCTAAACCCTTTGTCGTGGTGATATTTTAGTAACATATTGACATGCACCTCACCTTGGCTTAGCTTTCATCTGCAGCATTAGATCTGTTTGTAAAATGAATGTATCAGAGACAGGCTGGAAGGATGGGCAGTGATCTGTGAGGTGTTTCACATCTGCGGAGTAATCCCATGCTCTATTTCTGAGTATTGCTTGACAAAAATGTTTGACATCTCACAGCCAATTTGCAAAGGAGACAGTGAATTTCCCAACATCAGAATCTAAAATTGTTTTCACTAAAAGAGATTGCTACCAAAAAAAGTTGGCCACCACTACAATTTTTTCTTAGCATCATGTTTAATTTTAACCTAGGTTTTAATAAGCTGAAAGTCTTCCATAAAAGATAATTTCACCTGTGTCAGTAGATTTCTTCATTAATTTATTGCTAGGCTGTACAAAGAGAAAATAAATCACAGATTCTCTTTAAATTTTATTCTTGGGGTGAAATGCTGCTGGGTTTTAGTGCTTTGATAGGGGAACAAAGATAAAGAAAAACAAGAAATATGCTTCTGGGCCTCAGAACTCTTCAGCATGATTTGAATACAAGTGGCTGCCTGTGATAAGTACATTGGGCTCCCTTCTGTTAATTACAGTATTTCTAACGAGACTAATTTGACAGCCCCTGTGTCATATTATGCTGAATACTCCCTGCACTATCACTTGGAGGAGAAGCCTCCTCCCCACCATGTGAATAGTTTCTGATGGATTATAATTATAATATATCTGCCACAAGCAGATAGTTGTTTCCTGCTCAGTTGGAATGACTTCTGTCTGTTAATGACTAAATGGACAAACTTTTCCCAGGCATTGACAGAGCAAATACAAAATGGGGTCAGACACTTTCTCTTAAAATGTGCCTTATTTCACTGTATTTTTTTGTGTAGAGATGACAGTTTCCTCGATTTGTTGCTGTGAGTGACAGTTAACTTAGTGTAAACATGAAATCTTTTATTTTCTCTGGGTTACATCAAGTAGAAGGCATTTTAAAATTTTATTTGTTGTTCTTTTTTCCTTATAATCGTGCAAAACTAGCTGGCTACTAATCTCCAGATCAAAGCTAGATATTGTAATTATTGTGAAATGCAATTTGATATTATAAAAATACCCACTGATGCTTTGTGAAACCCAAGAAACTGTTTCCTCTTAACTTGAAGTTTGCATTTTATGAACAGTTTAAGTAACTTCTTCAGAAGCATTTAGACAAAAAAACCCAAGAGTTGCCGTAACTTTTCTTTTACAATATTATTGTAGTTTTATCCAAACTCCACCAGGTGTTGCCAAAGAACATACAGCCAAGGCAAAGTTTCCAGCTGAAGTGGAAGTTGCTCAGAACAAGTGTGTACCTTTTCATGAGCACAGGCATTAAAAGCTTTTTCTGAAGCAGGAATACCTTCCGTACAGATTGAAGAGAATTCCTCTTTTCTTTGTAACTAAACATCAGGAATCAAACAATTTGGTACAGGTTGCATTGTTTATGTGGGTATTGCATTCTTAAAATCTGTTTTTTCTTATGAAGGGAAGGTATTCTCTCCCAGGCTATAGGTGAATGTAGGCTGGTTTAAGCATTCATTGCAGACTACTGTAAATATTTTATTATGTTGCTGTCTTAATTCTGGGTGATGGGTTGTGCTTTTAGTGAGATGTTCAAATTACTAAATTTTGTGTATTTGGTGGGTTTGGGATTTTTTTCATTCCAATAAGCAAACTTCCTCCAGACACCCTATTCCTACCACCTTCAGTAAAGACATTTCTCTCCTTTGTTTGCTTTTTCTCTTGCTGAGTCAGGGGTTTTGCAGATCACAAATCAGTTCTGTTGCAGGGTTTGTCTCATTCTGGGAAGGAAATGTGCCTCCAAAAGCCAAGGTTTGCTTGAGGTAACAAGAGCCCCGAAGTTGTGGCTGTGAGAGCAGAGCAGTGCAGGATGCTCGGGCGAGCGGCGCTCGGTGGCAGCAGGAGCCGGTCCCGAGCCCTGGCACGGAGCAGTTTCCATCCTGCCTCCCTGGTGAGTTCACCATTGTGCTCATGGAATGAAAAGCAATGAGCATTTTAACTGCTGCTCTTGTTTTTTGAACTCTTGCTATGGTTTAAGTGAAAAAAGCTGGATTGGGGGCAGTGCTGGTTGCCAGAAAAGGTGTAACCAGCTTGTGATGGTGATGCAAAAAATCTGTGTTAGGTGCTGCACTGAGGCAGGAACTTTGAGGGAGTCACCTCTAGCAGGTAATTGGGAATCTCTAGAATGGCAGCTTTGCATTACAGAAATGCTGTGATGTTTTCTTTTGTGCTTTAATAAAAGCTTTCACTTTATTGTTGTGCACAAATGTGTTCTGTTTGAATGTTTATTAAATGTTCAGTAGCAAGGAGGAAATTCTTTGGGGTAGTCTAGCATAATCAGTGTGGGCTGCAAGATAAAGGTGGTTAAGGGAGAAGGAAGGAAAAACCTGAAATGTTGCAGTTACTTGAAGCAGAAACATGTTCAAAAATGTGACTGTAGCTAAGACTGCACAAAGAAACTCGTTGCTTGCAAGAAATCCAGGGCAGTGACTTCACCTGGTGGTATTTAATTCATTATTTATTGAGCATTACATTTGCTTTCCCTTGGGATGTGCTCTCCCTCCTTCCACCTAGAAGTGTCAACTAATGATTTGAATATAGACTATTTTAATTACTTCAGATCTCAGTAGATGTTAGTATGTAGGTAATTTGCTCCCTTTCATAACCATGTGAGTACAGTGGATAACTCAATATTGCTGTAGCTTTCCTGGGATCCCATTTTATCCCCATCCCAATGCACTTGACAAAGAGGGTGCAGAGGAACAAGAGGAAATTTAAATTATCCCACGGAGGTGAGATTGGATCGGTGTTTAAGCTGGTAGGTGTAATACAGATGCTGTGATCAGGTGCTGAGAGCCAAAATCCTTCCAGCCCTCGTGCCACTCTGAGCAAAGGTACTGGAGATTGAGCAGTTCTCTGATGTTCTCTTATCAGTTTGAGTATAATGTAAATCCTGTTACAGCAGCTTTGTCCGATCTGCCTGTAGCTTTGTTCTGAACCTTTCAGAAACAGTTCACTGAAGCAGAAAGAACCCTGTGAATTGATATTATAAACCTGCATGGTTGCTTTATTCATTGTTGGAGCAATAGAATATAACAGAAGTATTTATTTTAGTGGATTGAGGAGACTTTTTTTTCCCCCCTATCAACATGAGCAGAGGAAAAATGTTCTAAATGCAAAAGAGGAAAAGCTAATGCTATAATCATATCCATACCCACTCAGAGCACAATCCCATTGAAAGATAATGCAGAACACCGTATGTTTAAATTATTTTACACATTCAAAGAGATTTTTAAAATCCCGAAGTGTTGTTATTTCCTGCTGATGTAGAAAAAATAGCAGGTGACACTATTATAATCAGGAAATAATAGTCCTGTGAAAGAAAAGCTTCTCATAATGCACTTAGTCTTTCCAGACAACTGTATTTTTCTAAGCACCACCTACCTGCTCTCTTTGGGGCTGAGATGAGCCTTGGCAATTCAAGATTGCATTGTATTCACTTTCTTGCTGGTGGGCATTTCTTACTGAAGTTCAAGAGCGTGAAATTTCTCTTTAGCCTCACTGCTTTGATATGGTATTTGCCTAATAATCAAACAAATTAAAGTGTGGAAAAAAAATTGATAAAACTGCAATATCTTAAAATGAAGAGGCTGAAACAGTAAATTGAGTTCCTTGTAATAATGCTGCGGTGCCATGTTGACCCTTATTCTTGAAAATCAGTTTTTATGTTGTGCATCAGTAAGATGTGAGCTATTTGAACTTTTCAAGTGTCGTATAATCTCAAACTTCAGGCATTATACTTGAAGATCTTCTGCAGAGTTTTAATTAACATTTGTGAATTATGCAGATATGGAAGCCCAGCTCTATTGGTAGATGTTTGTATATGCTATCAATGACTTTCTTTCTACTTAAGACACATCTTCTGTTGTGTGGAACACTTACAAAGTGAGTTCCATTACAACTAAAGAGTTTTTTAAATGGAGAGCACTCTAAGATGAGAGTTATTTAAGATAGAAATGTTTTTGTGTATTGCTCTTAAAATTTCACTGCTCCTTTAGCTGTAGTGTAAGGAATTTCACACTGAGGCAGAAATCAGAATAGGTTTGGGTGGATACAAAGCAAAGTCTGACAAATGTTAATATGTGATGTAATGGGTGTGGGTGCCTTATGAGGTGAAAAGTGAAAGCTTGTTTTGTTTTTCTTTCTTTTTTAATTTTCCATTCTAGGTATAATAGTAAAAAGAACATTTTCATTGTCTTAATTTCACATGTTTCAACAATTTTCGAGTGGCAGGAATGCTCCTGATTTTCCGTATATATCTGGTTTTCTCTTTACATTCTCTTTCTCATAGATATTTTTATGACCCTTCATGGGATGGGTGGTGCTGTTCATCCTTGGTAAAGGGCTTGGGGGTTTCAGGGAGTCTTGGAACAGTTGGCAGTGCAGTTTTAAAGTGGGTAACACTTAAAACAGTCTGAATCTTGGATGGGCATTATTCGCTTCATTCTCACTTCAGATTCCAGCTACGTAAATCTGTCGGAAATGCAGTAAAATGTAACGAGGAATAAATGGAGTTATTTTTGCAGGTCGCTGTTTTCTTTCTATGTCCCCACACCTCTCATCAATCCAGATGTTTTGTCCATTGGCGACAAGATGCTTGCATCTCTAGGTTGTGAAAACATACTTGTTTGTATTAGCAAGATGAATGCTGAACTGATTAAGTAGCCAGGTCATCTCTCTCTGATCACAGTAAATATTTGCATTGATTAGAAGGTAAAACAATGCTTATTTACAAGGCCAGGAAGTTGTGTTGGTGCTGCTTTTCTTTTCTCAAGGTGCTGCTTTTTTCTTTGCCTATTTTACATCGGTTTTATTATTATCCTTTTTTTTCTTCCAAAATAAATTTTAAACATTTCTGAATGCTTGGTGGAAAAATAAGGTGTATATGTAGTGTTATGTTTTCACATTTATGTATCTCTCTCTTCTAAAGTTTGTAGAATTCCTTGCAGATCTGTTCTTGTATTAAATTTTCAGTCTGAAACAATTCCTCCCATTTTGTACTCTATAGGACTGTAATATTTGTCCAATGATGAGCTGCATCCAACATTTTGTTAACTGAAATGGGAAGTGACAGACTGACTAAAAGAAAACGTCCGTGTCAAGGAAACAGATATTACTTCTTTCTCAGAGATTACTGAAAGCCTGGACACTGAAGACTCTGAGATTGCACATGCACTAAGGTTTTATATTGATCCATGTTAGCCTAATTTGATCAGAAGAGTGACTTCTGTATTGTGTTATTTTCTTCTCTAGTATTTGATTGAGATGGTCAAACACTGAGAATATTGTGCAGGAAAAGGAGGGATTGGAAAGGAGAGACATTCAAAAAAAATCATACACATTTGTTAGATAAATTCCATTTGCATTGATTTTCACTGGGGGTATATATCTTTTGATGGCAGCTGTCTTCAAAATAATAGCATAATAGATAATACTCTGCTACATAATTTTGTATTTTTTATTACTTCTTTTCACTGGTATTTGTAGAATAATTTAATCATCGAAGCTGGTCAGTACCCGCCCACTCAGCAAAGATATTTTTCTTTATTGTATTGTCAGTGGGTTTTTTTGGCAGAATAGAAGGAAGCCATAGTTGTTGTGCAAGAATGTGAAATTGGAAATATTTGAAGAACTGCAGAATGGGTGTGAAAAAGTATAAATTATTTCCTAGTGTTGCAGCAGTAGGTCTGGAGTGCAGGGAGGGCTCAAGAACAAGGGCTGTGTCTGTTCTGCAGTTGGGTGACCTGCTGCATCAGGCTCCTGGTGCTGGTTTGAGGGGCCCCTGCCCTGAGGGTTTGTTTCCTTGCTTCAGCCAAGGATGGAGGCAGGGGGTGATGGAGCTCTGTGAGTTAATCACCATTTCAGAGGTTCCCTCATGACATTCCCCAGGAACTGGGAGCCTCGAGAGAGCAGCATGGGATGGGTGGAATTCACATTCTCTGAACAGAGAGAGACATAATTCTCTCTCCCAGGATTTTTCCTGGGGAAGGCAGTGAGAACTTCAGAGAAGAAGAGAAAACAATTCTTGTCTCTATTCACTGCTCCTATTGCTTTGCACATGGGGAATGTGTTACGGGAATTGTTTACCTGAAGTGATTTGTTAATTGGACACTGGTGAAAGTTGTTTTGAGTGATTAGCCAGACACTCAAAGCTGTGTCCTGGCTGTCTCAGACAGTCATGGGTTTGTTTTTTTCTATTTAGTATTCTTTAGTATAGTATCTTTTTAGTATATAATTTAGTGTAGTATTAGTGTAATATAGTATAGCTTAATAAAGCATTTGTTCAGCCTTTCTGAATCATGGGGTCAGACCCCATTATTCCCTGCATCAGGGGCTCCTGGCATTGATAGGATGGTGGCTCAGAGGCTCCTGCTCAGGGATCAGGCATGGCAGGTGCTTCTGACTGCTCCGCTCTTCTCCAGGTCCTTCACCCCCTCCCTGGAGACATGAAGGTAATCAGCCCATTGGAATACCTCTCCCAGGTCCCCCAGATTTTCCTGAGGAGCTGTGCCCTGCTCTCCTTTTCCATACTCCTACAGGGAACCTACATTTTATCCAGAGTCACCCCTTTGCAGCTTGCTTAAGGTGAAAAGTCCAGTGGGATTTTGCTTGCCAATCCCGTGTAAAAGAAACACATGATCTGAAAATTATGTTGTCGTAAAGTTTAATATTGAGACATGAGAAGCCATTAGCTTGTTGTCATTCCCTGGCAAAGATCCTAATTTTGGTACCAAACTTAGTACTGGATGTCTTCTGTCCAGTCAAATAGAAATAGCACCAAAAAGCATCCATTTTGTACAAACTGAAAAAAGACTGGCTGTACAGTAACATGGTAGAAGCCTCAGTGAGACAGGGTAGTTATCACATGGTGCCATCACATCATTTGCAGGGCAGTTATTAGTTTTATTTTTCCTTGCAGTTATGGCTCAGGACAGGGAAAATGTGGTATATTGCTTTCTTTTTTCCTTTTTTACTCAGGAGATTGCATGCTTTGTCAAGAGTGCATTTGTTAGTCTCAGTGTCATATTTATATTAAAGACATAACAGAATCCTACTGCACTATCAATTGCTTTTCATTACCCTTGTCTTTGCTTGCAAAGGTCATCACCTCACATGTGAATCAAATTTGGAAAAGAGTATTTTCTTTAGAAGCAGAATTGCAGTCTGAATTTCAAGGCAGTGTGGTTTAAGAAAGTTGATGTAACATCTTCCCGAGCTTCCTTTTAACAGATGAAGTTAATTCAGCACCTTTGTGTGGGCAGATTGCATTCTCCCCTGTCAGAGTTGCCTTGCTTTTGTTTTGTTTCACATTTGAATAATACATTTGATTACCATGGCAAATGTTGCAGCGTATGCACGCCTGACTGTAGTGCCTAATTAACTGATGATAACAAGGCAGGATTGCCCTCTTCTCTTTCATAAGCAATCATATACATGACAGTTCTTTTATCTTTCTTCAAAATTGACTTGCTCTCCTGACCCTGAAGCAGCTCCTGTTTTGTGTGTTTACCTCTGATGTCTTTGCAAGACTTAATTTTCTGTGGCATATCCTATCCAGTTGTAATTAACACATCGAACAGCAAAGAAATAGTTCTGCTTGCAGATGCCTAATGGAGGAATTCTTTCTTCCAGTAATTATACAGCTTCATTTTACTCATTCCCATTGACCTACCAGGATTTTGGGTTGGGTTTTTGTTGTTTGGTTGGCTTTTTTTGACAACGACACTGGTGCAGGGCTATTCAGGTAGAGAAAACAAACTAAAACATCAGTTTGTGGTCAAAAAATAGTTTATGTCCACATATCAACTTAGGGGCAGTCACTGGTAAGTTTGGTAAAGGTTTGACCTCAGCAAAGTTAAATTGGAGCTAAACAGTGCTGTCATCTTGCATGTACTTAATCCTGAAGTCGAAGGCCTGTTCTTATAATTAGAAACTTCAAGAAGCACTTGACCTATTTTAAGGAAGCATTGAAGTTGCATGTACATAAAGCAAATATTTTCCACCATTGTATCTTTAACTGAACTTAGATTTTAAATGGATGAAACCAGGATTTCTACTTACTGTTTTATAGCTAGACTGAGAATAAAGCCATAATGAATCCAAGTTCAAAGAGAGGAAGGTAGAAGAGGAAAGGTTGGCAGTTACAGCAATAAAAACAGGGGCAAAAAGAACAGCTTTTCTGAAGGACTCAGGCTGGAATAATAATGATAGAATTGTCTAAATCGATATATCTCTTGTCAGCCTCACGTCTGATGTTTGAATCAGTCAGGCCTTTTCTGCAAGAGCTTTCCTCAGGAATATTGAATTATTTATTATTTGTATCTTTTTTCCTTCCCTTTCTGATGATTTTTTTCTTTTTTTTTCTTTTTTTCCTAACTTAGTAAAATTTGTTTTTTATGCTGCCAGGTTCAATGTTGTCTGCTGTTTGATAAATAGCAGTAATTGGGTGTATAGCAGAAGTCATGTAAAAATGTATGACTTCAATTACATCTGGAACAATTTTTTCT
>JAWWMS010000043.1:4246377-4259000 GCA_035048045.1 Chlorospingus semifuscus
CTCAGCTTGCAGTCACAACGTTGACACACATATATCATAATCTCAGTCATCTCAAGATGTACAGTGTAGGTGAAGGCAAATTCGGTATTTTGCAGCCATCATTTATTTTATTATCTCTATCCTTAACTGTTCCATCTGTGGTAATCATACCCACTGTGGTCAAAAGCGATTCCTTATCTCCGTAGGTCGGTGCTTATGAAGTGTCCAGGCTTCTAAAGACTACTGTTAGTAATTCCTAAAGCTCTTAGAGAAGTGATTAGGGAGTCATGATTGCTCACAAATTGAGTCTTTTTTCTGCTTGACACTGATCCTGTGATAGTCTCCCCACTTAAACCTCACCAGCAATTTGCCTATAGTTGCAGCTAACAGGAGGTGATTAGAGGGGAGTTGCCCACTGCCTTTTTACTTCTGTTGTAGTGGCACGTCAGGCAGAGGCTACTGAATCAAAGCTGTTTTCCTATTAACTCAACACCTCCTAACGCATTAGAGCCCCTTTTATCTAATCGCAGTCTGCAGCTTCCAGCGCTGTTTTAATGCGGCTTGGGATTCCTTTTAAAACATCGCAACTAGCATTTTTAATAGTAGAGAACAAAAACAACAAAAAGCAGAATACCTAAAGATAAAAGCAAAATAATGACACTAACAGGTCTCATCTTTTATCAGCAGATGCGTGTAACCCCGATTAAAATTACAGACAATTGTCGCCCTGCATCAATAGACAAGCAGACTCCACTTTCTCTAAACATTACTTTAATTGCAAGCCTGCTGACAGGTAACTGATGTCATACTTTTGAAGTGATAATGGATGCATTTACAAGCGAGAACAGCACCAGTGAAATCGAGAGTTAACTTTTCTAAGTAGTATTTACAAGAAGGAGAATATGAAAGGCCTCAGTGAAAGTTTCTAAACATTTGCTACTTTTTATTTTGACCCCTTTCTAAAACATATCAAGTATTAGATTCGGGTTAATTATTTTCTTGGTATGATACAAAATCTTCCCCCTGAAGCCTACATTCTCTGCTTTTATAAGTTTTGTTTATAAGATGCACTGTTTTATACTTTGCTACTCTATTGAAGGAGGTGTTCATTATTTTATATTATTCTAAGGACACTATAGGAATGGATTTTAAAAGAATTCTGTAGGAGCATACAATATGAAAAATGTCCAACTGCTCTAATTTAAAGTTTCTTATCCCCTTTCTATTCTTGAGGTTTACTTTGCTGATGATAAAAGTGTGTTTCAGGAATACCTGAATGAATATATTTTATTTATATACTTTAGAGAATATAATGTGAGGAAGTTATTTTAGCATGTATTAACAATTTGAAGTGGACTGCTAAAATATAGGAAAACACACACTGATTGTGTGTGGGCTCAGGATCAGCCAGCTCATCTCATTGAGAGACACAGACACCACAAAAATTTCCCCCGTAATGACAATTAATGGTTTAATTTGATCCTGCAGGACAAGAATAAACAAAGCTGGACAAAGTTTTCTGCTTTCAGGCTGTTGAGAGATAATTTCCTATGAAATGCATACATATAGATAAATGAATGGAATAAATCCTGGAATTGTAAAATGTGTTCATTTCTGAAGATGCCACAGGTCTGTCATGAATGTCGGTATGACTTGAGTCATATTTTCTCCCAAAACAAAAAGCATTACTTTGCTCTGTTTTTTGTTTGGTGTTGTTTGTTTGCTTAGGTTTTGTGGTTTTTTAAGAGAAATACAAATTATGGGAAAATCCTGGTGCCAGTGTTTGGTGCCTATTTTCATTTGGCTGGCCAAAGCAGACAGGGCAGGAACAAAGCCAGAACCAGGTCACTCCAGAATTCCTGCTCCTTATTTTTCCTTTCACATATTACTGTTGTCCTGCTGGAGCTGTCAGCTACATAGGAAAACTTCCCATTATGAGGTGTTCTAGTCCAAAACTTCCCACCTTATGGAAAATCCTTTGGAAGGGGACTGGATCCATGAGGGAATCCTAAGTGTAAATGAATTCCATTTGAGAACCCATTTTGCAGGAAATATTTTATTGAGGAACCCTGTTATTCTTTGGTTGTTACATTTTGTCTTCAATTGTACATTGTGTTTCTCATTTTTAATATGGCTGCAAAAATGTATCCCATAATTTTTTATAAGGGAGCCACGTAATAACACCCATCATTTGTCTTTTCTTGGAAATGGAAGACATGGATAGACTGTTTTCTCTTGTACACTCATTTGGGATTTTTCTTTAGGTGGCAAATACTACACATAAAGTTATTATGACATTAAAAATATCACAAATTCTATTATATAGAAGCTGATGAGCTTTTTGGTATTATAAAACCATAGTGATAAAAACAAAGACCTCTCAGAACTATTTCTGCATTGGGCTTCATGCTTTTTGAAGGTACTGGATGCAGAACATAGAAAATAGATGTAGAACTGACAAGGCATCTGTCTGTAGGACTGCTGAATGTCCAGGTCTTTAAAGTTAATTTTGTTTATTTAAGTAGTTAATGTGCTTTAGTTGTAGGGTGAAAAGCTACCAATTCATTATTTTTAGGGACCCTGAAAAATAACCTTTGTTTCATGTTGTTTTGTTCCATTTTTGTAGAAAATAGAGCCTCTCTGATTTTTCTGAAGTGCTGTGGAAGTAGCTGGAATTTTAGATTGGTGCAGTTATGCAGGCAAAACTTATTTTAGGTCATTACCTAGTAACTGTGATAGGGGAAAACATTATTTTTGTATTTTTAAAACTTAAAGATTTATCTAAAAAGTAGATTTCTATGTCATATCAACAAACTTTGTAACTTTGCTCAACTTCTTTTCTTTCCACCTTTTCTTTTTTTAGAAGGCTTGAGGCAATGGGCAGTTGTGGCAGAGAAGTAGAACAGTGTTTAATTGGTGATTGCAGCCTAGAAATTTGCAAAGTCTGCATAGATATGGAAGGGTACAAAATTGCTGCCCTGAAGGAGCCAGACTCTTAATGATGGGTAAAGGTGAAAAAGAAAATAGTGTGAGATGGATGAAATCTGAATGGGTTCAGATTTCATTATATTAACAGCTTCCAGTTTTCCCAAAGATTAATTACAAAATTGGCCATTGCAGGATTTTGTTCTTTCATTCTCAGAGTCCTGCCTTGACTCCTGCAAATGCCCTGCTCCCTGTAAGGCAGCCCAGGTTTTCTCCTGGGGGAATGCTGAGGGTATCCCACATTCTGGCTGGGGCTGGAAGTGGATTTTACTTCCAGGGAAATGCTCAGGACTTGTTTTGAGGCTGCCAGGATGAAAACTTGGCTCTGGAAGGAAAATCCAGGTGTGTGCAGGGACAGGGAGTGCAGGGATCTCAGGGGCACCTCCCTGTGCCCAGAGCCAAGCCCAGCTCTGTTTCCAGCCCCCTGAGCCCTGGCTTTGGTGTGCAGGAACTTTTCCCTCTCTTTGATGGAACCCTGTTAGCACACTGATGTTCTGCTGCCTTCAGAGTGCACCTCCCTGCCTCACAATGGGCAAAATAAATGGTTAAATACCATGGGGATGTCCTGCTTTCACAGCCTGTGCTTTTATCAAAAACAAAAAAGAGAAAACTAGTAAATAGGAGGGCGCTGGGAGAGGTCTGCTTTGGCAATTTCCACAGCAATAAATTTGGTTTGGTCTCTAAGAGTAAAATTGAATTGTATTGTAGTGAAGTATGGTGTGTAATACAGACATGGAGCATCAAACAGTGACCTTTGGTGTTTCTTGTGCTCCTTTCTCCTTTGGAGGCCAGGCTTTAGTGTATCTAAGGAGACCTGGTTGGCAGGTAGTTTTAGAGTTTCATTTCTGAGAAAAAGCTTTTAAAAGCTGCAGTGCAATGAGCAGTGCTGTTATTGGGGCCCAGGCTGTCCTTCAGTGAAGTCAGGCCTGTAATTTTCATGCTGGCACAGTTTTAGGGGTGGGGAGGCAGGGCAGGCTCCAGTGGTTCCACAAGTGATATGACAGAGCAACTAAGGCTTGTATTTGGACTGCCCTTGTGGTACTTTTATTATAAACTCCTAGAGAACTTCCACTTTTTTTTGAGCATGTATTAAAAATTAAAAGCCCAAAGCATTTCTAGCACTTTTGCTGTCTGCACTCTCCAGAGGACAATCAGTAAAAGGCTGATAGAACCTTCTTCTTCTGTACCTCCCATTAGTCTCTTCTTAGGCTGCTTGTGCTGGAGAGTGGAAAAATGTGGCTGCATCCTCACCCACATCCCAGGGGAAATAAGGGAACTCTGCAAGGAATGGGGATGTCCTGCCCTTCCTTGTGCCTGTGTGAGTGTTTGTGCAGTGCTCACTGAACCCGTCAGGAAACTCATCATGGTGCAGGTGACCAATTTATTGCAGGTTAATTTGGCCAGAGCCAAACCCCCAGCCTTGTTCACCCCTGTTCCTGTGCAGGTTTGGGGGGTACCTGTGAGAGAGGCAGGAGCAGCTGCAGGACTGGCACCACTTTGGGAACAGCCGCTCCTGCAAGCTCATCACTGGGTCATGGCAATAGCAGAGAAAGGAAAGAAGGAAAATAAGTAAAAAAAGTTACTGGCTATATTCAAGAATGTTTCTATGTTCCCTCTGACCATACAGAATATTTAAAAATGCTCATTTGTTTGTATTCAAATCAGGACAGCTCAGAGCTGCATTTGGAACTTTGCATGTCCTGTATAGGACATTGTGAGTCCTTTCTTAATTAAACAGCAAATATGTGTTTGGACAGTGGCTGATGCTATGGAAATGGAGTTTCAACCTTGAAGATTTCTTACCCAGATATTAGCATAAGAATTGTTTATAGTAGAATGCATTACAGCTTTCTTTTTAAATGTCTCAAGTTGTGTCTCTTTGTTGTGTTTTCTTTTTCCTCAATAACATTAAATTTTGCCTTCTTTTCCTTAATTTTTTCCTTTTTTTCCTTTTTTTTTTTTTTATTTGAACATGTCAGGATGCAGAATTGGGTACATTATTTAATTATTTCTTTTTGTTTCTGAAATTATCTATGGTTAACTTACAGAAGTTGGTATATACAAAAACAAAACAAAATCCTATGTAAGCAAGCAATACTGCCAGTCTAAAGCAGAAGTTATTCTGATGACTGATTGACTCCAAAACATTATTTGGGTTAATGAAAAGCTTCTACACAGTGTCAAGGATATTTTTCATATTTGAATTTTATGGTATAGCTTAAAAACTATGTAGAATTTATAGTTTTTTTGGGGTATTTTTTGGTGCGAAATAGTTCTTTGGTGCAAAATTCTAGCAACCCCATTGCCAATATTTGAGAGCATTTATTTTGTTCTTGGGTAAATTATTCTTCTTCAGGAGCATAGGCCAAGTAATAAGTAGATGAGAGATAATGTGCCTTTTGCTAAGATTTTGTCTCAATCCTCTGCAGAGAGATGTTGATGTAAACTATAAGATGGAATATCTGCGCTACATCTGGAAGGTTTTTTTTCTTTTAAAATGTGTAACTGTTTATCAACTTCAGCCCCTCTGCTCCTTGCAAGGTTATTTCTGTAAAACCATCTGAATGTTTTTATGACTTTTTCTATATATGTAAGATGCAGAGTTCACTAATAACAAACTTGTCCTCTCTGACAATCCAGTTTTACCTTTTCTCTGACGGGCAGACACATGACATGTTGGCTCTTTAATGTTCTAGAGAGAGGGGAAAAACATTTATTTACTAAAATAAAAAGTCCCAAACAAATTCTATTGTTAAGGAGGGATTACCTTAGGAAGAACTGTTTAAAAACCCAAAAAGTTTGTACAGTCAGCATGGCTCTGCTAATAGTTCTGTTCCCAGACACATCAAGACCTCAATTTCCTCACAGCAGTGAGTCTATTTCCTCACAGCAATAGAAAACACCAGATTGTACTGGGATATCCAAGTGGAAGATAATCACTGCTGTAAATGCTTGTCTTGTCTTTAATGCCTTGGAAAAGTGACTTGGTTTCACTGATTCTAATATTATATATGCTTCTTTTTGTAGAGCAGCAAAAGCTTTTGGGTTGCTCCCATTTGCATCAGTTTTGGTTCTTTCCTGAGATTTTTTTTGTGTTCATTATTTACATTGTGGTAACATTTAGGGATTGAAGTGTGAAAGCTACAGGCAAAGATTATTCTGCCTCATCTTTTGGGGGTTAACTGAAGGTGGCAGGACTTTGGGGCTGTAATTTGGACACCTGTTAGACTGATAGAGTTTTTGCTTCTTTGATGGGTTTGATAGTAGTGTCTTGAATAGTCAGCCCCATGAGAAATGTGTTGCTCTAAACCAAAATAAATTTGGTTTGCAAACAGACCCTGTACAGTCTGGTATAAAATGTGCCCAGTGGAGGATATTTCAAGTAAAGGAGTAGTCATGTTGATAATTTTCTGTTCCTCAGTGTTTCCACCCTAGACCTACAGGATTATCGACGTGATATGTTGTATAAGTGTTAAAATGGGCAATGAAGGGAAGATGTGCACTTCAGGAAAAAAAAAAAACAAAAAACAACCAAAGAAGAACCAACAAACCCAACCCTTTTATTGGATCTGTGCAGTGTTAGGAGGAGGCTCCTGGCTGTCTGCCATCCCCAGTGCTCTGGTACCTGGCTGACACTCAGTCTGGAGCACAGAGGCTCTCAGGGGGCTCTGGGCATCACCCACAGGAGGCTGTGTGGCTCAGGAGTGAGTGCACCTGGAACACAAATAGCTCATTCCATTCCTGTGCTGGAACCACAACTGCTCATTCTAAATCACAAACCCAGGATCCACTGCAGACACAACAACAGAGCCCTCTGCTCCCAGCTGCTTCTCTGGGTGCTTTTCTTTCAGGTTCTTCTGACTTTCCAAAACTTCAGATAAAGCCAAGAACCAAGCAGAGTACTTGCTCATCTTGGGACATCTGCAAACTGAACAGAGTAGGAGGCTACAAAGTTCTTTTCGAGGAATATCATGTAGTTTTGCTTTCTTTCTGATTTCTTTGCCAATTTTACAAAGTCTCGTTATGGATAAAAAAGATGAGGAACTCGCACATAAAGCCAAGAATTTATTATTAATGTAATTGAGATCTGAAGCCTTGTCAAAGAGTTATTAATAGTACAGTTTTAATTTTTACAAAAAGGATAGCAAGCTATTATGGAACAAGTCTCCAGAATAATAAAGCAGTCAAACTTGATGCCTGAGTAATTGATGCCCTCCATTCTAGCAAATGGGGACATATAAATGCTTTTTGTTGACACCTCACAGGATTGTGTCAGCAAGTCTAAATTTTTCAGAGAAATGAAAGGAACTTGGAGACATTGTTGTCACAGCACTATGCAAGATTCTGTGGTAGTGCTAGCTCTTATTTCATGGAGAGGTCAGGCTGTAAATGCCTTCTGGAACTCAGCTCTGCCTGGTGTTCGCTTCTATCCTGCAGCAGTTTCATTCCACCACTCGCAGTATTGAAAGTGATGTGTGCATATTTTTAAGCATATGTCTCCAATGTGGAAACTTCAGAGTTGCCTTTTCCTTCAGATTTTACTCCTATAGCAGCTTTTCTATACCTAATAAAATCATATCAACTTTCAGTCCTTTAATCCTCTTTTTGTTTTTCTCATTCTATCACAATATTATTGTTGATTCTTTCTGCACAGAGATAGGAAGTTTGCAGTGTTCAGAGTTGTCTGTTGCATCAAGTCATGGCAGAAATAATCTGCATTATCACATTCCTTATTTATATTTCATCAAAACTGCTTTTTCTGGGCTCAGCTTTGACTGTAAATGGAAAGGTTTTTCATTCGCTAGGAAAACATTTCTTAGGAATGTATAGAATTTGGAGTGGACTTACGCTATGTGTTCTGTGGCTCCTCTGCCTTGATTCCTGTTGTTCCCAGCATTTGGGTTAAAGTTAATTTCCATTAAACAGCCAGAAGTGTCTGTGAGTTGATGCAAAAAAAGCAAAACTACATTATCTCAGCTGTTCATTATGGGGAATGATAGGAAGGCAAGGAAATACTAAAAGTAATAGGTAGCCATGGTGGCTGGTTTGTCAAAGGAGATGTATAATTTGCTTTGTGTGGGAGTGTTTGAATTTTTCAAGTTCATGGGTTTGGAAAGCACCTCAACATAGACTATCCAGAAGTTTAATTATCTTATTCTGTTAGGTTAAATTACTAAACAGCTTCTTCAAAGATGCTGTTCTGTGTTTGAATAAATATAATATGCAAAAATGTGAAAATTGCTGCTGGTATGATACTCAAGTGGGATGTGGTGGCTTTGTGGTGTCATATTTTGAGATGTTACTTAAAGACACACAAAAGGACACTGTCACTCTGTTATTAATGTTCAAAATTGTTGATGCTGTGTGAAGTGTGTTTTTTCTAATTAGAGGAAAGCTGTAGAGTACCATTTCCATAATCAACATGGGAACAGAAACTCAGCAAAATTTCATGTATTTGCAGTGAAACTGCTCTTCAGCAACATAAAAATGGCTTTTATACCATAAAGGCTGTAATTAGAAAAAGTCAAATCAGTTGGAAACGATTAAAGCCAGAACAGGCTAAGCTGCCTGCTAAATATTTGTCTGGAGATTAGCCCCACTCTTACAGCCCGTGAGAAGCATCTTTGATTTACTTATAATGCTTGACGTGGCAAAGATAATCCTGCAGAAGGCAAATGAACACAAATTTAGATGTGCTGTTTGGCTCTCTTTGTTGATTTGACAGGAGGCAGCATATTGGAAGTGATGTTGGAGAAATGAGTATAGGGTCACATTAGACAAATTGCTTAACACCCTCCCACCTCCCCCCTCCCTGAGCATCATTTTAAATTCTTTAAAAAAACCTCCTCATTCTTTTAAGCTTTTAGGATGCACTTTAGAAGTCCACGTGGAATAATTTTCCGTGTGTCTGTGAGACAGTTGATGTGAGTCTCATTGTATTTAAAATTATAGTCCTGAGATGGAACTTTCTGCTTGTTGCTTGTCTGACATCAGCTATTAAAATGCAAGTAAAGCTTGGCAGGTATAAATTTGAAGAAGAAAAGAAATTATGTAAGAATATGAGGATTGTTAATATTAATCAGCTAGTTGAGGAGGAATGATGGTTTACCCTGCAGATGAGTTCTGCTGGAAAAACAAACAAACAAACAAATAAACCAAGCTTGGGGTGGTCAGTTCCTTACTGACACCCCTTGGTGCACTTCTGGTAACCAGAAAGGAAAAGAGAGAGAATTATTTGGGTTGGCAAACTGGAAATATAGTTGGAAATATGGACTGGTCATTGCACTGGCTTGCAGATTTAATGGTGTGAGCAGAAATGAATTATTATAAAAGCCAGCCTGTGTTTGGGATATTGATGAACTTCCATATTACTGTTTACCCTTGATTGCACCAGGTGTAACAGCACAGAATGGTGAAAATTGTCAGGCATGTAAAGATGAAGGATTTGGTGTGAGTTTGGGATTCAGCAGAAGTCAGCTTCTTGGTGTAGATCAAGTTTATACTTTGTGTAGTTTTCATTTATAATCTCCACAGCATCCCAAACTTTTTGTTTAGCCGGTGAAAATATAATCAGCGTAATATATTCTCCTACTGAATTTTAAACAAGACCATTAAAACTCCTTTAACGTGCTAAAGTAAGCTTCAGAGAGGGTTTCCATTTCATCTTTGCTGAGCTGAGGCTGCAGCACTCTTTCCCTTTGCACCACAGTGAGAGGCTGTCAATAATTCAATAGCCATGGCCTTGATGGGCCAAGGCCTAACTTAGACTTTAAACAGAGCCAAGCAGCTTGTCAGAGTGTGATGTGCTGTCAATGCCTGACTGATCTATACTGCATGAATTCTCCCCCAGCTCTTGATGTATCCCTGGGAATAAAAAGAAAGCAATTTTAGAAGTAGACCTAGTGCGAAACACCTGTTTGTTTGGAATTTTTAATGAGGGAAAGTTGTGTTAGTAATGAAGCTCAATGAAGTCATTGCATTTTTGCTTGGAGGACCCACACTAAATTCATCTCTAATGGCATTGGTGTGTTTTCACTTCTGTCAGGAAAAGGAGTCACGGTGTTTGCAAATATGTTAGTGCCTTAGAGCAAGTTCATTTGGAGCAAGACTTAATAACTAATGACAAGTAATCCGAATGCTTAATCCAAATTACCTATTTGCATCTTTCAGTTTTATTGATATTATGCTGTTAACACTCAGTATTGCAGTAATGAAACCTTATCAGAGCTATTTGTTTTTGGATTTCCCCCCACACAGTAAGTGACATATATGATGCGTTCACATCCTTTCTAAGTGCTCTACACTGAAGTTGCTCATATTTTATGGTTTACATGGAAGCTGAGAAATCACTTGTTTTTCTAAGAAAATAGTTGAGAGAAAAAAAGTAGAGCTCATGTGGCAAAGAGTCGTATTCCACTCCTCTCACACTTTATAGTTAAATTTAAAAGCAGAATTATATCTAAGGTGGCTTTGAAAAGCTGCTAGAAAGATTACATAAAGTTTTATAATATTTGTCTGAGAATCAAAAAGCTAGTGTTATTAAATGCATATTTATTTATATTTCAAAGCTTTTGAATTTCACTTGTGTTGCTAAGCTGCTTTTTTGATAAATTTTATTGGTTTTTAAAGGACAAAAGTAGCATTGTTAGTCTCACTCTAAATGCATTTGTATTGCCATTGTCTTCTTTACAAATTCATGTCTTAAGAAGTTTCTATATCTGCAGTAGGTTTTATGAGACACGTAGGATTGCAGCCTTCAGGTACGTTTTTAATGGAGACACAAGAGAATAATAGAAAAATAAGCATGGCCCTTTTAATGTTTTCAAAATGCTGGAAACTTGCACAGTGGATTAGATAAAGTGGGCTGGGGTTTTTTTGGTAAAGCTTGTTTAATTTTAAATTTAAGTAGCTTGCTCTGTAAGTTCTGATTTTTCAGAAAAAATTATTTCATTACTTGGGTTGCATTAATGGTGTTGCAGCTTTCATCCTGTGCACATTGAAGCAGAGGAAACTGTACAGAATATGGTTAATAATGTTTGTGACTAAGACTTTATTTTAATGCGTGGGTGCCTCTTACTCAAGCAGGTAAATGAACTGAAGCTCCCACTGCAGACTGTTGAATGGAGAGACAGCCACTTTTTCTCTAAAAAAGCAATAAAAAATGGGAATTGTGCTTTCCTGTTGTCTAAGCTGCTCCTTGAACTACCCGATAAATGGTCCTACTCCCTTTTGGTGCAAAGTGAGGCTGATTTGTTTAACTCAGAGCTGAGCATTGTGTGCAGGGCTGTTGGCTTGTGTTGATGCTGGGTAAGTGATGCTGTGTCTTGAGCAGCCAGGAAAGGGCTTTGCATGAAACAAACTTCACACCCCATCAGTTTACCTGCGTGTCTCGAGGTGTTGTGTGCTCATGGCACTTGACAGAGTGCAGAGTAATTATATCAGTGCAACAGTTTTCATGGCAATAATTTTTTTTGTTAGGAAAGGTTGTGCATGTCAGATTTTACAGTCTTTGACAGTTTTGGTCTGTGATCTTCCAAATAATTAATTCTTCCACATTGAATAAATACTTTTGACTCTGGCTGCATAGTTGGACAGAAGTAAGGAAAGCAAAATAATCTTTTTTTTTTTAAATTTATTTTGACTTTGAAAAATGCTGCAGCCTTGATGATGTGCTGCCTTGGGTGATGGGCTGAAGACTGTCAATGAGATTGTTACACACCATCATAAGCTGAGCACAGAATGAACTTGGCAAGAATAAGAAACTATCCTGTTTGTAGTGCTGTGTATAAAGTGCAAGCAAGGTGAAAATACATTATTGAATATTAGCACACTTGCAAAAATGTAAATGGAAACCATTCATGTGGGATTGCAGTGGAATGAGGGGCTGCTTCTCTTGGACTGTTGGTTACATTCTTGTTTTTTCTGCACAAATGAGCAAGTGGAATTTGGTTGGTTTTCCAAGCTGATCTGTGGAATTGTTGGAACACACTTGCCATGCTGGCAGATCTTTGCTCCCCCAAATTCAGTCAGGCACTCCTCTGATGCATATCTGGGCATGGATCTGTGTCTGAACAGCTGCACCATGCGCATGGCAGCAACTTTTGCTAGAATTAAGATATTCTAAGACCATTTTTAGCAAATGACATTCGAGGCTGGTTCTCCATGAGTTCTTTCCTTCTCCTGGTGCACAAATTGGCCTGTGCAGGACTCACAGCTTTTGTTGTCACAAGTCTCGAGGAATGGAAATCCATCCTGGCAGACATTGGCAGTTCTCTTTGTATGTGACAGAGGTAAGGAAGCTCTGCAGTCACCCCAGGATCACCAGTCTTCAGAACTAGATGGAAATAACCATGGATAACCATGATTTGCAAATTCTGTTGTATTTTAAACTGGGCTACTTATTACCATACCTAAATGTAGACGTCTAATTCAGAAGATATTAGTGAGGTTCCCCAGCTGGTGCTCATGGCAAAAGTAACTTTTGAAAATGATAGAAGAGATAAGCAACCTCCAACCCCCTGACTTTATCTAAAAATTTTTATTATTAAGGAAAAAGGAAGTACTTTCTGAGTTTTTTTTTTTCCCATCCTTTTTTTCTATTTTAAAAGATAATGTGGTTTTTTTTGTTGTTGTTTTTTTTTTTTTTAATTCATGCCTAT
>JAWWMS010000043.1:4259100-4297319 GCA_035048045.1 Chlorospingus semifuscus
CATCCTTTTTTTCTATTTTAAAAGATAAGGTAGTTTTTTTGGGTGTTTTTTTTTTTTTTAATTCATGCCTATTTCAGCTACTAAAAGGTGCTAAAACCATCAAATGAAATATCAAATGCACTCTCATGTGACTGAATCCTAGAGTGTGTGTATCTGCTACTGTTAGCTCTGCACATCTTGATTTCTCTTTGGATTTTAGTGTGTGTTTGATAGTTACTCACAGTTCCTTTTGCTAATGTACTCAGAAGAGAATCCTCTGGGTTTCCTGACGCTGCCTTTCCATACAGAACCATCTAAGCCCTACAAATGAGCAGGACTCTCTTAGCTTTGGAGCACAGAAGGAGCTGCATTTGGTGTAGCATGAGTTTGGAAACAGCCTTGCTTATCATTAGAAGCTCTGTATCTGGGAAGCACAAGGAGCTGCAATGGCTAGGTGAAAGTGAATAAAAATGAGGAGACTTGCAAACTGCTTTTGCTCCAGGGCTGGTTTTAATGAGCTTGTCCCTAATGAGTTGTCCCTGCAACTAGCTTCAGGCCTAAACAGATGAGGCAGGGGTTCTGCTAAATTTTTGATGGGATTTGCACTGGTTTTATGAGAAAGCAAGCAGTAGAGAGTGCAAAGTTGTGTCATGAATCTTTTACGAGAGCGGATTGTTGTCCGTCTTGTCAATAGGGATTGTGGGGCTTGATTGCTAATAGAAGACATGCCACATGCTGCTTGTGCTGACAAAGCTGCAGAAATGAGGAGGGAGCAGGGCCAGGGAAGGGTTGGCTTGTCGGGAGCAGGGCCCTGATGGCCAGGAGGTGATGCCTTCTCCAAGCTCCTCTCACTGATGTTACCGATCTGTGAACGGTGGTGTTTGCAGCCAGGTGTGGTCACTTCCAGAGGTCACTTCCAGTCAGGACTGCAGGGATCATCTTGTGTTTGTTCTGATGCACAGATGGAGTAAAAAACTCATTCAGCATTTGATATTTCTGTGTTCTAAGGCTTGTCCTGGTAGTCTCAACATGGATTTCTCATCGCGTTCTTTTAGCAGTTTGTTGGCTCTGGAAAAAAGAACATTTTTGGACATTCTCTCCAATTTGAGTGGTTCTTATTGATGTTTCCATTATGTCTATTATTACTATTAAGAACTATATAAAAAAGTATTTCTTAGGTTTGACTTATCCAACAAGATTAGGTGGTTACAAAAATGTGGTTTAACCTCCTTTACTGAATTTCACATCACCTTTTGACATTCAGGCTACAGTGTGAAAGTTTAACTGCTTGAAAGTTTTGTTTCCATTTATTTGTATATGATTGTTAAATATTATCTGAGAAGTGTAGGAAAAACAAATTTTCTTTGAAAAGTGATGTTTCTAAGATGAATTAACATCTTACATTGTTCCTCAAGTGCAATTTGACTCCTTCTCTTTTATATAATTTTCTTTTAAATTATATGGTGGAAGGAAGATAAATACATATTGTTGAAGTTTTGGAAAGTTAAAATAAAGACTACTTTAGTGGGAATAAAAACTAAAAGAATTAACTAAGATATAATTCCTTTAAAATTATTTTGCTCCTTAAAGTTGAGCAACTGATTAACAATTGCATTACCATCTTCTCATTTTTTATAAGTATAAATAGCAGAAATGCATTCATCAGGTAATTCAAAGATTATCCTCTTTAATATATATTCATGTCTCCATGGTATTTAATTGAAATGCAAAGTAATGGTAAATGAAGCCAAGACTTACTATGTCATGTACCACATTTTCTTTTCCTGTGTTTAAATTTCAACCTCTCTTTTGCCTGCTGCTACTTCTTATTTCTCCCATGCATATATTGTTTTTGTTTCTTTTTTTTCCTAATCTAATTCTCACTTATTTCTTTTTCTTGTACTTGGTCTTTAAAAGGTAAATGGGATGAGGAAATAGTATGTTCACACGAGCAAAAACTGCAGAAAATTACTAAAATGACTTGTCAAAGTAGTGGGGAGGATCTCAGAATGTGGTAACACAAATGTGTGTGGTATTACAGAAGAGAAAATGAGTCAGTATACTTGTAAAGGCTTAACTAAAACCAGCTTTAATACATGTAGATATTGTGTAGATAATGTGTCAATGCAGGTAAAGTGACCTCCTTACAATACATCTGCTGTGGCATCAACCAGAAATGACAGATCTGTGAATCAAATGAGATGATGAGCATCTAAATCAGAATTTCAAATGAATTCATTCTAGTTTTAGCAATGTTTTGTGTTTTCTTTGTGTAATATCCAGAGCACTCCAGAATTTTTCACATTAAGGTTCTAGTGAACTTTGTTTCATGAACTATGTATAAAGAGTAGCAATATTTCACTCTAGGGTTTTAGTAAATGGTGTATAACTTCTGCTCTCACCATTGCATTTTAGAGCTAAGTCAAATAACAGAGTTCCAAACCTATTTTTTCCACTTTTACAATAGGTCACATCATACTTAACTGTTCTTCCTCAGATATCCTGAGTACTTTGCAAGTCTTCAACCTGTTTTATCACAGCTCTTCCCTCCTTGCCTCCTGCTGTGTCTGCATTTGTTTTTCTTACAGCTAGAAATTAAACCAAGCAACTTCTGCTGAATTTGCCACAGATATGTGGTTCTATAAACAGGAACAGAATTTAGGAGATGTGCAAAAAATGCTCTCTTATTGATTCAGATGGACAATAGAACTACTTTGACTGAAGAGAAAGTCTGCCCTTCATTTTAAAATTTAGAATTTCAGCTCTGTCTCCAAGTCAATATTTGAAAAGTTTCATGGGAATAAAGTTCTCTTAAATTTTCTCTGGCTCAAAAGCAAAACAGCAGGAGGAGAGAGGTGTCATCACAGTAGCATTTAACACTCTTCAAAGACACAAGGCAATTCTTCTAGATAAAAGCAAACATGAAGTCGGGTTTTCTGCTGGTCAGGTCGTTTCTGAAGAAGAGCAAAATAATCAGCTTCTGTTGCTAATTTTGATTAATGTGATTTTTCTTGGTGATTTCAAGTGCTGCTCCCAGCCAGCCCCAAGAGCGGGATCACAAGCACAGGGAAGCATTCCCTCATTCTCTGGGGAGCACAGTGTCATCTGCTCTGAAGGACAGGGACTGGAGGCACAATTCAAGGGAAAATAATCCTTCATTCCCATTGGACCTGCTTTTGGAGGGGCTGATTAAAGAGGAGAAGCAGCTTTGAAACCGCGCGTTCAGTTGCGTCGCTGCTCAATTTCACATTCTTGGGTTCCTGCGCAGAGCTGAGAGGTTCCCCCTGCCCCAGCAGTGCCTTGGGGTGCTTGGCAGGCAGGTTCCATCCCCTGGCTGGGGATGGAGCTCCTGAGGGTTTGTGTGCTCCCTGGGAGATCCATAGAGGGATCACTTTGGGGCAGATCTGTGCTGGCTTCTCCTTCCAGGATCACTTTGGGGCAGATCTGTGCTGGCTTCTCCTTCCAGGATCACTTTGGGTCACTTTGGGACAGACCTGTGCTGCTTCTCCTCCCAGGATCTGGGGTTTAGCCAGGAAGGATGTGGGTGAAGGTTTTGTCCCTGGTGAGCTGGGGTGTGCCTGATCATCTTCAGCAGCTCAGGCTGTTGGCTGCTCTCAGCAGTTCAGGCTGAGACATTAATATCAATACTATATTAATTATTATACTATATTAATTAATAATACACAAACAGGTGTTTGTGCAAACTGGAGCCTTCTAAATACATCTGCGTTCTTGACACTCAGTTTCTAAGTTTGGGGTTATTCTTTTCCATTACAGTGTCTGATGTCAAATGTCAACAAAACCCAGGTACACAACCCTGAACTCTTTTTCCTTTTGTCAAAATGAGCAGAATATTGCCAGAACTTGTAATGGAGGAAAAAACCAAACAACCTAAACATGCAAAACATCAAGCCAAAGTGAAAAAGAATAAAAATATTAGATGGGATCTCAGGCAGTCTATGGAGGTCACTCAGTACCACACTCTGTGTCTTCCAAAGATGTGACAGGCAAAAAAAAAAGAAAAAAAAAGTTGTTTCACCCCTCCTACATGATGGTTCCCCCCTAAATTACTTCCCCCTTGAGACTGACTTTTCAAACCAAGTCCTGTTGTCTCACCTGGCAGTTTTTATAAAGCTGAATTCTCAGAAGAGATGATGATTGGCTTTTAAAAAGACAATTACTTTTTGCAGGCCCTCAACAGAAGCTAGAAACTAGGCTGTGTTTTGAAATTTGGCCTTTATTTTGAGGCTGAATGAATGAATGTGAATTTGCTCATTCCCAGCTAAGACATAAATGAGGTTTACAAACTGAAGATTGTATTCTTCAGTCATGTGAGTTTTTTGGGTTTTGTTTTCCTGCCTGTGCCTTGTGAGAAATGTTCCGTCTTTGCCTTTTCCTGTTCTGTCCTGAGATGTGGTTGTCATCAGAACAGCAGCAAAAATCAGTGCTTCATGTGTATCACTTTAGTATAGTCCTAAATTAATTTTAACAATTTAAAAAATAATTTATTTAGTTACTGCATTGTGTTTAATTTAGAGGTGCAGTCTGAGGTATCATTTTGCTCTCTAACACTAACTGAACTTAGGTTTGGATTTTTTGATGAAGTTTCTTTTCAATCAGCAGGAAAAACTTACCATTGCCATGTCAATTTAGGGGCTGGGAAAGTTACAGTACATTCCTTCTTTTTGTCCCTTACTGCAGTAATTTTGTAACTGTTGGCCTTTTAGCTACACAAGAAGCCTTCCTCTGTTCTCCTCATAGGGACAGGGTTTACAAATAGAGCAGATGTTTTATCTTAGAAACATGTTAAATAGTTTTTCTGCAGCTTATGCAAATTGAAATGCCCATAGTTTTACAATAATTTTTAATATATTGGTTATCTTTCTTTATATATATATTTCCCCTTAGCTTTAGTGTCTTTTAAATAGTGAACACTTAGAGGATATTCCTTAAAATGAATTATACATGTGTATGCTAGGCTGGGTTCTAGCCTGTGTTAAATGTAAAGCACTCTAACTTTGGTGGAGCCATGGAAGATTCGTGTCACATGTAAAGATTTTCAGGCTACGCATTTCCATTTGTAGGTTCCAAACGGCTCCTGACAAGCTCCTGGAGTGACAACACAGGAACATGATTTGTCTGTCAAGCAGGCTGGCCCCAGTGAGCTGCTGTGCGGAGCAGCCGGGTTCAGAGCTCTCCCAGGGCCCTTCCCTCCCTCCCATCACACCACACTCGGCTGCCAGCACTCCTCCTGGGACGGGCACAGAGGAACTGCAAATTCAGATGTGTTTTAGATGTCTGCGGGTATGGATAGGGGTGATCTGCCTTTTTCAGAAGTGTCAGAGTGGGCTGAGCGAGGCAGAGCAGTCAGGTGAACTCGAGCAGTCTGGGTGTCACTGGTGTCTGCTCCTTCCAGCATGATTCCTTGGAAAGTGGCATTTTTGTGAGGCACCAGGGCTATCAAATAACTCAGCTATTTGCATAATTGTGACAGTGGTCACAAGGGTTCTTGGATGAGGGAAGAGACGAGAATGTTGACTCTGTGTTCAGAAGGCTTGATTTATTATTTTATTATATATATTACATTATAACTATACGAAAAAGAAATGAAGGAAAGGTTTCTTCAGAAGGCTAAGCTAAGACTAGAAAAGAATGAGTAACAAAGATCTGTGGCTTGGACAGAGAGTTCAAGCTATCTGATCTGTGGTTGGCCATTAATTGTAAACATTCAAGATGGCCCAACCAAAAAATCCACCTGATGCATTCCACAGCAGCAGATAACCATTGTTTAAATTTTGTTTCTGAGGCCTCATCTTCTCAGAAGGGAAAATCCTAAAGAAAAAGATTTTCACAAAAAGATGTCTGCGACACAGAATAGCAAAAGTGCATGTTGTGGTGCTGATGATGAAATTAGGTTTATTAACTTTGTTAGCTAATTTTGCTTTCTTCCCTAGCAAGAGGCTGACTGAGAATTGCAGTGTGAGTGCTCCACACACAGCCTGCACCAAATCCTGATCTCGTTCAGCCGAGCCCACTGGCCAGCCCTGCTGCTCACCTCCCAATTCCCTAATCTAATCTCGCTCTGTGGGGTTTATGGGGGTTCATTTAGGCAGCAGAAGCTGTGCTGGCATTGTTACACGTGCCAGCAGCAATTTGTACCATCTGGGTACGGAAAGGAGAGGTTAGTGCTACCACGGAGAAAGATCTTTATTCTATTACTAAGCCAATATAATTCAAGAGTGGCTGCAGAGCAATTGGAAACTGAGAAATGGGCAGCTCTGTAGTTCTAGTGAAATGTCAAAGTATAATGAAACAAGGGAAACGTATTGCTTTGTGGTGTGAGCCAAGTTGCAAGCAGGTGGCAGCAGTAAATATGTATATAAATAACAATATGGATGAAATGTCAAGGTTTCCAGCTGGCTTTGTAAAGGCATTTCAGGAATATTATAGTTAGAGTAACAGCACAGCGTGACCACTCACTACAAATATGTATCATTTCAAAATGCATATATTTACATTAAGGGTTCAGGTGTCCTCAGGTTTTATCAGGCTTAAAATTTAGATTTTGGTGAAAAATAGCCTAAGAGTTTGGGAAACCCCAAACCATGCTGTTTTATGGGAGAGTTGCTTCCATCTGACACCTTGTTACTTCATGTAATGAAACCTGCAGTGGTTCTATCTTTTAAAAATTAATGAGATTAAGACAATGAGCTGTATGTGGAGAGATGTCTGCTTGCCAAGCCCCTAAACTTACATGGGATGAAAAATGCACTCAGGGTCTGTTCTGACTGGGACAGAAGCTCACACACAGAGACCTTTCAAACTGGAGAGCAAAAACTGCCAGTGCCCTCTTTAGGACACCAGAGTTCTACCTCCTGCTATCAGTTCAATGGTTTTATTAGCTTTGAGGAAAGAGGTTCTCTATCATCAACATTATAGAGGCTTCACAATAGAGAGCATCAAAGAAAAAGAAGAAAAAGCATTCTAAAATAGAGAAATGGTTTTTTTTCTATTTAGCATATGGCTGTTCATACCACCTTCTCTGAAATAGCTCTGACATGTTTCAGAAACTTTCAACTCAAATATTCCTAGTTGTGTTGCAAGCAAGTCACATATTGATTGGAAAAGTGGATAATGACAGTGACCTCTTAACAAAGCCTCTAAAGGCAAATGCATTAGCAGTTGTTAAACAACACCTGGGTTTTATTTGCTGTGTTGGTCCTTTAGAGAGCAGTATTAGCATTGCTTTGGGCTCCATCCCATGTCCTGAAGATCAAGGAATTTTGTTTACATTCCAGCAATTTGTAAATATGAGATGAACACAAATTAAACTGTTTTCAATATATTATAGGAGTAATTTAGATTTATGTCAAGGGCTAGGACATTATTCTCCAACACTGTTGCCTTTATTAGTTTAAATACTTATAAAAGACAAATAATGAAATGATGAAGTCATTAGAACTAGAGACTACCAGTCCACTAACAGGAATTAGTACAGTAGGGGCTGATAAATTACAGATTTGGGTTGTCAAAATAATCCTAAACTGGTTAATGAGTTTTTGTAACTAAAGCAGATCTCCTTATAATGCAGAGTCACTTAAGCACATCTGTTACATTGATGTATCACTAGTTTTATGGACCTGGATTAATTCCAGAGTAAACAGTGAGCACTCTGCTGAAAGGCTGTAAACATAGACACAAGTCATTCATCCTGAAATCCCCAAGCAGGATTTGCCAAGGGGCTGAGTGCCTCAAGTATTTTACCCTTTTTGATGTACCAAGATGCTACAGTTCTGTAATGCTGGGGGTCAAAGAGGGGAGGTGGCAAGGTTTTCTCCTTTCATTACTCATGGTCAAATTTGCCTCCCTCTGGGATTGAAGTGCTCTCGGTCCTGAAGTTGTTCCAGGAGTTTATGAAGTGTTATGAATTTGCTAACAGTGAAATCTGCAGTTTTCCAAAATCAAAGTCACCCAAAGTACAGGTACCCAATGAGGAACAGATTTTCTAAAACTAAATACCATACATCTAAACTCCTCTTCCAAATCCGGTGTGAGTCCCTAGACTGGAAGGATCACAGGGCCTAAAGCCATTAATTGCACATGAACTGTGTTTGACCTGATTTTAGAGTCTTTTTAGCCATCTTGGAATCTTAGAACATTTTGGAGGTTGAATTAAACATTTCATTTAGTCCATCCCTTCCATTTATTCCGTCTTGTGGCTTTTGCTTTGACATGCCTTCCCCTTTTGGCCATGGTATTGTTGAGGCAGTTGTGAAGAGATTAAGCTTTTCTTCAGAAATTCACATTGGGAGCAGGTTCAAAAGTGCAAAGTAACTTCTTGTTGTTGTTATTTAATGCATGCTAATACTGAAAACATGTTCTGAGATGTGGAAATGGCTCCATAGTAATGGTGTGCACTCTTTATGGAATTGTGGTAGGTAATACCTTTTGTTTTTTTATTTTTCAGTGTTCAGAGATTTCAAAAAACAGGGTTTAAACTCTTTTAGTACAAATGAGCTGTTTCATTTGTCGCTGGTACCAATCAAATACATGAGTGGAGAAGTCTATTTTTATTTTCTTTATTCAAGCCCCAAAATTATAGCAAAAAGCAGAGGTGCAAAATGGTTTCAGCAGGTCAGAGAATGTAATTTACATTACAGAACTGAGTTTTAAATTGTCTGATGTAAAGAGTCAATCTTGCTTGTTTAGAAGTGTTAGGATGTCAGATAAGAGAGATTGAACAAAAGGTAATTACTACTGAAAAACAAAAAAAAGCCAAATCCAAATGAATTTATGGAGGAACTTATTTCAGGTAGTGCTTAATTTTAAGGGACTAACAAATTTAAAAGACTGATTACATATTAAAATAAATCCTTGGATCATTATAGAAACTGTAAAGGTGGCTAAGTGAGAAAGACAATAATTCTTAGTAGCTCTAATGTGAGGAAAAGCTTAGAAATGGTACAAATTAAGGATTGTAAGATTTAATTTCCAGGTGGCAACCTTAAGATGACAAAAAGTTGGTGTAGGGGAAAGCAAGCTCTGGTTTGTGGAGTGTCATATGGAATTGTTCCATCTTGAGTAAATGCAGACTAAAAATTGTGAGTTCAGCCTGGGGAAAATGAGGAATAACTTGTAATTTAGGTGTAACTTTAATGGCATTTTCATCTGTTCCTAAAATTATCAGAATAAATTTACTGGGCATCTTCCCAGCACTTAGAATCACAGAATCACTTAAGTTGTATCTAGGATTCAGATCTAAATGTAACAGTGCTGCATCCATGCCCAAAAAGGAGGAAAACATGATTTCTTCTGTAGAGATCAGTTTGGGGATTTTAGGCTGGGCTGAATGCAAAGTACAGCCTTGCACCCAAACAACAGAAAAATTCAGAAATATTTTCAGTTGAAAATCTGAATTCAGAATCTGAATCTTCTTAATGGTAGCTGGAATAAGCCTCAGAGGTCTAAAGACAATGAATTTTAGGAAAGTCAGAATAATTATTTAAAATCCAGATGTCTGTCACATTATTTGTAATAGTGGTAAGTAATGAAATATTAAAGGAATTTTTAAGGATGAATTTATTTTTAGGATTATGTATCTTTAATATCAGTGATCATTATTTTTAATTGTCCCAAATCTTGTCTGGAGGGATGTCTCTTGTCTTGCACTCTGAGGAGCAAGAGTTAATTTATCCTTACTGGAATTTTACCCAAGGTCTGCAAAACCAAAAATTATTCTTATCAACAGGGAATTAGTTGAATTGAAATAAATAGGCAGATTTTACTCCAGTTCTTAATGGAGATATACATATCCATCCATCCATCCATCCATCCATATATAGCATAGATAGATAGATAGATAGATAGATAGATAGATAGATAGATAGATATAGATAGATAGAAATTGGGAGTGTCATTATCTTCCATAAATTAGAAAAGATTTTCTGTGGATGATTCCAATACAGCCACTGCTTTTAGCCATTCAGAGGTAGCTGTATATCCTTCCAAGGTAGCTGTACATCCTACCTATCTTTAACATGGATATTTAATGTCCTGGGACAAAGGCAGAAATGACAATTGAGCCCTTGGCAGATGTGCTATTTAGTGTGTAAATAATGGATAAATATTTTGGTTTTATTCAGCTGATCTATACAGTACTTGCCACTTCCTGCTGCAGATTTTGCAGCACATTAGAACCTACCTCTGGCATCTCTCAAAGTTGCCAACTGAACACAGCTCCAATATAAAGTAACTGGAGTGGGATTTGTGAGTGTCATGAGTTTTTAGCTGTTTATATGATATTTTTATAACCAAGTATTAAATGAGACACTAACACGTGGAACTGGGTTTAAATGAGCGCAGCGCTCGGATCAAAGGAAGGAACTCTCTCCTGAAAGGACAGGTCGCTGCTTTTCCCTCACAAGTGATCAAAGCTGCCTTCATTGAAGCTGTGGTTAAACACTGCTGCAGCATCATGGTTCTTAGGGCTTTTTTTTCTTTTGCACATCATTTTGCTGTACCCCCTACAAGGGCAGTGAAGGACCTCCTAGAAGAAAGGACAGCGTGTGTGGCAGAATTCCCCATGTGGCTCCATCACATTTGGTTCAAACATTTCGTATTCATATTGAGTCCCTTTTATGCTGGTTTTATGCTGATTATACCTAGAGGCCATTAAATGTTAGCAGATACTTTATATTTGCAATAGTGAATGCAATACATGGTATGAAATTCTTTTAAGGGGGGATGTTTGACATGGAGCATGAACATATTAAAGTGGATGTACTGCCAGAAACTCAGAGAGGTTGAGGGCATTTTTTTTGCTCTTTTAACTCTCAGCTGCTGGCTGTAGCTTATGGCTCTGAGGTGGGGAAGATGAGGTAAATTTTAACCATCCATTCCTGTGACTTTGCTGCTTTGAAATACTAACCCACAGAAGTTCATACAGATGATCATGTTTGTTTATTCAGGCAGTCCTGAATATGATTTTAAGGACTGTGCTGAGGGATCTAAATCTGGTTCTATTTTATTATATTCCCTAGAACTATTTCAGTTGACATACTGGAGGTATGAAGTTGAATGGAAAGGAGTACTGAGCAGAGTCTGATGTGAATAAATTGCTGGGTATTTCTGAGCTTTCACTGAGGAAAACTCTTAACCTGGCTGTAAAATAAGATTTTCTCTGTGGAGGGAGAGAGCAGCATGTTTGGAGTATATGTAAAAATAGAAAGAAAAGTTCAATGAGCTGAATTTTAGTGTTCAGAGCACTCCAGGAGCTGTAACCTGACAACAGGCATGTTGTAGGTAACCAATATAATTTGTTTCTTCAAGGAGAAGAGACAGGGATATGTTCTAGGCAGGGCTGTGCATCAGTTCCCAAAAGAGTCTGAATGTTCTGGAATTCTTCACTTGCTTCTTGCCTTTATGATCAAGAATAGGCCTTCTTCAAAGTGAAGGAAATAATACAGATATATTCAAATAATATATTATTTCCACATTTTTCTACAGCAGAAATGTAAAATAAAGATGACCTGAGTGTTATTTCTGTCATGTGGGTAGCACACACCCTTTAGACAAGGTGGTCATTGAGATGAGGATTAATATATTATAAATCTTGTTTAGGATTTCTGAACTGCCAAATTCCTACTGGGCTAAAAACCTTGGGAAGCTGAAAATAGCATTCCACAAGTTAGTTAGCCTGTTTTAAAATGTTTTTAATAAATTTTGTAATCCCATTATTCGATATTTAGAATACTTAAGTTTGAACCTTTTAGAGTGCTGATGTTGCTTGTATGTGCTGTCAAATGTCAAAAAAGAGAATTTCAGTTCCTGTTTGTAAATGAGTATTATTGGATCTGTGTTGCCTTGCACAAATCATGAAACCTCTCCATGCTTCCTTTCCCATATATGAAATGGACATAATATGATTTTTTTTTTTTTTTAAATTAATGCTTCTCAGCAAAATTGGGTGCATACTCCAGGGGGATGATCAGCTGGGAACCTCCTTTCAGTTTGGTTGAGGAGAGGGCACAGCACTTGTTTTCCTGTTTTCCCAAGCTGGCTTTGGTGTTCCTCTTGAGGCAAGGAGTGGGACAGGCTGCTGGGAGCTGCAGGCTCCCAAATCCCCCAGGATGAAGCCCAGGGAGGTGAGAGAGTGCAGGGAAGGCAAATGCACATCCCTGGCTCTGCCAGACCTCACATCACTGGGAGCTGCCTCTGAACAATTCCATCATTTCAGGCCTACTGAAAGTTGAGTAAAAAGTGGAAATTTTTTTCTGGTTTGCTGTAAAATGGAGGAAATGTAGCACATTTCAGTTGTCATTGAGGAGATGTTCTGGTGCTCTTCCTGTAAATGGGAAAATAGGCTTGATGGGTGTTCAGAGGCCAGGAAAAAAAAATATACAAAACAAAGGCTCCAGAAATCTGAACCAGAAAATGCTGCACTTGTCATCTTCTTATAAGGGAGCTGCTCTTTATAACTTTTCCAGATGCCCCCCATGATAGAAAAAACATCTTTTAAGGGCACCAGAAACCACTTAAATCATGTGTATAATTATTCCAATAGAATATTAAGCTAGTATACAGCAGTGTTCTGTAAGAGAGCACTATTTCAAAGCAGGTTCGCTTGTCACTGTTGTGTGCAGGTTTTTCACTTGTGAGGACAGAAAGGATTTTATGCTTTCAAGCTTTTAACACCTTTTTTCCCACTTTCAAATTTAAAATTACAAGCAATGTGATTATTTGAAAAATAAAGCAAAGAAATGCATTGGTGCTGTTGCCACCTACAAATCTGAATCTTTGCATGATAAGTTCTATTTCCCTTTTTGAGCATTTTTGGATCACTAACTTTAGACTTGCCCTCAGGTGATGCCTTGCCCAGGTATAAGAATCCACAATTCTCACAGGTGGAGAAGTGCACACTGTGTAGGAAAATAAGATTGTGTCACACCAATTTTATTTTTTTTTTCTTTGTCTTTGGAAAGAAAGTATTTAGGGACTTAATTCCAGTTTCTAAGCAAATGCTAGGCTGTTAGGTCTGCACTGTTTCAGACTGTTAAAAGCTGCAATCCTGAACTCTTTGTTTTTACCTCTATTTCCTTTTTCTTCACAAAATCCCTTCATAAAGATATTTTGGAGCTCTTTCCACTAAGTATTTATATCTCTGGTACCTGATGCTTCTCCAATTTCACCTTTTTTATATTAATATGAAATTTGCAGCTGCATCCTTAAATTTAATCTCCAAAATGCCTTTAGGATATACATATGATGCATACAAATACATACATATAATGCATACCAATAGGTACATATAATGCATACAAATACATACATGTACATACAAATCCATACATGTACATAGAAATACATACATATAATGCATACAAATACATATATATACATACAAATACATACATAAAATGCATACAAATGCATACATATACATACAAATACATCAGGAAAATCTGTTGAAGTGTAAAGAAGGTAGCAAGCTGTGTCTGAGAGCTCTGGGATTAAATACATCCAGCAAAAATATTTGACAGAACCTTTGAACATCCTGTCCAACAACAAAAAGAATGAAAATATCCCATCTTCTATACCTTGGTTTTTATCAGGATGCAGGAATGCCAAACAAGTGGAATGGTTCACTGATGGAGGCACAGCCTCCCCTCAGTCTGAGTGGTGGATTTGGGTGTTTTGGTTCATTTCTCAGTTTGATTTCTGAGATCAGCACCTGCCAACACCAGTGCTGATGGTTTGGTATGAAAGAGAGAATACCATGTCCTGAGCAGAGCCAGATTCAGATCTTGCAGTAAGTTTGCTGTGCCATGTGGCAGCTGCATCCAGAGCAGTGGCTGTGGTAAATTGTTCCTCTCAGTCACCATTTCTTGCACTGTCTTCATAGCAAAATACCCATTGAAATCTCTGTATTTTATAAATTTTGGCAATATTTGCAATGAAACCTTAACGTGCTTCTTTCTCTTTTGACACGTGTTGTATATATTGCATCTCTTTGCAGTCCAGGTTATTACAACAGCATAAAACTTTGGACTGGTTAACAGGGATTCAGCATAACCTGGTTAAAATAGTTTGGTTTTCTTTTTTCTTAGGTTTTAGTTTTTTTCAAGCAGACCTAGTTTAGTCTCAGCCTCATAAATACATCAGGAAAATCTGTTGAAGTGGAAAGAGGTAACAAGCTGTGTCTGAGAGCTCTAGGATTAAACACATCCAGCAAAAATATTTGACAGAGCCTTTGAACATCCTGTTCAACAAGAAAAAGAATGGAAATATCCCATCTTCTGTACCCTGTTTTTTATCACCGTAGGTACATAAAAGAATAGACATCTTGCAAATGAATTGAAATAGGATCCTATGTGACCTACCTTAAATTTGAACTAAGCTTGAAGTGTATTGAGGTTAGAATTGGTGACAATTAGAATTCTTGAAAGCTTTAAATCAGATATATTGAGGTCAGATAAACATGACAACAAGTCCAGATATCATTGCCTATTTATAGTTTACTGTGAAACTTAGAGAAAATAAGGAATTGTGCCCCAAATGCGGCAGGATGGAATAAGGGTAAAGGTTCCATCTTTTTTTCTATAAAGAAAAGTTCTTATTCAATATTTATGAATGAAAGGTGTCATGAAGCTCTTGATTGTGAGTGGTGATTCACTGATTTTGTGTGCCCACGGAACCACTTGGATTTCACGTGTTTGTCAGAGCAGTTGAGCAAATCTGTTTCACAAAGAACACGTGTGAGATCTGTGTTTGGTGGGATAAATCATGTATTGTGAGGCTCTGGGAAAATTGTTCTTTTTAATGTGGATCTGTCTTAGTGCTTCTTTTGCTGTTGTGCCTGCTCATGGGGCTTTGAGACATTTCATAAAACTTGCCATGAGATGATCATGGGAGATCCTGCAACATCTGCTTATGGCTTCTTCCTCCTTGTGAGAAAAAAAATAATTAGACAAAACACACTTATTTGGGTATCAATGCTTACTGCTTATTGAAGTTGGGATGAAATGCTGCTGATGCTTCTCCTAGTTTCTGTACAATGCTCTGAAGTGAGAGCTAAAAGCATAGCTTTTACACAGGTTTTATTTTTAATAATTTTTAAAGGCTGTTGCTGGTAACTAGCTAAAAGTTTACCCTTTTACAGTGCTTTTATCACCAGAGTATGTAATTTTCTATGGGGATTCCCTAAAGAAAACAAACTGTAAAATTTGGAAAAACCTTTTTTTTTTGATCCATAAGAAAAGCTATCAGCTGGAGGGTTTTATTACATGAATGAGTGAAAAATACTGTAGAATATATTTTAAAATTATTTAAAAGTCATCACTGCAAACAAAGTGGTTTATTAGAATGTTATGATCTATATATATTTGGATGAAATATGTCAGATAGAAATAATTTTTTCCTCATGTCTGAAGTAAGCACACATAATTAACTGTGAGAGATTTCATCTGTCTGAAAAGAAAACTTCTGGGCTGAGAGACACCTAAGTTTAAGTAGGAAACTGCTTCATGGGAAAAGAAGGATTTTCAATCACCACATATAGTAAATATTTAGGCCTTTGGCTTTACTAGGCTGAATGGTAAAGGAAAAATTAGGGGTCCTTGCAGATGTTCCTTAAATTTAAATTTAAACTTAACTACCCGCATTGTTATGGTGGAGCAATGGTGGATCCCCACACAAACAATGAGGATGGAGCATTTTTTATCAGTCCTCCTGCCTCCCTGTGCTTTCTCAGTCAGGCTTTTCTTGCTGGGTAAGACAGCACTGTTATTCCCAGGTGTGGAAGCACCAGTGGAGCAGGGATCTGGCTGTTCCCAGGGGGTAAAGGTTCCAATACAGCAGAGATCTGGCTGTCCTCATGTTCCCAGGTGTGGAGATGCCAGTGGAGCAGGGATCTGGCTGTTCCCAGGTGTGGAATTGCCAATGGAGCACAGATCTGGCTGTTCCCAGGGGGGAAAGGTTCTAATGCAGCAGAGATCTGGCTGTCCTCAGGTTCCCAGGTGTGGAGGTGCCAGTGCAGCACAGATCTGGCTGTTCTCAGGTGTGAAAGGTTCCAGAGGAGCACTGATCTGGCTGTTCCCAGGTGGAACTGCCAATGGAGCACTGATCTGGCTGTTCCCAGGTGCCAGTGGAGCAGGGATCTGGCTGTTCCCAGGTGGAATTGCCAATGGAGCACAGATCTGGCTGTTCCCAGGTGTGGAAGTGCCAATGGAGCACAGATCTGGCTGTTACCAGGCTCCTTTTGTGGAGCTGGGACCAGTAAATGCCCATCCCAGTGCTGCCCTGAATGAACCCCTCTCCTGCCATGTGCTGTCTATAATCTGCCCAGGCATGCACTCACCAATATTTTCTGTGATCTAATAGCAGTTATTACTGATAGCTTAAGTGAGTTCAGCTGTTGAATCTGTTCAGTGTTTAGGAATTCTCTGTTGGGGTTGGCTGACTGGTGTGACTGCACGACTTCCAAAATCTCATGTGCTGGCTGTATTTCTCCATCAAGGTGAAGTGATAGGGAAAGACAGCTAAAATACACAGAAAATGCATATCTGAAAAGAAAAAAACAATTTAAATGAAAGGCTATTAGCATAAAACCTTTTTTTTTTTAATAATTTGGTAAATATAGATGTCTTGTAAATTATGATTTACTCATTAGGTTCCCAGAAGCCTTTCCGACCCTGGTGACCCTGGGCAGTGTAGTTTTCTTTGTTTACTTAATGTGAACAGATAACTTGACTTCCCTGGATGAATCCCAAGTGGCACTTAAAGTATTCAAAGAAGTGGTTTTTTTTTCTAGTGCAAGATACCATTTCTAAAGAGATTTTCTCTGTTCATTCTTAAACAAAAAATAATTCTGAAAAATACCAGGTCAGAGCAAGTCCATCTTGCTGGGAGATGTGAGAAAATTCAGCTTGTTGCCTGAAAAACAGAGAAATGCTGAAAAATGAACTGTTTTAACAATTCAGTTTAAAGTTTAATCACATTAATCCTATAGTAAAATGATTGTTTCTCTTGTTCTCATCCCTCTCCTGTCTGGTACAGCCCACAGTGCCAGCAAGCTGTGCTGCCTTTCCTACCTGCACAGCCCTTTCCTCTCAGGATGGCCACGTGGCAAGGACTGCAAGTGTTTATCTAGGAAAAATAGCATTAAAAATGGCATTACATCTCTTTTTGTTTGCCCCTTTTCAGCTCTGTCTTTATAGGGAATAAACAGAGGGGAACAAGGAGAGGAGCCAGCTCCAGGTGACTGGCCAGCTGCCTGTGGAGCAGCACCAGAAAGTGCTCCACAGATTGCAATCTGAAACCCATTAATATAATGGATAAAGTCTATGAAGCATTTTAAAACCTCCCTTGCCTATAGTGCTGCATTTTATAAGCTAGGTGACATCAAAAGAATTGGTTCTGGCTCAGACCAACTAATAAAAATGGATAAGGCTTATTTTTATGCTGAATATCAGTAAAAGCATGTGCAGAAGATTACATTTAACATTCTGGCTTTTACCCAGAGCACAAAAAAGTCTATCTTATCCCCATCCATCAAAACAGAATTTGATAGGTTTGGAGACCCCAGATTTTCATCTCCTATCGAAGCATGAAGCAGCAGCTTGGGCTTGCATGGAGATTGTGTGAACATGACATTGCTCACTGTGTTATGCTTCCTTCAACACTGATAAAGAAGGGTGTCTAATTAGCCACAATGTTTAAATAGGACATTTTCAATTATTGATACTTAAAACTGATCTAAAGCATTACATGTTGTTATTAGGAATAATGGAAATAAATGGAAAATCTGTTTCCTGTAGGCAAAGGGAGAAGAGCATCTTTCAGAGCCCAGTAAAAATCCCACATAGTGGATTTTTGTGCCTATACAGCTTTAATTATTGTTAATTTTTCTAGGTACCACATGTTTATTTAAGACTGATTTTTTTGGTTCAGTAGTCCAGTCTGTACCAGCATTAGCCTCCAGATCTCAACAGCAGCCTGTTTATTCTGATCTAGCTTGCCTGACTGATTCCCCAAAGATAAAATTCACTAAGTGAACCTGACAGATTCCAGGCTGTCTCCATATGGCAGGGACTGGGCTGCAGCTTCTGAAGCTGCCTGGGATTTCAAAGCTGCTCTCACCTTATTAAGATGGCAGCAGTTACATGCAAGGCAAGTTCACAGGGCTTGTTTTAATTCTTGTGGTTTCTGCTCGAGACCAATCCATACCATTTTTTGTGCATGTGAATTAGAGCAGGACCAGAAGGGATGACTTTCTTTTCCAAATGGTGCTTTCACCAGCAAGGGGTCAGGACTGAAAATGAATCTGTACCTCAGTTGTTGACAGTTTTTAAGAGGTGTTTTGGTTTAGCAGGTGCTAAATGGACCAGACCACAAGAGATTTCTGAAAAAAAGTCATGAAACACTGTGAATTTATTTGTTGCTGGGTCTTTCTTCCCTTTTGCCTTTCTGTACTGTCACTTACCTGTTGTTTTGGTTTGGGCTGTTAACAAAATAGTTTAGTTGTCTGATATTAAGAATATCAGACCTATATTCTGGCAATATCAAAATATTGAGCTGAATGGCAAGGAGCATTTTTGAGAATGTAAACCAGCTGAGGATCTTTCTGTACACATTTAAATCTGTGTGTGCCGACAGCCATAATCTGTCACACAAAAGGGGTTCTCTCAAATTGACTCAATACTAGTGAAAGAATGTAGTGCTGGAAACACAAAAAAATCTTAGTACTTGTCATTTAAAATAACCTTAGATTGATTCTTTGATTGTAATTTTTTGACTGAGTTCACAGGACTAAAATAATTTACTCTGGTAGGTTTAAGCAGACCATCTTAAAATCACAACATTAGAAAAAGAGGAATTTAGAAAATGTAGACAAAGTATTGTAGGTTGTTAGTGCTTGTTTGTGAAATGCAAGCACTGCAAACAACAGTTCAGTAAGAAATGAGCTTAAAGTAGTGTTGTTGTGTTGGGATTGATGCAGTTATGTTTTTCTAAGAAAATGAAAGTAGAAGTTGAGGTTTCCTTGATTATTCCTGTTCCTGACTGTCATTATTTCTCAGGAGCATGTGCATACCTGAAAGAGACATCAAAAATTAGTAACCTTTCTAAATTTCCTTTGTCCTTTTCAAAGTCCCAAAGGGACTAGAAGTGATCTGATGTGAGACTTAAAAAAAAAATAAATTAAAAAGTTAGAAAAACCTCCAAACTTTTGGGAGTTAAGTTTTGTATTTAAATTTAAAGTAACTGTGTTGACTAAGACAAGCAGTGGTGTGTCATAGTATCTCCCTATGGATTATGTTGTTTCTTTGAGAAATAGTGTGTGGTTTTATTGTTTGGTTTTGGTGTTTTTTTCACAGATACAGATTTTAATTTGGGGGGTTCAGTTATGTGGAGGCACTGGGGTTTTCTGGTTATCTGTGGTTCTTGTCCTTGCATCCCTTTCATAACAGAAAGTGAGGATCTCACTTGGGACCCTCTAATCCAGTGCTACATTCCTCCCTTTCCCAGAAAGAGAAGCTCTTGTTGAACTCCTATTCAGCATCTTCACATTTATCTGGAGCTCTGTGAACCTCTTTGTGAAAACTGATTTTTCTCTCAGTCATGTTACAATCATCTGTGTCATTTGTAATGTTTTTTTTATCTTCAGTTAATTTGCATTTAGCTGTAGATTAGTTTGTGGCAATGACTCCCTCTTTATTTCCTTTCTGAGGCATTGTTTCTTTCTGTATTGTATAATGTAGACTTGTGCCAAATAATCCCAGTAGTATTTGAACTGGGAACAGCAGGCTTTACCTCATTACTGTTCCTCACAACATTTGTTGTACTCCTATGGGCACATGTGTAAGAAATGTCAACTGAGTCATTATTGGGGTGGATGTTCTTCCAGCAGGTGTTTTAAAGGCAAAATTTCAAGTCTCTGAACAAAAAGAGACCAAAATTTCCAGTCAGGAATTTACAATAAGGAAACGGGTGATCTGGTGCAGTTCTCTTTGCTGCCACCCCTGTGTCCTGCTGCAGGTACATGAGGGCAGCTTGGCAGCCAAACTGCTGCACCAGTCAGGGCTGGTGTGCAGGGACTGCCTTGGACATGGAGCTTTTCATGTGAATTCTGCATAAAAAGGCATAAAAAGGCAGGTGGGTTTGATTTTTAACAATACACCACCGTCATGTTGTTTAATCTGCTACAAAATTCAGACATCTGCCTTTCTGAGCAGCTGTAGCAGATACATGCAGTGCCTCTTCCAGACTCAGGTTTTATTTTGCCCAAACCTATTTTAGATTTAAACTCCACAGAGACGCCTTTTTTCCCCCCCATGTCTTTTCTATGTCATTGATATGAATCACTTGATTGTTGTACATCTCTCATGTTTGTGAAGTTGAGCATCTTTTTTATTTTTAATTTTCTGTTATATGGACTAGGCAGTAGGAATTCCTAATGCCACTGACATAACAGTAAATTGAAATCCATTAATTGACTGAACAATTAAACAGCTTCTCTGCTAAACCTGGATGTTAATGGCCATGGAATGGCATGAAAAGGAATGATCAGAACAGGCAGCTGAAGGCACTCTGTAAACATCTAGGCTGGCTGGAGCGTAGCAGTGTGTGTTTACAGCAGGGCTGGCACAGGGAGAGGTGTGAGTGCTCATCTGCACCAAGGCAAAGTCTGAGTCTAAGCCGCTCATAGGGAAGTTTGAAGCTTTATTTATTTATTTACATATTTATTTTCGATCTCATCTTATGAGTTTTCTTGGCACTTAAAGGATGGCAGGGTTATACTGGGCTTGAATTGGTGCTGGCAGTGCTCAGCAGAGAGAAAAGCACATAAGAGGTCTTCAGCATCTTCAGGTTAATTTGGAAAATGCCATCTGACCACAGCTTGGAGAGGTTTTTTAATCTTTCTAGGAAGGTTGTTTGAGTTGGAGGTGGGTTTGTTTGTTTGTTTTACCTGGCTGTGCATTTTTTGTGAGATAGTAATAATAAGAAATAGAATAGGTTGGTCACTTTAGATAGTCCAGATTGCCAGTTGTTTTTATCATTTCATTCCCCTGCTTTTTTTCCATTATATGTTATTTTTAGAACATGGTAGGTTAAAATAACAATTGGTTTACATTCATTCAACGCTGAACTGAAGTGGTGCATCTTTTATGTAATAATGACATACCAAATATGTATGGAAGTGTAAGGAGCTGTTGAGTAACACAGAACACACTGGCTTAGGTTATTGCTTACTTTATTGCCACTGTTTGTGAATGAAGTTACCTACAAACATTACTTTAGAATATAATGTTGAGGAGACAGAAATATTTCTGTATTTTAGGATGGCCTAACCTGTGTCTGAACTACAAAATAAAGAAGTTTTACAATAAATATTGTTTAGGATTATTTGAAAGCTGAGGTTCATGTTTGTAGCAAAGGGGCTTCCCAAGTCATGCTAACATGTTCATTTTAGTGAAATTATTTCAGAGTTGTGCAAGTCTATATTGTCAGAGTTAGGATAACACCACAAAGAAACTACAAGAAATACACAAACCCTCATTGTTAATTAAAAAATTGCCAGGGAGTCAATGGTAGTTGCTTTGTTAGCAGGAATGGTTTGCTAAATTTAGGATTAAGGGACCTGAGGATGCTGATTCAGAGTGCTTGTTTCCCAGCTGGTTTGTGCTGTCCCAGCATGTGCAGGATGCAGGGGAGGTGGAGCAGCAGAGGTGGCAGGGCTGGCACAGCCCCACTCCTGCTCCTTGTCCCTGACCAAAACCTCCTCAGCAAATACACCACAGCAGAGTGGAGCAGGCTGGGAACACATGGAAACTGCAAAAACCTCCCTGGGTGATTGCATCATGCAAAGATAGGCCTGGGAACAGTCCTGACCACTTTTTCAGGCGTGGGGACAATGTCTCATTTCCCAGCCAGGAGTGTGACTCAGGCTGCTCAGCTCAGTTTTCAAGGAAGAGGGCAGCTCCTTGGACTGCTTCAAAATGTCTCTTGTTTGAAAAAAACAAGCTTTCATGTTGGCTTCTGCAGAGGAATTTTTTGCAGGCTAGTAATCTCAGTTTGGTTCAAACTGGAAATTTGCTCTACCAGGCTGGTAAGGAGCTGGATTTACACATTTCTGGAGAGCAGAGCATTAGAGACATGTTCTGTGCACAAGAAACTGGCCCAGGTTGCCTTCTGTTTTACATTTTTACTTCACTTTTCTGAGGAGATATTAACAAAACAGTTCACTATATTTAGAATGCTAATGGCAGTCAAGTTACGTCAAGAGAGGGATCTATTATTACATTGACAGAATGTCAGTGCAGAAATCAGCTATAACTTGTTCTGCATGTCATTAGCTGGAAAAATCACATGCAAATTTTTAACATTGATCAAAATTCCATTTCTCACTGATTTTTTGCTGTGTTAGACCTAGGACAGAATAAGAAATTTTTTCTTGGGTGTATTTTCGTACACAACAAAAATTGCAGCGCTCAAAGCCCGTTTTTACCTCATGATAGTTTATGCATTCATTCCTCCCTTGGAAATTATGTTTACTTAAATTAGTGAAAGCTGGGTGAGGTCTTTTTACATTTAAAAGAGATTTCCCACATATCTGTCTTTGATTGTCACATCCTTCAGTGTGCTTGTCCAAATCCTACCCACATGCCGCTATGCAGATGAGGCACTCCCACATAGGGAATGTTCTGCACAGAAATCATGGAACGCCTAAGCAGCTTCTCTTTCTTTTTAAGAAATAGACTCCTAAAAACTATTCTAAAGACAGCACAATTCTGCCCACCAGCTGAGGATAATGTAGGGGTACCTTTAAAAGATATTGTTATATAAGCTGATAGAAGAAAAAGGAAAAAAACGAAGCAAAAATGGCGAAGTTTTGCTGCAGCTTTAGAAAAAGTTGCCAGCTGCCTGAGATGGCAGAATAAACTAGTTTAATTCACTTAAGCTATATTCTATTTAAGTCAAAAAACTGACACAGATTTAGCTGGCAAACCTCTCCATCCTTGACTGAAGAAAACTGCAATGATAAGACCAGGGTAAGATTCATTTGCTCTTAATTCTTTTCCGAAGCATCGGCCATCATTCCATGGCTGGTGAAGATGCTTTGCTCAGGAGCAGCAGGGCTGGTGTGCTGGTTGTGCCTTGATTTGCACTTTAACACAGCTTTAATTTGCTTTCCAGATGAGAAAAGGGAGCTCTGCTCTGTTGGCCAGGGCTGCCCCTGCAGCTCCTCCTCACCTTCACTGCTCCCTGTGCTGGGGTTCCTTTGCTGCCTTCTCATAAAGTCTCTTGCCAATTGTTTTTTGGTTTTTTTTTCCTTTGCAAGTGATTTTTGTGTCCTGTTTGGGGAGCAGCTTTGGCTCAGAGTGAGCTCCAGGAGCTCCCCAATTCCTGCTCACAGTGGGAAAACTCTGTACAGGGCAATTTATAATCCTGGGGGCTATATGGTGATAGATAAATGTAAAAATGTCATCACAAATCATTATTTTCTACAAAAATTATGTCTTTTTTTCAATTTTTTTCATTTTTCATTTTTAATTTTTTTAAATCTAACATTGTAGCTCAAACAAATATTTTTTAAAACCTTCCTTTTTCTGTTGCAATTTAAACTAAAGCAGACTTTAGTTTAGAAGCTGGATTCTTTATGCGTCCTATTTTTCTTATATTTTTTCTTGTTAGTCAAAATTAATAATGATGGAGTTTGCTGTTTGATTCTTCATAGTTCAGTGATTGGTTTCCATATGTTGAAATAAGTAACTATTTAAAGCCATCTGTTTCCCTTGGAAGTTAGAGTATTTTCATTAGTGTTTAGCATTTGGCTTAGAGTTGAAAAATTAAATTCAGGCGAAGTTTAAGTTGATCTTTCTGGACATGATTCAAACAAAAATGTATGGATTATTTTAAAAGCTATAGGATTTTTTGATTGATAATATTTGAGGTGTTATTTGCATTTGGAAATCACCTAACTCAGACATTAAAAATAAGTGTGATACACAAAACTGAACAAAAAAGACTCCCCCTAATTAGCTGAGTGGGATGTAAGCCATGTAGAGGCCTTATTCAGGTCTTTTCCTTAAAGGTAAATTTCTCTAATAAGGTTCTGGCCAAAAGCAATTTTCTGTTTCCATATTATCATCGCCAAAAATTAGGAAAACATTTAGTTTATCACTCAAATCAGAAGTTCTGTCTCCTCCTTGCTTTTGCTCATGATAATGTGATTTCTCTGCTAAGTTTTGGATGCTACAGATATTCTCAGCTTGTTCCTGGGAAAAGCCATAAAATCCTGAGTCAGGTCACTTGGCAGTCAAGTGGAAGAGAAAACTGCTTTTCTGCTGTATTGTATTGCTTTGAATTGCAAATGTCTTTGTATCTGCTTCAGGTTTTTGTTTCATTTTGTTTTGTTTTTAATCCTGCTGTTGCACTCTCTGTGTTAGAATCTAAGATTTATATTTCTTTGACTGTTTAATGTTTCCTTTCATCGCCTTCATAAATAGTAATGACTAGCTTATGTATATCCAGGGAAGTAAGGCAAAAAGCCCTTGAGTGTGCCAAGTCTGAAAAAATTTAAATTAGTGTATCAAATGTTAGAAGAAGAGGAATTAAGGCTCTTATCAGCTAACCATAAGCCCAGAATCTTTTAAATTCTAACAATGGTCTGGTGGATGCAGCTAAATCTGCCTTTACGTAAGAAAGACAATAGCAGATGTATGGTTCAAAGTTAAAGATTTCACCTGAATAAAAGCTATTTAATATATTATTCTAAATCCACAGAAAGGCAAGTTTTTATTCCGAGGTGTAGGTCACTTCTGGTAGGGGAATCCCACACTTTTTAATGAACATGTTTCTCTTTCTCATTTCTAATTAGCTGCAGCGCTTTGATTGCAGCGTGCCAGCCTTCAACGCTGAGATTTCTGCTGGTAATGAAGCACTCGAGGTGGTATTTAATTAAAGCAGAGTGGTGCTAGCAAAGACCTGAACACTAATCCTTCTGCATTGCCCAGTGTCCCCTTGTGATTGTGATTGATGAGTTGATTTCTCTGTACAACTTCATTTGCATTGTGTGGCAATACCCGCAGGCAGAGGTGCTGAGCGTTTCTGGATCAGAGCTCCCCATTAGGACAAGCTAATGTGCTAAATGGGCTAGGGCTGGGCTGGAGAGCTCTCCTAGCTCTTAAGCAACCTATTAAATCACTGGTTTATGGTGGGTGATGTGACTCTCCGTGTAAATGCTGCTGTTTGTAATACCTTTATCTCTTTTTACCTTGAAATACATATCCTACCACCCACTATCTGTCCTACCCATTCCCTCTTCTGTTTATCTCAGTTGTTGTGTTAAAATGATCATGGATCATGTCAGGTAGTGGCTGCTATGAGGAATGGCTGTAGAGCTTTTTTTTTTATTATTCATAGATATAAAATAATGTTTTCAGGATTTTCTTAAACAGATAGGCATATTTTCATCCTTACTGCTAGAACTCTTACTTTGTGACATTCTAACTCCAGTTTGAAACTTCTATAATGCAGAGCTGGTTTTTGTTTGCAACCAGAAGGTTGTAGCAGGACTGTCCAAGCTCCTTATGCTGTCAGTCTGCTTGTCCACAAAGACAGAGCCATCAGCACTCTGGCCTCAGACTTGGTGTGAAAAATGGTTCACTGTCCTGTAAAAAGATTAGAAACTGTAATAAAGTGCAATAGGAGACAAAGACAATACAGCAAAGTCCATATTTTGTCTATATTTTCTACTGATGGTAAATGTTGATAGGCACATCAGTAGCAGGGGTCCTCCTCATATGTTCCTTGGATGTTATCCCAACCAAGCAGGCATTTTAACACAAGCATAGCTATATCAGCTATTTCACTACTCTGCCTAAGCTTCATTAAAAACAGGAATAAAAACTATATTTTCGTAGCAAAGTTACTTTAACATTATACACATAGCATACATTTTAGTATTTGCAAAAAGCCAATATTATAATATACATCTATAAGACTGGTGTTCCTGGGATGTGCTCACATCTGACCAGATCTCCATGTCATGCACCTGTGAACATTTCCAACAGTGAATTTCTACTGGAGGAGTGTATTTGCTTTGGCAGCAGAGGAGGCCAACAGTGAACAGTGTCCTGGGCTGGATAAGCAGGAGAGTAACTAAAATATTGACAGAAGTTATTTTCTCCCCTTACCTGGCACTTTTTCAGTTGCATCCAAGATATCTGGCCCAGTTTGTGGCTCTCCAATAGCAGAAGGAAGGCTCAGCACAGGATGTGCTGGGGTTCAGGGTAGGAGGCTGAGGGAGCTGCACTTGCTCAGCCTGGAGAAGGGAAGGCTCCGGTGTGACCCAAGAGCTGCCTTTAGGTGCTCACCAAGAGGGTATCAATAATGAGCAAATCTCTTCCCAGAGGTGTGTGGTGGGAGGAAAAGAGACAACACCTACTGCAAACCTGCACTGAGTGGTTATGAAGAAATGCTTTCCCCATGAGAACAGTTCTGCATTGGAACAGTTTGTCTGGAGAGTTTGTACAGCCTTTGCCTTCAGTGCTTTGATAAAAATGAGTGTAGCACAGACATGCAAAGCTTCAACATGCTGTCTGTGCCTCCAGGCTCTCCTGCACTGCCTTGCTGCCACTTCAGGGGTGGGGTTGGTCCAGCTGCCACTTTCTCTCCTGTCTCTTTAGGGATCCTCTGTCACCTGTTTGTTTTTAGATCAAAGTAGCATTGAACCCAAGCAGAAGGGAAGGAATACTTTAAATCTATGAGAAATAGCAGCCTTAGGTGTGAACTTGTATAACCTAAAGGGTTACTATTGCTTCTGTTGAGACTTTAGGCAGATTTTTATTTTCCAGTCACTGCTCATCTCTCAGGCCAAGTATTTATTCCTTTTGCAGCCTTTCTTCTCATGTGAGTGAATGTGAATGTGTGTTTTTAAGCCAGCAAGGGTATTCGTTTTTCTGAGTTCACAAGTGCAGACTTCTTTTCAAATCCAGGTATCTCTGCTCACATTTGAACATAAATTGTCAAAATGAATGCTTCTTGCAAATAGAGTAGTTCTTGCATGTTTTCCTTAGTACCAATCAAGGGATATTCTTGCATATTGTTCTTACCTTGTTTTACATAAGTTTGTTGTTAAATGGAGGGAGTGTCCACACAGATCATTGCAGGAATGATTGTGGAACTTCAAGAAGCTCCAGCTGGATACTCACAGTCTCCTGGTTAAGACAGAATAAACATAATATGCTACCAGAATTTGTCTATTTCAGAGGAGAACTGGGTTGCATACATTGAACCATTTTTAAGGTCCAAAAAACCAAACCAGCTGATTGTGCAGATACTTGTAAGGAGCTTCCAAATTTCTTATGACCTTGCAGAAGGTGACATGTTGGACATTGCTGTTTCCTTGATGATTATCTGAATACAAAGTGCAGTATATTCTTAAAAACTGCCCACATCCCCAAATCTGATCTACCAGTGTCTCAGGGAACAGATTAGTCTTGCTGCATCATAGCTGTGCTTCTGCTGCACTGTTCTTGCTCAGATCTGGGCCTCAGAGTTAAAAACATGGAACAATTTCTGCAAAGCAAAACCACTGATACATGAAACAAAAAATACATTCAGTATGTACAAATACATACATACAATCATGTCTTCATGGGCCATATTTATCTCCTAAAAGTGAAATGCACCTTGTGCAACCTGTGCAAATCTCCCTGTTGCTGCCAAATAGCTTCAGGGTTTTGCCATTTACAGCAGCAAAAATTGGGGAGTCTATTTGAATGTAAAAGTTTGGATTCTACTGAATTTCTAATCCTGGTGAGCTTGTTCAAGGGAAAGGATTTCCTTGTTTGAAACCCAGCTCTCTGTGTCTGCTCTGGTCTGGTTGCTTTCTTGAAAACATCTAAAATTCCTCTCTTCTTCCATGGTCACTGAGAAAATTGTACTTTCTTTAGGGAGGCAGCTTAGTTGTCAGAGGTGATCCTGCACAATGAAGTTTTCTGGGAAGCAAAAGTTTCATACGTGAAAAAAGAGATTAGTTTTGATAATTATTTATGAATGAATTGAGCTGACCATTTTAGCTGGATTGAATAGACTGGAAATGCAAAATGGTAATGCATGTACTTCTAAGTATATTCACTCATTTCTGATTATTTTTGTATTTATGGCAGATATTTTTTCTTTTTTCTCCTGAAAACAGATGTAAAAGCTAGTTTTCATCCAAATTCCATGGGGGTTTTTTTGAGGTTGCAGTTAGCATGGAGCTGACTAATGGTGCATTCCTGCACGTACAGTTGTAGAGGATTTTGTTAGGTTGGATTAATTATTCCTGTCTAATACTTAAGTAATTTGTATTTCAAAACCCAGAGATTATTTTAAAAACTTGCAGACCTGCAAGTTAGACTGCTGTGGAGTTTGTTGGCATCAGAAATTTGCATTGTTGAAGGGAAAGCTCCTCTGAGCTTCTGCACTGACTCTTGAGTGCTCTGCTTTTAGTTTGACATCATTTGCCTTTTTGTTTTGTGTAATTCTATTAAAACTCTTTTCACCTAAGGCACTGGGAGCCCCCATTCAGGTGGGCTCTGTGGCTCAGGGTGTGTAGTAGCTTGCTAATTGGTTTATTTATTTTTAACTGGTATTTTGTTGCTCTTTCAGATTCACAGGATGTAAGATGTTAACAAGAAAATTCTAGCAGCAAACTATACTCTTAAATTTCTGGTTTATGTTTGTGAGAAATGGAAACAAAAGTAGTTTAAAAATGGGATTAAAACCAGGGTACCTTCACCCTTGCTCTCACTTTTCTGCATACAGCAATACAGGCATTTGCAATGTGCACTGCTTGAATTGTTTGAATTGATGTCATATTCTCTGTTTAATTGGAGATATTTTATATCATAATTTGTTTGCTTCTGAAGCGTTTAAGAGGCCTTGAATTCTGGTTGTTTAACTGGTGCTCAATCTGTGTTACTAAAATGAAGTTAAAACAATAATTTGAAAATTTTATTTCATAATCCTTATTAACAAGCAACATGTTCAGATCAATTTACTATGCTTCATAAGTCTCCATTGAATTTGGTTCTTAGTTTGATGCCATGAACACATATATGTGTGTGTGACATTAAAATTTAATTTAGTGTGCGTTGCTTTTCTTAATTGATGCTGTTAGTCACTGCAGACCTCTTTACTGGAGGATTTAAATTTCCATTTTGACCTTTTATTAACTGAAACTAGCTGATTTGATTTTCTTTTTCTTTTTTTTTTTTTTTCCCCTACGATTCTTTAGAACTGTTGGCAGGGGAGATATTAATAGCTGTAGAATTTAGGAATGTATTTTAAACATGGAATGGTTTTGTTAATACATGAAGTCAACCAAGGAGCAGTGAACCCTTTGTGGTTATTTACAAAATACATATATGTATTTATAGATCTACTATATAAGTATAGGTTAGTATACTTACCCTTTCATGAGGACCAATAAAGGGATATTTCCAAGGCTGTGTCAAGTTCAATAATATATTTTGGATCAATTGGCTACAATGGTATCTGGAATAAATGAGGGCAGATGAAAAAGTATTTTAACTATACCGGCCCTGTAGTCTGATTCTGTTCAGAATAGCTCCCAATTGCATGAGATATTTTGCATTAAAGTTAAGATACATGTGGAGGTCATGCCTTGCTTTCATTCAGTAACTCAGGCAGAATTTATGTGCTCCCTTGTAAACCAGACAACATTTTGTATCTACTCTACTCTCAATTGCTGCAGTAAATACTAAAGGGGAAACTCAGCTTGGTGTAGGCAGGTGTAGAAAGAGGAATTAGTAAAGAAGGACAACGTGAAGATGAGGGAGAGGGGAAAGAAAGGTTTAAAATATTGGGAAAAGTGAATTAGGATCTGAATGAGAAGAGAGGACAATTCACTAAAAGGCTTGGCAAAATAGACTCGGTGAATTTGTAGAGGTGAGTTGTGCCTTTTAGGTCCCTGTTTTGGATCCTGAATTTTATCCATCCAGTCTTCATGTATTCTGAGGTGGACTGAGTCTGCCTAAGTGCATGCCTGACATATGTGTCACTTAACAGTTTTGATTGCTTTCCCAGAATTCAATTCACATTTTAAAGTTTTTGTTGTGTTTAGTCTCTGGCAGTTGAAAACTGCTTTATTTCTGATGGATTATATAGTGATGATTTTTGGTTGTTGTTCAGACAAGCCATTAAACATATGTAGAAAAAGTGCATTTCAGTAAAAACCTCTCCAGTATTGCATTCCTCAGACACCTTTTCCAGAACACAGTCCTTCACATCCCTGATTCTAAATCTGACAAAAATCAGCAAGCATTAGTGCGCACATAGGTTATTTTTTCTTTTAAAATGTGTTTTTTACACATTTAAAAGCAGATGATGATATTGCTTTACTCTCAGGAAAATTAGCAACACTTAAAATTAGAACTAATTGCTGTTCCAAGGAAAATGCCTTTGCTGTTACACAGGAGGATGTCAGTAATTGGCAGGACACACGATGCTGTCACCATGAGTTCAGGCATATTGCTGTGCATTAAAATGACAGTGGAATAGATCAGTTTGAGGGTATAATACATAGCAAAATTGTTCTACACAGCTATCAGAATATTAAATAAAAGGAAAAGGCTTCATAAAGTCTCATAAAATCCTTCTTGGCATGGGTATATGAGCAGGTATTCAACTTTTTTCCTTTAAGTACACTGATATGATTAAATTTAACTTGACACAAGTGATGTACTGTACCATGTGATTGTAATATTTAAAAGAAAACCACTTTTCTGATTGAATACCTACTCACTATCAATTCCTGTGTAGCAGCATCTAATCAGAATTTCTTCTGCAGCTAAAATGCAAAAGCATTTGCTGTGTTCTCATCGCACTGGGCGCGCACTCAGCAAATGCAGAACTGCCTCAATATTTCTGCTATCTTATTTAATCTAATGTTCTACTATAAAAGCCAGCCAGTTCCCATTGATTAGAAACAGTTTCCAGGCTATAACTTTTCTCTCCCAGAAGTGGTGTGTGTATTTTCACTAATTCTGGATGCTGTGGCTGCTGTCCAGGCCCCTGCACTGTGCAGACACAAACGCTGTTGGATGTGCCTGCTGTAGATTAGCCATATGCTTCTGCTTGACATGCCAGAGCTTTTCTCAGTGCTGCTACAGGTTTGGAATTGCCTCTCCTTCCACCACCCCTTCCTTACAAAATAAAACTGTAAACAAGGAAAGGTGATTTTCATCCAGGCCCATGATATATGCTATTTTAAACTAATGTATTGTTCCAAACAATGTTTTTCAAGCTGACCAGGGTTAAGCACCTGTAGCACAGGCAGAGACCAGGTTTGCAGCAAGATTTACTGTCACGTGAGTATGTTCAGTCTTGTGAAGAAGGTTCAGTAGTAAAATAAATCTCCAAAGGAGGTGTGCAGGGAGAGGCCATATAGATTTGAGACCAGTTTTAGTCACTATTCTGGGGGACTGTGGAAATGAAGGTACAGGGAGAAAACTGGCTATTCCTTTCATAGTAACAGAAGCTTTTTAGAGATTTAACACAGAACTTGCCAGTCAGTATAGTCAGTGAAAGTCTTTCCTTTGCTATAGGAACCTTTAAAGGATTTTGTTCAATTTCTTCATAACTGAAGATTCCCTAACACACTTTTAATAGATTTTTGTTTGTTTTAGGCAGTTGTGACATTCAGCACTGCTTAGAAATATATTTTGCTTTGCATAAACACATCTTAGTGCCTTTTTTGTCTCCTTGTTGGGAAGGTCTTTACCTTCCTTCAGTGCTGTGCCTTAGGTTGCTGATGACAAACACTGTTGGATAAACAGTTCCTTGGTAATGCTACAACAGCATCGTAACATAAACATCCACTGAAGTATGCAAATGATCTCGGTGATAAACAAGCATAGCAAAGTGTGGCTGAGGCAGGAAGCCAAGCTGTCTGTTCCTTGTGCCCAATGATATTTTGATTGTCATTTTAATCTTAGGAGTAAATAACATCAGCGATCATGTTCCGTCATTTAATTTCAGTGCCAAAAAAATGAGTGCTGCTTTAACTGGCGTTAAACAAGATGGCATTGCTGTGGAAGTTGGTCATTGCAGCTCAGGTCATCCATGTTCCTTTGTAAATAACAAAATGGTGGCAATCTTAAAGTAAAACAGAGACTGGAAACAGACATTCTTTGAAAGCAATGTTAAATAGTTAATGTCTAGATTTTTTTTTTGTCATGAAAGAGCCTTTCTTGTCACCTTTAACATCTTTGAATTAAGAATGTCCTACTTCTAGCTAGGCTGGACGTAAAAAACCTTCCCATTTTTGTTCTCAAGTACCCAAGCAATACTTCTGTGGCTCTCTTTTGTTGCCAAGCCTTGACTCCGTCACTTCTAAGCTCACATTTTGTGTCTGTCTTCATTAACCTTCTTCATAGTCATGTAAACCTGCTAAGTATCTTCTTTCCTAATGAATGGTTTGTTCCTGCATGCTGAAGTTCTCTTTAATCAACATCTCAATCAGGCACCTACCTTGGACTGTTTCCTCTCCTGGGTAAACCTTAGAGATTTCTTCTAAGGGTAAACCTTCTCAACATTTCCCTGGATATGCTGAAGTCTCTTTTTCTGAAGCCCAGTTTTCTAACTCTGCTGCTGACTTTCCTGGTCTTCCTCCAAATTCCCAAAGTCAGTCATGTCATTGTCTTTATGGAGCTTACCACATAAATGAAACTCTTAAATTTACCTGGTTTAAGCAAAGTAAAACAAAACAAACCAGCTTGCGTTTGATCATTTGGCACAGCTTAGCAGGAATTGTTGTCATTTAACCCGGCTCATTCTGGCTTTCAAAAGCACCCTGCATCCAAATAGCTGAGCAGGGATGATCTGTCAGCTTTGCTGCTTAAGGCAGCTTATGGCACTGCATTCTCATTTCCCTCCCTGGCTGCCTGTGTTCTGTGTTTTATTTCAGGTGAGTCAAGTAATGAGCTCCCATTTGTGGTACTGTGGTACTGTATCACACACCATGGATGCTGTTGTGGTGCTGGCCTAGGAAATTATTCACTGTGAGGGATTGTGAAATGTCCCTTTTCTTTTCCGAGGCTCCATCAGAGCCCAGCAGTGAAAGATTGTGCCCCTGGTTAAAAGAGGTGACTTAAAGTGTCCAGTTTAGAGAGGTGACATTGGCAGTACCAACTCCACTGAGTGCTTGGCAGGTGGCTCTGCTCACTCTGGTGCAGCACTTCACCTTTGTGAATCTCATAAAGGTCTGCAGAGGTCTCCAGCCCGATGTTCTTGTTCCGTGTATAATTCTTGTGGCACTCTTCACTCATCCTGCACAGCATTTAGTTTATCTATCACCATCTAATCACTAATTAGGTAGGTGAAACTCTGATCCCTTTCTCTCTGGCACAAATGTCCTTCAAGAATGTTTTTTCAGCACGTGGCTGTAGGTTCACCACCTTCTGTGGCTGACAGATGGGGTAAATACTCAGCTCTATTCTAATCTGTGTCCATTGCAAAGCCAACTGAAACTCCAGATGAGGTGGCATCTCTAAATTGGGAATAACTTGGTGACAACTGTTAATATCAATGAGATTCAATTGCTCCGTTTAGACACTTTAAAGAACCAGCTTTAGCCGGTCCCAATCTCTTGAAAAATTTAGTCAGGAATTTTTTTGGAGTAAACTGGAATTGAGGTGTTGAATTCTACTTACAACAAGTCTTGAATGCATAATTTTAGCTATGTTATAAGAACTTAGGAGATTTCTAGAAATGATCTATTGAAAACTGCTTACCTGCAACTGGTTTTGGATTTGATTGTGCTCAGTTTTCTATGCAGACTCCAAACCTTTGTAGAGTTCAATCCTTTATGAGTGAGGTGTCATTTAGATAAGTTTTTTGGCTCAAATTCTGGAAATACCTATGTCTGTGTGTGGGTTACAAGGCAGGAACTCTCTCAGTGGAATCCAGGAGAATGATTTACAAGGCACAATGCAAGATCGTGTCTGCACCAGATAAAGTCTTGCTGCATAAGCATGCTTTGTCACCTGGGTTAGTATGTCCCATATCTTCAGCATTGCAGTAAAGAAAAAGAAAATTTAAAAAAAAATTAAGTCACTTTTTTAGAAAAATAAGAAAATGGATGTACTAGTTTTGTTACAATCCAGCTTTAAACTGTGGCATTGTTTTTTGATAAATTAATATTTGAAATAAATGGTAATTCAGAAGAAAAAATGCAGATAAAATTAGAAAACTTATATGGCTGTAGTTACTTTTTTAGAGGTCATGAAGAAGGTGGAGAAAACTACTCCTTTCTATGGAGATGTAAGGCAGCATTTCTCTACATATGCTGAGAATGGTAATGTTTGGCGGAAAATGAAAACGTGCCATAGTTCACAGCATTAAATTAAATAATTTGTGAAACTCATCTTGCCTGCACTGTAAGAAATGCCACTTCCATACTGCTCTGGCTGTGGATTAAACAAATCCAAACATATTTTTGTAAGGAAACATTGCAAATACATCTCAGAGAACTCAAACATTGTTTCTTGAGGATGGAAATAGGCTAGAAGTTGTAACTAGTCTCTTCCTTCTCAGTAAATCCTTTATGAAGAAAGACATCAAATATGATAAGAGTATAAAATCCATTTTGAAGCTATTCTGCTGCTCTTGAAACCACATGGAATCACAGAATGATTCAGATTGAAAGAGAACTTCAGAAGCCATCTAATCCCAATATCCCTTTTAAATCAGGAGTAGCTACACAGATTAGGTTGCTCAGGGGCTTTTAGAGTTCACGTTTGAAATTCTCCTCTCTGAGCAGCATTTTCCTGTGCTTAACTTCCCTCACATTCATTATCTTTTTCTTTGGAGCTAACCAGAATTTCCCTTGTGGCAACTTTTAGCTGTTGCTCCTTGTTCTGTCCCTCTGTACCTGCGGGTCCTGTCCCTGTAACCTTTGGTTAAGTGGAAGAAGATGCAATTAAGTTGTCTGAGCCCTCCCTTCTGCAGGCAGTGCTGAAGCAGCTGCCTCTGTCATGTTCTCCAGCCCTGGCAAGCCACCACTGAGCTCCCAGACACATCTCCTGTCCTGAGGCACTCCAGGCTGGTGTTCCAGATGCTCTCCCAAGTGCTGTGCAGGGAGGAGGGATCCCTTTGCTCACCTCCCTGACCACCCTTGGCTAGTGCAGCCTGCAGAGCAGCTCACACTGGCTGCCTGGAAGGCAGAGCACTGCTTTGGACCCAGCTCTGCTCACCAGGATGCCACTGTAGGACACAAAGAACACAGGTGCACACCGCTGCTCTCAAGGTGAAGGAGAAAAAAGGAGGTTTATTTTCTGACTCCAACATTTATAGGTTTCCGAAAGTGACAGTGGATTGGAGAGTGACAGTTCCACCTTTCCAATGATACTGGACAAACCAACAGTCCATCAAATTTCTCCTCCTCCATAAAAGAATGCAAAACAATGAGTTATTTACAGAAAGTGTGTGAGAAAGTTCACTGCAAGAATGTAAAATCAGAAGACTTTGAAAATCTTAAAAAATCAGAGCGACACCAGGGCTCATGCTTTGCTGCAGAGCTGCTCTCTGGCCAGGCAGTCAGGCCTGGGCCAGTGTGAGGGATTATCCTGTCCCCAGAGCAGGACTTGGCCAGGTTCTTGTCAGCCCACTCCTGTAGCTTCTGCAGAGCCCCATAACTGCTCCCTGTTTGCTGTCCTGTGGGAATTTGCATTCTGACACTTCACATATGTCTTTTGTGAGGATCAGTTAAACAATTTTGGACCTGGTCTTGATGCCCAAGGGCTGGAAAACATAGCTGAGTTAAACTTCTAAATGTTGACTGCTACCCCCTTTAAAATCATATATTCCAGATGGCTTTTCATGTACCTTTTATATTAATAATCCAACCCTTTATTTTTGCCCTCTTTCCCTCCTTTTTGGGTACAAGGATGCTGCATCATCCTCAGTATGCTCTAGTAAAGGTGTAGCACAAATGAGGTGGAGTTTCCTCTGCTGAATTCTGGATAATGACAAGATCCTTTTATCCTAAGTCTTAAGTCTTTTTTTAGGAAGGTGTAAGAATCAACTCTCGTTGTAGATACACCAGATTCCTTCAGTGTCTTGCTGTAAGGCTCTTAAGGCCATTTTGGAGAGTTGTTTTTCAAATGTGACATAAACATTTTTCCAAGTGTTATATTGGTTGGTGGAATACAAGGTTGAGCTGCAGTTGGGAAGACCTTAAGAGTCAGAGTTGGAGAAAGCGAGGGAGAGGCAGAAATCATAAAAATAAAGATTTGGGTGTTAATGTGGAAGCAAAACAAATCAGTGTGGCAGAGTCATGTCCACTTGGGCCACTGGAAATAGTAGGATAAATATTTGCCATGTAGGATAAGAAAAGCTCTGGTAATAAATGATAGCATCATAAAGGCAGTGCAAAGCTTCAGCAGCTGGAAAGAGTGAAGGTGTTGGAGGGAAGGATTTCTCCATGTGTAGTGGTGTGTCCACAGCATTATGTGAATTCAGGCTAAGTTTTGGCAAGTGGTTTGCTGCTTTCAGGGGAATGTAAGTAAATGTCCTTTGCAGGCTGTCGGGAGGTTTCAGTTGCTGGAATTCTTTTCCATACCTCATGCACTGACACAGAGTGAACATGTCACTATCAAACACACACAGCAGTAGCAAGAGCACAGACTTTTATTGAAATACCGTATTTTATATGTAAAAAAAACCAAAAGTAAATATTCCTCTGCAATGGGAGAAATGAAATGGTACTTTGCTGTTAAGGTAGCAAAGAAATTCTCTTTTGCTTACTTAGTGTTATCTTTTCCTCCTATGCTCTCTGAAAAAAGTTATTCTGCAGTATCGTTCTTACTTTTGAAAGCTGAGTTTGGCTTTGCCCTGAACCTTCCAAAAAAGGAGAGGGGTGGCTGGGGCGTTCATTTTGTGTGATTGCAGAAGCAAATGATGCGAGTCAAGTGGCCTGGTCAGATAATTAAGCTACAACAGAGAAAGCTCTCAGAGTCAGTCAGTTGTGATTATCAGTTCGGTGTGGCTGGATGTCTGATTCCTTCTGAAAAATCCAAAGTGGCTGCTTTTATTATCATTAACTGGGGAGTGCCAGCAACAAACCTGGAAGAATTACACTGCCACTTTAAAGAATTCCAATATATTTCAGTTGGAATATAAGTTTAATGATGAATTGATGACTGTTTGTTGCTCTGCCCACCCCTTTGAATTGGAAGGTTTGTTAGAATAATTCCAGTGTTATGTGTCTGCCCTGCTTCTGAACCCTGGTGTCTGTAGGCAGTCTGCAGCAGAGTGGCAATAAATGTGTATTCTTTGGGGCTGTCTGAATCTCTTTAGTTGTTTGGTTTTTTTAAAAATTATTTTTCTTTTCTTTATTCCTTTAGATAGAAATTCAATCATTTTGAAGCTATCTCTGGAGCATCTAGGAAAGTTCCTTTAACAGTGAAGCATTAGGTTGCTTCAAGTGCCTCACAGAACAAAACCTTGGTAGCACTTCTGAAATATTTCCCCTGCTAAGCGAGAGGGATGTCATGAAATGAAACAAAAAAGGAAACAATATTTCATTTGAATGGAAGGATAAAGTACATTTAATGTAAACCAGGCTAGTTCAGTATTGAAGGTTTGCTTGTGGCGTTCGGCAGTTTTAAAATCAGAACCTTATTGGTATTAACTCTGCCACATGGAGGAGGAGTTAATCCCATGGAAATGCACACGTGTAATGGGACATTGTAGCTATCACAAATCCTGCAAGTTCAGGGTGCTTTGGGTCTCTGAATACAGCCGTGTTAATTTTCAAACATAACCCTCCAGCTTCCAGCAACTTCCACAGTAGCATTTCCAATGTTTTTTAAACAGCTATTAATGCAGTCAAGCTGTGTTTTTTCCCTCCTTCTCTGTGCAATCATCTGCTCAGTGGTGCACTCCACCAGCAGTAGCAGGAGCCAGAGGAGTGGCCTGCTGTGATTGATGGGGCGCGGGCCCGCTGCAGGAGCCACATCTGGATCAGGGCTTGGGAGCTCTGGGATGTGGGGAGGGAGGGCACAGAGCCCCATCTGGATTTGGGAGCTCTGGGATGTGGGGAGGGAGGGCACAGAACCCCATCTGGATTTGGGAGCTCTGGGATGTGGGGAGAGAGGGCACAGAGCCCCATCTGGATTTGGGAGCTCTGGGATGTGGGGAGAGAGGGCACAGAACCCCATCTGGATTTGGGA
>JAWWMS010000043.1:4328306-4383979 GCA_035048045.1 Chlorospingus semifuscus
TGCCAGGGTCTCTGAGCCCCCTGGCAGGGGTCTTGGCTGCTCAGGACAGCCAGAGGGATGTCCTGGGTCCTGACAGGGATGGTCCCTGCTGTGGGTGCTCAGCTGGAGATGGAGCTGAGCCCCTCCTGGACTCCCAGGTGTGAACACCTTGTCAGGCTCGGCACATCCTTCACCACCCTGGGAGCTGCTGGGACTGGGATTTTAGAGGAAATCTTGTCCTGCAGGTGAATTACAACTGAAATCCTGTTGCAAAGCTCCTAACCAGATCGGGGGATCAAGTTCTCAATTCTCTCAGGCTCATCCTGTGAAGGCAGCAGCTTTTCAGAGTGTGCTGCTCCCTTCCCTGGCTGTCAATTCCAGCCCAAGCTTTGGTGCCTTTGGCATGTGGCTTGCCAGGGGTGGGCTCTGCCTGCTCCACGAGGTTCCTGGCTTGGTGTGGGTCCAGCCCAACCAGCAGGTTGGGTTCAGGAGTTTTGGGAGCCAAGAATCATCCCAAACTGCCAGGCTGGGTGCTGCTACCTTCTTTGGGGGCATGAGGGTTTAACCATATTGTGAGAAATATCTACTCACTTTTCATAATTTAGGAAGGTTTATTAAACCTTGTCAAAAATACAACAGAAGACTGAATAAAGAAAAAAGGTTACAGTGCTGGGAGCAAAAGATTTTCCCCTGTATGTGCTCAGCCTCCTCACAATGGAGGTTTTCCCTTTTTAACCCTTTAACCTCTCCCAAAGTTCTGTCCATCAATCCTTCTTCACTGTCCAGGGGTGGAGATCTCTTCCTCAAATCCTGGTTGGAGCTCAGATGTCACCAAAGTGACAAGCCAGCCCTCCTAGATGTCCCAACTCCAGCTGTCCCTTGATAACCACACGAGGGGGTACAACACAACTATAAATCTATAAAACTTTCCTTAACTTATATACATGATATTTGCCCATTAATTGTGAGAGTCAATCACCACATTACTCATCTATCACAATATCAGCCTGCCTGGGCTGTACCAGCTGGAATGCTGGGCACAGGAGTGACCTTGGTGCTGTTCAGTTCACCCAGAGAGCCAAGGAAACCCAGCCAGGACAGAGTGCAAGAATCCTTTCCTACAGAGAGCAATCACTGAGGGCTCAGAGATCTTGCAAAGGGACAATTCCAGTGCAAAGGGACAATTCCAGTGCATTTTTATGCCAAGGCTGTAGGGGAGAAGTTTTCTTGACTTGTGACACACAAACCTCTCAGGGATCTTGCAAAGGGACAATTCCAGTGCAAAGGGACAATTCCCCAGGGCATTTTTAAGCCAGGGCTGTAGAGGAGAAGTTTTCTTGACTTGTGACACACAAACCTCTCCCCCAGCAGAGGAATCACTCATTTGGATGGGAACAGCCAGGAACTGTGTCTTCACCAGCAACCAGGAACGAACCGCTGGCCTAAGGCCAAGTGCCCAATCTGATCAAGCCCATATTATTAATTACAAAACAGCAGCCACACCAAACTACATTTTAGGAATGTCCCTGATCCATGAAAGCTCCCAAATTTTGCCTGGGAGTTGCTGTCCCATGCCAGGAACGGAGATGACCATTGAAATCCAGTACCCGGAAATGCTCCTCAGTTTTTAGTTTGCTCCCACCCCAATACAGCTCCAGCAAAGTCCTAAAGAAGTTATTTTCCCTTCCCTGGGTCTCTTCCAAGCCCACTCAGCACAGACAGAGGACCCCAGCCCTCTGAGACTCCCATTGGCCAGCTCCTTCAGAAAGGTGCCTATAAAATCTTAATTATCTCCATTAGCTGCCAGCCTGCCCCGAGTTACAGTCCCAGGGATGCCAGGAGGTTTCCTAGTAACAGCATGCAATCAGCCAAAAAAAAAAAAAGGGAATTATTTATCAGAGAGCTCCTTGCCATGCAGGAGGAGAGGGTGGCAGAGGAAGGATGTCCCAGGGGCTCTGCAGGGAGGAGCTGCAGCCTCCAGCACCTCTGTGAAGGATGAGAGGTTGTGATGCTCTTGGAAATCCTTCCTTTAGGCAAAAAAAACAGCCACCAAAAAAAAATCTTCCTGGGTGGGAAAAGCCAGGATGTCACACAAGAGCCCATGCCCTGAGCTAAAAGGAACATTTCAAACTTGGGGCTGGCTGTATATACCCAGCCATATTTCCTGGGAAAAGCCCTTTTTGGAGTTTTTTGCTATTTTCCCATCCCATCTTCAGGACAAGCAACGGCAGGGATTGATCCTGGTACAAAAATCTTGAGATTTGCCATGTGCCACAGGGTGAGGTGAAATTTGCCTTGTTGTTCATGATTTCTTCCCAATTCTGGCAGGGAAGGAAAGGATTTAGCACCAGGACTTGATTCCTGTGACGGTGTTCATTGGGGTCCCAGGATGAGGGAAGAGATGAGGATCTGACTCCATGTTTCAGAAGGCTTGATTTATTATTTTATGGTATATATTATAGTAAAACTGTACTAAAAGAATAGAAGAAAGGATTTCATCAGAAGGCTGGCTAAGAATAGAAAAGGAATGATAACAAAGGTTTGTGTCTGACTGAGACAGTCCAGGCAGCTGGGCTGTGATTGGCCATTAATTAGAAACAACCACGTGAGACCAATCACAGATGCACCTGTTGCATCCCACAGCAGCAGATAACCATTGTTTACATTTTGTTCCTGAGGCCTCTCAGCTTCTCAGGAGGAAAAATCCTAAGGAAAGGATTTTTCATAAGACATGTCTGTGACGGGTGAGAGCTCAGCACTTTGGAGAGGGGACAGCACAGCCTTCAGGACAGGACTTGGCTCCTCTGTCTGCTTCTTTCAGACCTGTCCCAGTGACAGCTTTGCCTAGTTTGGTGCTTCGGATAGCAAAATGTTTTTGTAAAGAATATGAAACAATTACACCTTTTGTAATTTCGTTATACCTTCTGTAATGTGGGAAATAGAGTGAAGTTAGTGGTAATGCTGAAATTACTTTGTCAAGTGGGTATAACATCAGGGCGAAACTGTGACCCAGCTGAAATAAAAGGAAATTTTACCATTAAAAACAGGATGGGTCAGGGCTTGCCCTGCAGGGTTTCACTCTCAGTGTCTCTGAAACCAAGCATGAGACACTCAGCTACACCAGAAATTTAAAAACATAATCATGGAAGGGCTAGTGTTGAAGTGACCTTAAGGATCATCTAGTTCCAAATTATCAAATGCAGGCATGGTTACGTTATTACATTTCTTTATTTCTTTGTGCATAGCAGCAAGTCCCACATCTGTGTGCTTTTTGCATTAAATCAGAACAAGGAACAGTGCACATTCTCTTCAGGAAAGGATTCCTAAGGGGTTAAATGGATGTGGCATGAGCTGCATGCTTTGCAGTATGAGCTACTGGAAATATTTTTATCTTTACAGCTAATTTGAAGAATTAATCTCAACTTTTAATATCCTGAAAGCAATGAGACCTTACTATTGATCTCATTCATGAGTAAAGGATAGCAGAAGAGAAGTCACTGATACTTCTGGTAATGTTTATCACCATTGTGAAACAGCACAATAATAGAATTTTTTTCTGTGTACATCTTTGTGTGAATTTAAGCCCAAACAGATGGATTTGCGTATATAACTCCATTTTTTCTGTTGTTGTGCTTCTGGGAAGCACGTTGCAGAGCTGGGACTTTTCAGAATATAAATTTACCAAAACAAGTATGATTAATTAATCAGTCGGTCTACTTAAGAAAACAGGAAAGCTACAAGCCCATCACTTTGTCAGCTCTCTGTTAGTGGTGTACCTGGGAAACAGCATTTTCAGAAAGTCCCAAACTCGGTTTTAAATTATTCTCTTTGCTCACTTTTTAATGGAAAGGTAACTTTCCAGAATCTAGATCCTTTTAAAATGGAAAATGTGCAATATTATCTGAGGGAAGTATGAAGGTGATTTACTATGCATGATTTTTTCAGTTTGTACACATTGGGCATGGTTATATTTTTGCTCAGGACGTATATATATATATTTTCTGCTGAACTTTTCTCGATTGCTTTTTTTTATCGGGTTTACAAATCAAATCAAACAGGTATATTGCAGAGCTCTGATATTATTTTCTGTGCTTATAGCACAATGTATTGAATTATGCTTGCTCATGTACTGCTGCTGCTATTCTCTCCAGATTGAGAGAGAATGACTGTGGGGGCTGTAAATTCACTTGGCTCCCAGCACCACCGGTTAAATCAAGAGCCCTGTTCAGGCTGGAGAAGAGACAGAGCAAGTGTTCATTACACAAATCAATTTGGTCAAAAGTACAGCACAGTGGGTACCCAACCATTGCTCACATAATATTGTCAGCTTAATCAAATAATGCCTAGAAGACATTCACAAGCTCTTTTTCTCTGAGAAATAACTTGATTGGTGCAGCAGGAAAAAAAAAAACCTAGGTGCTGTTTTGAGCATTCATTAAAAAATTCAGTGGGTGCTTTCTTTTTTGCTAAATTTAAAATTCTGAGGCTCTTTACCCTATGCTGGCATGTATACATGAGATATTCATCACCTAATTTACCATTGATCACATTTTACAAAATTATCTGTTCCTTTTTTTTTTTGTTTGTCCTGTTGCTTTTCTCCCTGTAAATATTTTAGAGGTTATTCCTTCTAGAATTAGGCTATTCTTCCTCTAGACATGGAATGGGTTTAAAAGATATGCAACAGATTTGTGTTTGTTTGCAGATTATAGCAAAATGATCAGGACTTGGTAAAGATTCCTCATGTTCCAGTAATACTTATTTTCACTTTGTGCAGAAAGACATAAAAGGTTTAGATCCATTTCAGGCATTCCTACGGTCTGTGTTCCATTCGGTCTTTAAAAACTGATATTGGGAGCAGCGTTCCTGTAGGGGTGTGCAAACACTTTTCTGCATTTAATTGTGTTGGAAACAGGCTTTGAGGGTGAAAGATTTTGTGCACACCATCGTGGTTTTGTAGGAAATGAAAGATATTAGGCAGTGAAAAAGAATGGAGGGAAAGTGGAACACTTAAAATTCCGGTGTAGGGAACATTGCAGGGCTGGCTGTCTGCAGTGATGGATGGAAAGGGACACAGAAAATTGCTATTAGCCAGGAAGGAGAATGGAATGGGGTTTTTCTGCCCAGGCAATGTGCACAAGGCCCTCTCTGGTTTCAGGTTCACTGACCATTGTTTCATTGTGTGTGGGGCCTTTGCCACAAGGGCTGGGGGTGGGAGATGAGACTCCAGTGTCCAGTCAGGAGCAGCTGGGAAATGGGGTTGTATTAGAGGCTGCATGAAGGTTTTAGAATGTGTTTTTGAGTGAAAATTGCTGCAAATTTGGATTAAAATCAGCTTTAAGGAAGAGGTGTGTGTGTGTGGGGAGTTAATATTTTTTTCAAAACAAAAAAATTGTCAAATTTATTTTATCCGAACAAATATTTGGTTTAGTGGTTTTCTTCAATTGTAGAATTTTTGTTTCTTAAATTCTCAGGAAAAAGCTAGGAAGGGAAACCAGAAAAATTACTTTAACAGTTTTACTTCTTTAAAACTAAAACTAGTTTAATAATTTTACTGTGAAGTCTTTAAGAACTTGAGTAAAGTCTTTTAAATACCAGAAGCTTTCTGTTTCTAGAATGGAGTTAAGGAAACAAAAAGAAAAGTATTTTGCTACAAGGTAAAGAATTTCTTTAGAAAACAATAGATGTTAACTCTCCTGATGATGGATTTGGTTTAAAAGGATACCAAATGTTTATACTGAAATTATCTTACATGTAAAAAAGAAATCTTTTTCGGAAATGCCCTCTTTGATATGGGTTTGCTTACCTGTAAGAATGTTTCAATTCTAATTTATTTTAACACTTAAGCCCTCAGTAGCTCACTGAAGTAAAGAGAGCTCACCTCAATTTGTTTTGCTGTGAGTGAGAATTTGATCTTCTATTTCTGCATTCTGTTTTTATAACTTTCATTAAAAGTCTTAAGACTCTTGTATATTAAAAATCTTTAATATTTTATAATTGCAAATATGTGGTGGAATAGGGGCCAGAAAGCAGGCTGATTGCATCCAGGACTGCAGGGATGGAGGAAGGACAATACCACATCCTCACATCCATTAATTTTTAAAGGACTATCAAACATCACTCTTCAGGTCCTCCAGCACTGAAGGTGTTCTCCTGAAATGTATTCTGTATGTGTGAGGTAAATTACATTCTGGTTCCATGAGCCCACGGAGCTCTGAAAGTTGCCTGGCTGGGATTTTTCAAAATCCAGCCTGTCCTCTGCCCCTGGTGTGTTTTATCTCCTTGGTGTTAATTTCTGCATCATCTTCACATTCCAGTTCCAGGTCATGGTTATCCTTGTCCAGATCTCCAGGCACAGCTGTGGATTTCTGGATGATAATGTGCTTTGTGAAGAGCCTGTTACATTGCTAAGCCTTTTCATGTGTTCTAACTGCTTTAGTCCTGTTAATTCTACCCCAGGGATCTTGAGGGTCATGGACAGTTATGAATTGTTGGTGACAGGGACTTGCTAAAGATTCTGGTTTTCAGCCCTCTCTGCCCAGACTATGACACCTTTTGTGCTGAGAGTGCAAATTTGAGACTTCTTAAAATAAAAATGATTTTAAAAAGTGGTAAAATCAACCAAAGGCCTGGAAAATACCAGTACCTGGATTTATCCTCTTCACCCATAATTTGTAGCTCCATTTTAACACCACCCTCAGAAACCTCACTGGATTTTGTTGACCATAATCTGTTCAGCTGCTAAGTAGGGCAGTTGCTCCCAGTGTTTGGGGATGTTTGTGGTGCACAGCTCAGCCCTTCTACTCCTCATTTCTATGAATAAAATGAACAGAGATTACTCTTTTCCATTTGCATTTATACAGGACACTGATTATATAAAGTCTTCCTTGGGCACCCTCTGTTCCTGAAGCTTAACAGCACCTTTAGAATTCTGCAGTTCTTTTCAGATTAATCTAATTGACCTCAAATTCTTCAGGAGTGTTTTATTTCAAGAGTTTCCAGTCTGTCATCCCCCACCTGCTCTCACATACCAAATTTCTTTTCTATTTCTCTCCTTTTATGCCTGAAGGTAGAAAACAATCCCTGTGGTGTCTCTGGGTGAAACAGCTACCTCAAAATCTCAAGTTTGATTTTTTGAGTTGATTTCAGCTAACAATAGATTAGCATGGAACATTTTTGTCTCTTGACAGCTATATACCATATTTTCTATCTAAATCACTAAATATTCATAAAGATAAATTATTTACTTTGTGGGCCTGTGAGTTCCGGGAGTAGCACATGAAGAGATGTGGTGGCACTGACTCAGTTTTAGGTTTACTCTTGATCTGGTCCCATTATTTGTTTGGATCACTTGTAAATCTTTCTTCAGTGCACAAAAAAGTTTGTATTTGTGTGAGTCTCATTGTACCTGTGAAATACCAGAGATGTTCCTGAGGGACTGATGCTGCTGCAGAAATGAGCACCTCTATTTATGAAGTGTTCTTAGCACAGAAGTAAAGGCAATATAGATGTTAGTACTTTTAATTTGGGAACATTTGTGTTACTTAGGGAGGATATTGTTGAATTTCACTTGCTAGAATTCAATTTCTGTGTAGTTATTGCTAATGTAAATGATGTGTTCTGTTCGAGTTCTTTTGCTTCCTCTTCAACAGGCTTGTTGGTACTAAAACTGTGTGGTAAGGTTTATTTTATTTAACCATTTTTATGTTGCTTAAACTGTTGTCTCCTAAAAGAAATTTCATACTAGCAGGAAATGGGCAATTTCTCCTTTTTGTTCGTTAGATGAGAAAACTCAGACAAACTGAATGTAACATTAGCAGACAAGAGAAAGATGTATAATGAGAAAAACAACGGGGTCAGATGGAAAAAGGAAAGAGCAAAGAAAGTGATAGGCTTCAGATCATCCTTGTAGTTTTTCATTCAACCATTTTCTTTCCCCTTCTATTCTTCCCAACCCTTCTGCTCATGCAAAGGAGTGACTGTGCTGTTTTAAAATACCCATACAGAGCCTTGGCTAATGATTGTGTGCTGTACAAGCAGTAATTAATTAGGCACTGTAGGATGTAATTAAAGAACAGAGATGAGTAATTTCTATAGCATACTGATAGACCAGCACTGGTTAATTTTACTTTTTGGATGAGGGGCATTTTATGCCTTTTCCTCATCTCACTGCAGATTTGTGATTTGTTTGTTAAATCATAACACATGGCAATGTCCTTCTGTTTTAAACCAGAATTTTAAACCCAGGGAATGCTGTCCCTGTCAGAAGCACCATGACATAACCTCATTTTGGTGAGGAACAAAATCTGCACAACTTTGTTTCTGGGTCTCACACTTGTGTCAGGCAACCTTCACCACTGATTAAACTTCTGTTCCCTCTCACAACTCAAGGCCTTTTCCATAATGGGCACCATTTATCTGGCCAGAATGACCCTCCAGTGCCCATCAGCACTGCTCATGAAATGGCAGAGAGGATGAGATGTGTTACCTGCCTGCTGTGGAGAATCCCAGTGGCCTCTGAATAAAAGCAGTAATCTCATTTGAAAGGGTCTGGCTTGCTCTGCCAGCAGGCAGCATTTGGACTGCAGATTCTGTTCCTTACCTTGGCCAACACAGAAAGGGTTAAAGAAATTTCTAAAGAAATTTCAATCTTATAGGGAGATATATTCATTCATTTAGGAATAGCTAAGCAAATCTACAAATAATAATTTACTCATTCTCCAGTTTATTCCAAATACATGTTATCACTGGAAATGTATGCTGTTGGGACAAAAATGGATTTGATCTTCATGTGTTTAAACTTCTGGTATTCCTCAGTACTTTGGAGCTGATTTAACTGATTTTAGTTTGGTTGGTTGTTTTTTTGGTTTTGGTTTTTTGGGTTTTTTTTTTTTGAAAATTTAAGCTCACCCCCTTGTATTAACTATGTCAGAAATACTTACAGTGTGCTTTATTTTGCTTTACCCTTTTAGCAGACAGATGATGCAGCACAGACCGATGGCCAGCAACAGACACAATCTTCTGAAAACACAGAAAACAAATCACAGCCCAAACGGCTCCACGTCTCAAATATACCCTTCAGATTCCGGGATCCAGATCTTAGACAAATGTTTGGTGTAAGTGCTCACATTTATTTCTGGGTTTTTTTTTTTTGTTGTTTTTACATTTGCATTGCAATAGGTATTTGGTATTACAGGCAGCTGTGAGGGCTGTATCTCTGATTGAGGCTGTTCAACCATTTTCAGGAAAGATTCCCCTTTAATCTGTGTGTAATCAAACATCTGATTTGCCAGTCACAACTGGGAAATGACACTGATTGTGCTGGATGTGATGCACTTGGGTGCTTTGTACTACATGCACAAAAAGCTATCTGTGGTGGTTTAAATGCATACATATTGCTGCTGTACACATCTAGATTTATCTGCCTGCTTTTATTAATTTTGGAGAGTGTGATGTTAAACACTCAGTGCCTGACCTCCAGAGTAGGGGAGGCACAGGCTGAATTTCAGCACAAAGTTCAGACACAGGAATCCTCACCCATCTCCACATGTTTTGTAGGTCTGCAAAAAGCCTTTGAAGGTTTTTGTTGTTATTTTTCTGTTAATCTCTCAGTTTGTGCTTTCCCCCAGGCCACAGCTGCCTTCAAGCACATCCCCTGTGTTTCACACAGGCTCTGGACACACCAGCAGCAATAGGATTATAAACATGAGAGCTTAGACTGGCTTTCTACTCCCTGCTCCAAGAACCCTCAGGTTTAGTTTGAAATGCCACTAAACCTCATCTAGAAACGTACTCAATCATCTATTGGAACCCAAGTCACGACTGAAGTATTCCTGTTACTCTCACTGTCTTTATTCTGCCTCACTAAACCCAGTTCTCTCCTGCATTACAGCTGGTTATTCAGTGCAGCACCAAGTGCCTCGTGGCCCTGCACTTCTTTCCCTCTTTCATATTCAGATTTTAAAGTTGTTCTAAAATGTGTTTGTATGTGAGTCAGAGGATGGTGTTTCTCAGTATTTATTCCTCTGTAGGAAACAGTCCCTGGAAAAAGAATCCTGTTGTAATACTGGCAAATGAGTGACTGTTCTGCTAGATCTGCCTTGGTACAAGTTGCCTCCCCTGAACACAGCTTCCAGCTCATCAGCAGAATAGCAGAAGGCATAATAATTAACCCTCCAGAGAAAAATATGCTAATTTATTTAAACTAAACAAACAACTTAAAATAGGTTTTATATGAAAAAACATTAAATGAAAGGATTTTTTTAGTAGGTATTGTAGTAATTTATAAATGAATAAACGCATTTCTTTTGAGTGTTTCCAAGTCTTAGGTCTCAAAAGACTGACACTGGAGAATGGCTGGAGTTTCCAGCTGACTTCCAGAATGACTTGGTAACAGAAAAATTATAGCTTCTGAAATGATAGAAAAGTGAGATTTCTGTATGTGCCAGTTGAAATATTTCTTATGCAATATGGCAGGTCTGCATTATGTCCATGTGAAGCACACAGTAGATGATCTTTTTACATGGACATGAATATTACAGAGGAGAATTGTTGAAATATCAAGTCTGTGTCTGAATCGAGGCTGAAGTGGAAGTTAAAGCATTGATTAAATGGATGCAACAACATGAAAGAAGCCAAAGTATACCAAGTGATGGTTGACTTTTCATGGTCAAGTTGAAACCCTTTAATAAGCTAGAGAAGGAGTACTGTCCTTCCTGGCCTGTAATTGTTTATTAGATCTGAAAAGACTGGAGTGCTCATTTCTGCAGTTCCTGGGACTCTTGCTGGATTATTCTCCATTTACCTCTCTCTAATTTCTGCCTTTGTGTTTAAGGTATTGGGTCAGTTACCAGCGCCAACACTGATCCATAGTGCACGTTAATGATTTATGAAATATCAGAAATGACCCCCTGATGCATTACATTGTCACCTCACAAGATGTGTCCTAACAGAAAGTGTTCTAACATTTATTCCCTTCCTAAGGCAGATCCCACAGGGCTTTTCCTCTGGGACAAGCAGCTGGGTTCAGCTTTTGTGTGTGCAAACAATGTCTAGGGAATTGTGTGCTGTTGAAGATCAATAGGAATTACAGTCACTTCTAATATTATACTAAAAATACAATTTTGAGCAGAGAAAAAAATCCCCCCAAAGTGAGTATCCATTCTAGTTTGCCAAATTATGCTCTACTAAGACAAAACTTCTTAGGGAATAATGGTTACCCATTTCAGCAAGGGTGGAAAGAAATCCTCAGTCCATGAAGACAGCAACAAAACTCCCACCTGATTTAATCTTACTCCTGTAATGCAGAAGTGACAAAACTCCTTCACCTCTCCTGGCAAATGCTGAAATTTGAGACTTTTATTTCACTGTGCTCTCAGTTTAATGCTCTTTCCTCTCTGTCAGGGGCTTCACTGAGTTTCAAGTTCCTCTGTGGAGTGATTGTATTGAGCAGAATGATGCACACAATGTAGAAATAATATTGATCTGACTCCTTTTAGTGTTGTCTTTCTTTTTGTGTTTAAAATATTTGGGTTTATATCATTTAACATTTGTAAAGCTTTGCAGCATTTCCTGAAACAAACTTTTATATTGTATATGATAGTAGGGTTGAAGTTATCTAATTTTCATGTGACTTTTTCTGTTTCTTTACAGCAATTTGGTAAAATCTTAGATGTTGAAATTATTTTTAATGAGCGAGGCTCAAAGGTAAGCAGTTTAACTCACCTGTGGAGTTTTTTGTTTTGTTTAAAATATATGAGTAGAAGGAAACAACTGCACTGCTGTGACAAAATAATGTGTGAAATTTTATTTTAGTGAAAACATCTTCTGAGCTGTCAGTCAGTTTTCTAAGCAGTATGAAAATCATTGGACTCATATCTTTTAAAGGGGGTAATTTTAACTACTCCAAACTGTCATCTGTTATATGGGAATGTTGATTTTTGCTGTCCTTATTTTTCAAGGGTAATTATTTAATTTATTTTATGAGTCCATAGTTATTAAAGATATTTGTAGGCAGGTTTGTATTAGTACAGGTATTTTTTTTTCCTTTATTGAAATGAAAGATGACAATGATACCTAATAACTATCCTCTTTAGTAATTAGCTGAGAAAATATGTGATTGTTCCAGATTAAGTGCAGATGTTTTCCTCTTTAGTTAAAGCCTTAGTACACCAACCCTTTGAAAACAATCTATTTTAGCATTCATTTTATTTAAAGAGTTCTTATTGTATTGCAAACATTTAATATTTTTTTTCCAAAAATACTTTGCCTTAAATGCATACTTCAATTTATTCAGTATTTAAGGAATAAAGCAAGATAGAATGGCCAGCACTGCATCAGCTGGTGCAGAACTGTAACCCAGTGTGTTCACCTGTGATATCAGCTGCATTGTAGGGGTTTATGTCTGTCATATGCATATCTTTTTTTCCTTTTCTTGCCATGTCAGACACACTAAAAAGTTTATTCACAAATGTTTCAATCTTCCTGTAACTCATATATCATTTATTATTAGTGATGGAATGTTATCCCTATTCTAGACATAGAACCTGTCATGTTTTAAGAATCATATACATCAAAAATCTATCTTAAATCAGATGTATTTTAATTCTGTTAATATTTATTTTCTGAAATTAAAGCCTTCACTTTTTATTTTAAACCTAAATGGAACAGCTGAAATCTCCTGGTTTATTATTCAGACATTAATTAATCCCCTTGCCTGCCAGCCCAAACTCAGTTGGAACATTCATCACTTTTTCAGTAAACAACTAAAATGGATGGAATTTGGTGGCTTAGAATCTCCTAGTCCGGCCAAAAATTATTATTTTTAAATTATGGTTGTTCAACAACGTTTACAAAAGACATGGATTGCCCAGACCTGCTGCTGCTGCATAGTCCCATTAATTTCCCGAGCCATCCCCCACTGGCCCCCTTTGCTGCTTGTGCTGACAGGGTGGAGCTGAGCACACCTGGGAGGAGTTTAAACTTTTGTTTAGCCACTAAACCTTCCCCAGGTGGGCATCTTAACCACCACACCTGCACAAGTGAAAGGTTTTGTTAGAGTTTTGGGGGATGGCGTAAGGAGATGTTTCCAAATTCAGCTTTTATTTGATGTTGGCTTTGCAGCATGAAAACATCTCAGTGCCTTGTGCTAAAGGCAAGACACTGGGAAGGATTTGAGAAGGAAAAGGTTTTCCTGGCTGGGTTTGTCACATCCCTGCCCCAGTTACACGCTTAGGTCAGGTTTGTTAAAGGATGTTCCTGCAGCACCAGGGCTGCAGCCCAGCTGTCCCCAGGGATGCCTGAGGCAGGGCTGGGTGCATCTCACAGCTCGGGGCTGCCGCCTCTCCCCTTGCTCAGAGGTATTTCAGCTACAGCTACAGAATATTTCCATATTTTCATTTGCCAAAATATCTTTAGATTCTCTCAATTAAATGCAAGGTTAAGGAAAAAGAAATGTTAGGAATGAGAGGGACATCTTTTTTCTGTTCTTTCTTTTTCTTTTTTTTTAATTTTTTTTATTTTTTAATCTGATCATTTCGTGTCCATTCTGTAGGAATTAAGATGCACCAGATTAAAGTCCCATTCCTGGCAGTGCTTATCTATGTTTTCATAAAATCCCACTGAAACTGAAAGGACTACTAAGTGGTTTCAGACTGAGTACAGGTAACAAAGTTTGCAGGATCAGAATTCAAATTTGTTTCTAGCTGCAGTTTGGCATAAGAATTGCTAGAATTGTTTTTGTTTCTGTTTCTTTTTCTTTCTTTTTATTCTAATAGTTAATGTTTTAAACAATTGTTGCAAAAACAGCAGAAGGAATCTGATTCTCACGCCATAATAGTTAAGAGAAATGGAATTGCATATTCAAAAAACCTAACATTAGAACACCACTGTAAAGTATAAAATCATTTTGCAGAAGGGAATCTTTCCATAAAAGAAAACCCTAAATCAATGAAAGAGTCATGCTACAAATTTCTGCTTGTTTGAATGTGTAATCATAATGAAGAAAACTTCGCTAAAATATACAGCAGCACTGATGACTTTTGAATTTTTGACCATTTTCTATCAGTTATAAATCAATGCTCTAGACAGCTCTATATATACGTTCAGAAATCTGTTTATGTGTGTATTTATTAATGTGTATCTAGTGTATATCACATTAACGCCTATTTCTTCAAATAAGGAGAACTCCAAAGTGCCTCCCAAATTAAATCAGAACCTCCTCACATTCTAACTTGGTTGTTATTAAATCACTTGACAGATTTTAAAAATAAAAGGCATATATTTGCATTAGCAGTTAATAGAATGCAGCTGTTAACTCAGCTGCAAATTAAATTGATGCTAAAGTGTTTGTGTAGGTATTTGAATGTGTGATGGGTGAATCTGAGTTTTGTTCTTGAGTTTCTCTGTCAGCCAGGTAAAGTTAAAGATTTGCATAAATAGCAAGAGCTTAAGTTAAGTAGTGTTGATTATGTAGTGAGAATAAGTACAACATAAGAAATTAAAAAATGACAATGAGTATTATTTTCAGAATCTTTGAAGTTCCTGTCTTATCTTGGCTTGTGGCTCCACTTTGTATGTTTTTCTAATTTTTTAGTATAATTAGGTTTTTATCTTTCTCTTTAGCTGTTTGAACAAAAGTTAGCTGGTAGCACTGTGAGCTAAGGAGAGTGACAGAAAATTTTGACTTAACTCCCTCCAAATGTTTGCAATTCCAGGAGGGGACAATTTCTCAGGCATGATAATAGGAAAAAAACAAACAGAACTGGGGCAATTTCTATTGAATGGAGTTACTCTGCTTAGAACCATGGATCCAGTGATGTTTTCTGCTGTGAAATTTTCTTAATGGCATCCTAAATTAGGAGAGGTTTTATGCAGAATTTTAACAAGATGGGACAATAATTTGTAGAAGAAATAGAAGTTTAAAGTTGAGGATGGGTTTAGGTATAAGAAGAGCCTGTACAAGGATCTAAACCATGGAGATTAGTGCTGAGGAGGGGGATTTGCTTTCTCTCACCACTCCTGGTGCTTTGGGAAAAGGAGAGTTCCATCCTCAGTGCCTTGTGGCAAGTGAGGTCATGGCCTTGTGCTAAAATTGTGGGGAGTGGTGTGGAGAAAATGTGTGGAATCAGGAGCTGTGAGAATGGATTCAGCTGCTGACAGAGCACTTGGGGAGCTCAGGCTTCAGGCTGGGTTTAAACAGGGAAAAACGAGTAGCTGGATTTAAGCTGCTTTGGAGAGCATGAAACAGAGACAATACTGTACATAAATGTCTTTTTTTGCATTATAAATGGGAATAAATAAATTAATTCTTTGAGTTATTTGAGTAGGTGAAATAACCCAAATAATCCAGGGAATTATCCTGAGAGTTACTTCACTTTTTGTTGGTGGTTGACTAATTAGTTGTGCAGTCCATACTCATTCATTTCTCACTGCTTGGTGTCAGTTTTGCCTTAGTTTGATATTTGGTTTCCCCTTTGTGTAAATGAATGTAGAAATGTCTTACCTTTATTTTTATTATAATTTTACCCTTTTTTTTTTTAACCAGTCCCTTTGTGCAGTAGGTAGCGCTGCAGAGAGTGTTCCTAGTGGGTGAACACTGGCGAAACTCAGCAAAGGCAGATGAGTGGCTGATTGCTCAGGAACAGAGCAGAGTTCAGGCTAAAACAGAAATAAAAAATAAAAATAAAAACGGTTTTAGGAGCACTTAAACTACGTAAGCACTGCATGTGTGCAAAGCACCACGTGCAACTTGCAAATGGTTCTGGGTGTGAAAGCTCAGGGATGGAGAGGAGCGTTGGTTTGGATAATTTTGGGAGGCATGCAAAGGCATTGTAGTGCTAATGCAAGAATTACTTCAAAGGGTTGGTGTATGTTTCTAAAATGATATTCACTGTCAGAATTTTCTAAAATATTTGCCATTTTAAACAGTGTTTAACTTAACTCAGGGCATAAAAGGCATTTTAGTAGGATTTAAAATGTTTGTTTTAGCCTAGTATTATACAGGAGGGGATTTGTTATAAGCAGAATTTCAGATTTGTCCCACTAGCATGGGATGCTGGAGTTTTACCAGTTGCATGTTCTATATGTGGAAAATAATATGCAGAACAAGTAAATGAAGCAGTTAAACTTATTCAAAACGTTTGCATTTTTCTTCTTTTATCAGAGTTTCTTTTTATATTCACATCATGTGGTTTTCTTTGATCTGTTAATACAAGAAAGTTTATACTTTGTTCTGAAAGTACTTTTATTTTGTTGGTGGTTTTTCTTTTTTTTTCCTTTTTCCTTTTATAAAAAAATAAGTAAAGGCTGTATAGTTTGACAAAAGTTTAAGTTACCCTAGTGTTGCATGGGAACAGTGTTTCTTATGATCACAACAGCATGACTAAGTAGGCAATGTTTAGAGTATATTGACATTCAGTGTTGAATTTTGTGCACATGTTTTTTATTTCGTTGAGATATCTGCATGTCATTAAAATGTGGTTCATTTTCTTTTCTCATTAGTTCATTTTTTTCTATGTGAAAACACTGTAATTTATTTTATTTTCATTTTCTTATTGTTAGATTTATTTTCCTCTGTAGTGACATGTAGAAAGGTATTTTTGGTATCATTCTTTGACTTTCTGAGAGGGTATTATCTAACTGATGACAGGGAAAAAAAAATTTGTTCACATTTGTTGCTTATTTATTGCACATCTCAATACAACTATAATTTTTCTAATTTGCATGTTACAGAAATGAAGCGAGGACAAGAAAAATATTAAATTAAAGAGAGAGAACATAAGCAAACAAGTGGTCATTGACTGAAATAATAATGTGCATGTTGTTTTCCCCCCTTCTCCCTCCTGCATGCAGGGATTTGGTTTCGTAACTTTCGAAAATAGTGCTGATGCGGACAGGGCGAGGGAGAAATTACACGGCACCGTGGTAGAGGGCCGTAAAATCGAGGTGCATGTTCAAAATATTTTCCTTTTCATCTTTTTTATAAATGTCTGCTTCACTCTCATTTGTTGTTTCAGATGCATCATTGGTGTCTTCTGTGTGCTCCCCTTTCCCCCTTCCCATTGTTTATATATATATTTATATATAAAGAGAGAGAATCTGGCCTTACTTGGGTTTTTTATTATGATTTCTTTTGTAATTATTATTATTATTATTGTCATTGTTGCTGAAAGGTGGATGACAGATTTGAAAACAAAAGAATAAGAAAGCTTTAATATTTTGAAGTTATTATTTTGGATGTTTTGTAAATCAATGGGTGCAGTAGATTCCAAAAAAACAGCCAACAAAAACCAAAAAAATTAGAAAAATTGAGAACAGCAACAACAAAAAAAAAGTATGACAGACAAAACGAAAAACAAACAAAAGGTTGTTTTTTTTCTTTTTTTTGTTTTCCTTTTTTTTTCTTTTTTTTTTTGTGTTTTTTTTTTTTTCTTTTTGTTGCTGCAGGGTTGATGTGGGATCCACAGTGGCTTTCAAAAAATTCAGATTGGGAAAGAAGCATCCAAAAGATGCGCAAGAAACAAAGCCAGACTAGAGACTGAGAAATATTCACATCTAATCTTCAGGAAGCTGGGTGGCCTGAGCCATCCCTATCTCCAAAAACCTCCAGCCACGTTTGCCGCGCCACTGGGTCCCCTTCAACACTGCCTCAGTCGTATTTGTTAGAACTTAAAAAAAAAAGAAAAAAAAAAAAAAAAGAAAGAATTACCAATTGAAAATGCTGTCGTCTTTTGAGTAAGATGTTGCATATTTTGCCTTTTCATTTTCCCCCTCGACGGTAGCGCTTAGGGCCCTCACCAAACTCTCAGTAACCATGGTAACTGTATACATACCCATGCTGGCGATGGTGCTGAATGGTAAGTGGAGAAGTCCATCTGCCGTTTCACGTATTTAGCGCTGATATACCACGTGGATTTTTTTGACTTGTTGTATTAAGTTTTCTTGATGCTACATTTTTTTCTATATATTGGTACGCCTGTAATTGAGTGTACGTTTTAAGCAAGCCTGGGAGGCACTGATTGGATTGAGGATATGACTTCGTGCACATCTTACTCAGATTGTTAACTCCATATTGTGTTAAATAATGCACCCTCTTTTTATCCTTTTGTTAGCTGTGATTTTAAAGCTTGAATGATTTTGTTAATTCTTGCAATGAAAAAGGCTCTTGTTCCAAGTGTTGAATGCTAGATGTTGCTTTTCCAATGGTACTTCTCTTCTAAAGGGTTATGTTGCACACTGCTAAAATTCGTTTGTCCCTTTTTTGACATTTTCTTTGTTTCCTTGTACCTTGTCTCTTTCCTTTCTACTCCACTGCATGTTCCTTCATATAATCTTTTTCTTTTTCTTCTGTTTTGAGTATTTATTGTATCAGTGTTATCATGGAATACAAGCATGCTCTTAAGTCTTAAATTATGCAGTACCTTTTAATTTGCTTTTAATGTCTTTTTATTAAAGTTTAAATGATATGATGTTGCTTTATTGAAATGATTTGTAAGTTAAAATGGTTATGAAAGTAAATGTAATTATAAATAGTATGATTTTGTTATGCACCTGTTGCCTTCTATAAATTAAATTGCATTTTATTTTCACATGACTAATAGCAGTAATAATGCATGCCTTTAATAGTGACACGAGCCCTGCCTGTAACCCTTTCTAATCCCCTGTTCTATGTGCTTAGGTAAATAATGCCACAGCACGTGTAATGACAAATAAAAAGACCGTCAACCCTTACACGAACGGTAAGTGCACGGGGCCCTGCTCGGGGTGACTGTCCCTGCATGCCACCCCCAGTCCTGCTCCTGGGAGGTCCCACTCTGCTCCTCCTGCCTTCCTGGGGCTCACAGTCCTGGGACACGATGGGGATGGGCAGGAATGGGACCTCTGCAGAGCTTGGCTGATTGCCAGACAGGTGGGCAGAGCATGAATCCCCCTGGCTGGAATCCCATGTTGGACCCCAAATCCCTCTGGCTGGGATCCCTCTGGCTGGAATCCCAGTGTTGGACCCCAAATCCCCCTGACTGGAATCGCAGTGTTGGACCCCAAATCTCTCTGGCTGTAATCCCAGTGTTGGATCCCAAATTCCCCTGGCTGGAATTCCAGTGTTGGACCTCAAATCCCTCTGACTGGAATCGCAGTGTTGAACCCCCAGTCCCCCTGGCTGGAATCCCAGTGTTGGATCCCAAATCCCTCTGGCTGGGATCCCCCTGGCTGGAATCCTCATGTTGGACCCCGAATCCCCCTGACTGGGATCCCTCTGACTGGAATCCCAGTGTTTGACCCTAAATCTCTATGGCTGTAATCCCAATGTTGGACCCCAGTGGCTTTTGTGGAGGACATGGACGTGGTGGGAGAGTGATGGTCTCTGCTTTGTGCAGTGTTAATGAAGTGATGAGTAAGCTGATGGGAGGATTCAGCTTGGTTTGGGGTTGAAGGGAGGGAGACCAGCAAGAATGTCTTTCCTGTAGAACCTTTTAGTACCAGGACACACATCTGGTCATTTTCCATATCTTCCTTCCACAATTTGTTAGAAAAAGGGAGACTGGTAGCGGGTGCTGCTTCCAGCTTTTCTTCTTTTCCCAAGGAGAAATTAGAATTCCAAGCTATCCAAAAATAAAATTCATTCTAATACTGACCTAAGTTGGTGTAATGTTGTACATTAATGATAGAAAAAGGATCCACAGTTATTTGAGGCATTTGGAAACAGTTTTTTAAAACATTTCCTCTGGAATTGTTGGATCACGTGCTTGAGTGTGCCATTACTGGTTCAGAAAATTCAAATTTAAACAAGTTCCTAACTCAGTCATGTCAAACAATAGCACACGAACTGAAGTTTATTGCAATTATGCTTTTAGTTCTGCTAGACTCTGTAGTTGTTGGTATTTGGTTTTCAATTTATTTCAGTTTTTCCCATCCAGTGGAAAGCAGATGAAATGTGCACATAAAGGTTTCCTGAGGTAGATTAGACTCTTTTCCATTTTGAAATATAATGGATCATATTTTCTGTATTTGAGGTCTCATTAGGGAGGTTTTACTAAAATCCAGGGCACACTGTGGCTTTATTTTTTAATAAAGCTCATCATTTTCTTGTAGCACAGTAAAAATAAAAGGGATGCTTTTCATGTGACATGATAATTGATCTAGTTAAAATGATCTGGAAAAGAAGGGACTGAATTTCCTCATGCTTTCTTAGAAGCTGTTTTCTTCCTCATTTTGTATATAGATGTGAAGCTTGGCAAATTATGCAGATGGGAAAATCTCCTTGGTTTTTACTGGTTTTAAAGCATCCCAGTGAATCTAGAGAGAGAGAGACAAGGCTTGACTGGATCACATAAAGAGATGTTGTTGTAATACAGAGCTAAATTAACCATGTGCATATGAGGCTATGAACTCTGCCTGCTATATTGCAATGATAAAAGTAGTTTTTCTGTAAATGGTTATGCATATTTTGTATTCATATTATCCCAAGGCTACAAAACTGTTCATGAGCAAATAACATGTTACATATCAGCACAGCCAGTGCTGAAGGAAGGGAATGCTGGTGATAAGAGATGGGAGATTTTTAGCCATGTGGTTTTAGAGGAGGTTCAAATCTATGTCCTGCACTGCAGGACTACTTACACACATTCTCATTTATTAATGTCCAAGACCAGGATGAGCAAAATCTGCTGTAAATTGTTTCCCACTTGAAGTGTTTGTCATTTTCCATCCTGTTCCATCAGATCCAGATCTCACCAAAAGTATGAAATACCCTGTTCGGTGCATAAATAAGCAACATTTATTTGTTGTGAACCAGACAACCAATTTGCATGCCTTTTGCCAGGTGTCCACCAAGTAAACCTCTGCTTGCAATTCATAGCTTTTGATTGTTTTAATCTTTTTTTACCATTTTTTAAAATGTGTGAAATCCCCTAAAGTAAACACACAAGGACAATCACGTTCCTCTTGCATAATCATCCCAAGCAACAAGGAATGAAGTGTAAGGGGCTTCATTTGGTTTCATCACTGCTGATACTATCAGTCATCCTGGCATGATACGAGTCTAGTTCTTTATCATTTTGTCAGGAATTAACCACTGCTAGAGCTGATTACTTATTGAAGATTATTATTGTCTAAGGTAAAGGGCTCATCTTTTAAATAAACTATAAGGCCGGTTTTTTCCACCAGCACATTAAAATTTGCAGAATTTCATCTGATGCAGGTAGCCAGAAACATTTTGTTTGCACTTGCCTTTCTGTTTCCTTCAGAACCACTTATTTTTTAATGCCTCTCTTTATCTTTCAAAGTGTGTGTTGTGACTGGCATGTTGTTGGCAGGTATTCAAAAGGTAGTTGGGGCACATGTTGTATTCTATCAAAACGTCAGGAACTGATATTTATTTTAATTTAAAAACAAGATACACTCTGTTTTGTGTTTCATTCCTCAATGCAGCTGGTTGTTTGATAACAGGGCTCATGTTGTTAATAGGATTGCAGAAGTCAGTAGATTTCAAGGCACAAAAACTTGGGTTTTTTAAAAAATATATTCAGCTTTGTTCAAATAAGTGGTGTGCTTTTGTGTCCTAAATGGTCCTTGAAATAAGTATGCTTTCCAGTGACTTTTAACTCCCCAAATGAGAAGCTGCTGGGAGAGCTTTTTTAGTGGGTTTGTTATCAGTCAGGATGATTTTGATGGCTCACCTCGTGCTTTGGAGATACAACTGCTTTTTCTTTGCAAGGAAATTCAATGTCAGGAGTGCTGCATGTTAGCAAAAATATTTGAGACATTTTTAGATGTTCCAACCTATCCTGTTCACAGCTGTACTTTCTTCTGATGCCCATATTGCCATTCAGGATGCTCATCCAAGGGTTGTAGGACACAGAGAAATATGGGCAGGTACATTCAGAGAACTGCAGCAATAAAGGAGGAACAAGAAGCAGAGATCTGTAAAAGGATAAATATATTTTAAAGTTTATGCTGGTGGGGCTTTGGATTTGAGCCTTCTGTTGCTCTAAATTTAGATCCAAAATCACATCCAGTGCCTATTAGCACAGTTAAATCCCCTCCCACTCCCTGTCCCCCTCTCTGGGTAGCAAACAGCAGGGAAGGAAATGCAGTCACAGGGTTCTTTCCTACCCAAGCCTTGCTCTGGCCATGGTGACCTCTCCAGAATATGAAGCAAAAATAATCCTTTTTGTGTTGCTGCACCCCGTTTCTACCACAGCTTGTTCCCCCAGGACCATTTCCTTCCCCTCAGCACACTGGCCACGTGCCTCTCTGCATGGCTGGGAAGCTGGGTCAGGCAGAGGGTTTTTTCTTTGCTTGGCTGATTTTTAAGTTTCAAGCTTTTCCAGTTTCAGCTCAGGGAGGAGATTAATATTGTGACAGTAAGAAAAATGCACAAAATTACACCCACAGCCGAGAATTTGCCTCCTCCAGCTGCTGCAGAAGGGTTACTTGGCAGCTGCTCTCTCAGATACATCAACTCCCATCACACTTGATTAACCCACACAGCTATGGGCCAGCACATTGTTGGCTGACAAGATAAAGTTAAGTTTAATTACTGTTATTTTCACCATGAATGAAGTATTTCCTCCAAAGGCTTCAAAAAGTTAGATGAGACAGCCGTCACTGGGAGAGTGGTAAGGAGCTGAAATATGAGACTGCCTTTCAGCTGTGAAGAACAATCTGTGTCTTCCAAGATGATTTTTTTTCCTTTCTCTCAGACAAATTGTGGCACTGTTAGTGTAACTTAGAAGCTGAGAGATGTCTGTCAGCTGCTTTGACAGCAAAAGCTGACAGATCTAAAGTTCTGTCCAATCTTTCATTTTGCTTGGTTTTGATCAGTGGCCTTCTGAGGAAGTATCGCATTTGAAATATTAGATGTTCCCTAACACATGTAAAGTTAGATTTTTACCCAAAGTCTCAAAATTTGAATGATTTTCTATCACACAAAATTTGGCTAAGAGTTATGTTATGCTCTGATGTTCCTAAATATAATCCTGTGGAATGTGAAATTCAATGATCAGGTAAAACTCCTGTGGTATGTTTAGGAGGAAAAACCTTTTAGCCCTCCTTGGCTGGACATTTTCCAGCTTCCCTAACTGTCTTTTGGCTACATAGAAGAACTGCAGTCACTTCTACAGAAAGATGTCATGTAAAGCTGCTTACTCTGAACTTACTCATGAGTTACCTTTCAAAACCACCCCTCCCCTCTCTTACTGAGCAGTTAATTACTGGGAAATAATTACTGTGCATGAGATGGACGTAGCTTGAAAGGGTGGGAATAGTTTGTTATTGAGATTTTTGCATTGCACTTTTTCAGTCTTAGAATGCCTTGATGTTTTATGATTTTCCACTTTTGTATTACACGATATAGCCAAGGCAGAAATAAACCTTGGGTGCATTTAAATTCTTCTAATTGTGGCTTTTGTGATTTTGGAAAGTGTCTGGATTGTGTTTTGATTCCAGTAGCAGTTATAAGTTCTATTTTAAGTACCATAGCTCTGGAGTTTACAACGTGCTTTTGCTCAGGGTATTTTTTCTTTATTCCCATTTACAAGAAGCGCTTCCCACTCCTCTGATTTGAGTGCGCTTTAGGAAAACCCCTAATTTTTCAGTTCCAGTGGTTCAAAATAATTGTTCACTGAAGGAAGAAGAGAGTGTGGCTGGGGGGATGTTCTGTGGAGTTTGCAGTTAGCTGGGAGTGGATCTACCTGTGGCTGAGCACACAGCAGTAATTGGCACTGCACCACAGCTGGGAACACTAACGAGCTTGCAGCACTTTATTTTGCTCTTCTCTTGCCCCTCCTGTCCGTCCAGCTTGGTTATCTTTATTAAGATCACATCCCCATGCTTTGCACACCCCTGGGTCTGCAGCCAGCCTGGGGATGCTGCAGCAGGTGTAAAGTGCAAGCAGTAATTTGGAGTTTGGCCAGACACGGGCAGAGCAAATCTGTGAGTTCTGTGCTGGGGTTCTGTGGCAGGGTTGGAGGACAGTGATTATTGAAGAGCAGGGCAGTGGCTGATTTGTACCCCTGGACCCCAGGGAACATCTGCTTCCTACAGACATTGCCATGCTGTGGCTGTGCTTTCCTTTTGCCAGGGTAGAATCAAAATGGTCCCATTATTTGGTTGCCCTGTAACCCTCGCTAGCAAAGGCTCATCAGAAATGTTTGTGTCCAGAGAATGAACTGCCCTGGCTCCTCTGGCTCATAACCAGAGCCAAAACAGTGGGTAAGAATCATGTGCCCTGTACTAGAGGCTATGGGGACACCTGAAATAGTGCTGGCTCCATTCCAGAGCTTGGGGGAATAAACCCATGTGCATTTCAGCCAAGGTAATTCACCTGGTCATTCATGCCAGTAAATGCCACATATCTGGTGAATGCCTTGTTTCATGACTTATTCCCATACCTCAGACTCTGATATTAAAGATCAGTAATTAAAGATAACTTTGAAACTTGAATTACAGTGACCTTTCCTGAAGTAATTCTGTCTGTATTTTCTATACAACAGTAGTTATAGTCATAATAATAGTTGTTATTATTATCACTAATTGCAATATTGTTATGTTTCTGTTTGCTGCAGGCTGGAAATTAAATCCAGTTGTTGGTGCAGTTTATAGTCCAGAGTTCTATGCAGGTAAGGATTGCTCTATGATTGTCCCGCTGGCCATATTTCATTTTAGTATTCTTTAAAACATGCAAAAGTACAGAATTTGTGTTTGGTGTGAGGTTTGCTTTCTTTGTGTGATTCACATTATTTAAAGTCATTTATACATTTGTGATTCAAGATTTTACTTTACCTGGGCATAGTAAACTTTACATAGAAGATATATGAATATCTTTTTTATTTGAAAATAGCTAGTATAACATGAAATGTACTGCAATATCCTAGTCTTACATGAGATTTTATTTTATTTCATATTTTAGTGCAGTCACCTTCTTCCAGGGATTCTTCAAGGAACAAAAGCCAAAAAATCTTATATATAAATATATGTATAGAGAGAGTGCATACATGTATGTAGACATGTATAGGTATAGAGTATATGGAATCATAATTTTTTCCTGAGCATTTTTCTTTACATTTTATAGTTAGTTTTTCAGTTTGATGTTTTTGTATTTTAAATCTGTATTTTCACCTGAGTGAGACCAGATTTAATTCTGATTGCAACTTGGAGCTAGAGATGCAGTTTTTGTCTGCTGGAAGTCAGTCATGGCTAGCAGTTGTCTTCTACATATAATTTAGGAACAGAATTGAAAATAAACTTACTTGTAGTCCAAAACCCAGTTGATTCCAAAGGAATTTGAATGCTGCCCACAAACAGCCATCAGGAAAGCATTTATGGATGGTAGTTCAGCCTGGGAAGAGGTTGTCATGTCTGCAGAAGCTGGGGAATCTCCACTCATGGAGATATTTGAGTCTCCAGTTGACAAAGCTGAAAAACTTTTGTTAATTTGAGGGACTTCAGGAGATGAAAATTGTTGAAAAGGACACTATTGCACTCACATGTTTGTGGTTAAAAAACAGCTTCTACTGAGATAGATAAAAATTTTCCAATTAGGGTAAAAGTGGCAGAGTATAATAATAAAAAACCTAACTTGGCATTCATGGAATCGAAGTATTTGGTGCAGGCAGAATTTATTTCCTTGCTGATGTATGTCTATGTTGAAAACAGGAATTTAACATTGATCTCGTTTGAGTAGTTAGTGAGCCAACCCTGAACCTGCATAAATTAGAAAGTCAGAGTTATTAGTCATTTTATATAAATGACTTTGTGTTAATGACAAATATAATAATATTCCCATAGTACAGTAATCAATTTTCTAATACGTATGCAGAATTAACAATCTGACTTATAATTGTCTCATGAAGTAGGGCATGAAGAGTTCACATAGTTTGTAAATTAAAATCAATATTTTCAATCTCTCCTGAAGGTAATTTTCCTAATTTACTGGACTTTTCCCTAACATTTATTTTGTCTTTTAATTATAAAATGGCAGGTTATTGATTTTTTTGTATAACCTCCTAAAGTCCCAAGTGCATTTTTATTGCCAGCACTAGGGAGGTGTTTGCCCTTCTTAATGAGAATCTTTAATTACCATTAGAAGAGTATTAATTTAATTTTATGAATTATGACACGAACTCCACCACATCTTTGCAGGAAGTTCCATCAAGATACTTCATTTATTTCTGATTTTTTTTTCTCTTTATACATGCAGGCAGGCTTGGGTTTTGTTGAGTTTGTCAATGCATGTCAAATGCTTTTTATTTATATTGAACTAAAATATGATATCTCTCACATTTAAACATATAAAACTTTCTTTTAAATAATTTAGTCAAAATTGTGGAATTCTCTTAAAGTTGTTAGGACATGAAACAGTAAAAAACACTGCAGTTCTTGCATTTTAGAATAGAACACTGTGACTTTACTTTTGGGTTCCCTCAACCACGTTCTTTAGAGAAGAAGCAATTTAATTTTTGATAATTATAAAATTAGAGATGTAGTTTTTAAGACGGTCGGAGTTCTACTTGTTTAGTTTACTTATTGTCTCCAACACTGTCATGACAAAACTGCACCAACTTTTTCACAGTCAGCGCAAGAAGTTCCTTTAGCTCCTAGTAAATGATGAAAAATTTGGCCACTTCTGAAATAAAGATGATACATCTACAGAGAAACTGTTGATTTAAAGTACCTTAAATCTTCATAAATAAGTGAAAAACAGAAGGTTATACAAAGCTGTCAGGATGGCGCTGATGAATGGCAAATTCCCCCGTTCCTCAATTGCCGGCGGCGCCGCGGCCGCGAGGCTTCCCCGTATTGTACATCAAATCTGCCAACTCATTTCTGTGATTAAATATTCCATCAGTGCGGGCTGCAAGGCGCTAAAGCTTAACAAGATTCATAAGATGCACCACTTGAATACACATAACTCACTGCCTTGGATGGAGAGCACCCCGCATGCACAGGAAAATTAGAACAGAGTTAAATTACTCCGCGAGACAAGATCAATAGAGAAGGGAGAAGATCCCCCTAATGCAATGCAAATCTAAGATATAGTTATGTCCTGACAACTTGAAGCAGACAATTAAAGTCAAATAGGGAGGAACGCAATGTAAATCAACCCTAAAACCTTGGAGATAATGGTAAACAGTAGGACCAGTGACGTGATTGTTATAGCTTGGGGTTTTTTTGGAGTGTACACTTCTGTGAAGGAAAACCTTTCTTGAGAAAATGTGTGGCAGCTAAAAATGGAGACTCCGAGGTGCAAAACACCTTGGGGGCTCAGAATACTGTATATTTGCAAAACACTATGGATTTCTCTTCCTGGATCGCCCTTCTAAGGCTGTTTTTGTGCCTGTTTTTGGTGCTGCAGTAAATTGCAGCACTCTGGCAATGTGGCTCTTTAGTTGTGGTGAGATTGGTGTGGATTTCCAGGGACACCTCGGGGAAGGGCCCTCTGGAGACTCCTGCTGCACTTCCAGGGCCTAACAAGGCTCCCTGATGGCCACCAGCTCCTGCCCTTCCCACCCTTCTGCTGGAAAAATGATATTTTAGGGAAAACTACAGGGTATTTTTTTTTTCATGTATCATTCTAGCTTTTCACAGAATTGCATTTTTCCATATATGATCATGGATAGGAAATTTTTTAAAAGATGACTTATGTCCACACAGTCTCCCTCTAATAAATAAAAAATTTTCCTTTAGGGTTTCCCCCTTTTAGGGGGTTTTCCTCTTATGAGAAAGGAATTCTTAATGAAGTTGTGTTATCCATTTCTTATCTTTTCCAGTAAAATATTTATTAAATTCTTAGGCAGGTCCTAATAAGGAAATTTGTAAGAAATACACTGTGATTTATCTCACAAATTCTTCATGGAAACTGGTATCATTTTTTCATCTATTTGTATTTCCACCCAGTTTTAAACACATCCCATAGTTTTCCTGTATTTAAGCTAGAGTCTGTTCTTTTCCCCATACACTCATTTATGGCTGGAAAAATCCAGATTTGCAGCTGGGGTTCTTTACTAGGTATGCTCTGGTACTTTCTTTGTTTCTGCAGTTTGTTATAATATCATTTTCACCTGCTTATTTTTATATAGTGTGTATTTTATCTGTAATACCAAGCCTTTCTTTCTGCCTCAGGCATTCTGACAGCCAAGTTCCATGTTGTTCCTTTCAGTTATTGCAGATCTTTTTGTTTTTCTCTTTTGGGTTTTGGAACAATGAATTTTTGAGCAATCTCTTGCACTCTCCTCATTGAAATATAGAGTATTGTTGCACCTGTGTTACTACAGCAGATCAGTCCTGTACAGCAGGTAGCTTGAGACACAGTAAGGCCACTTTAAAAGGCTTTTTTATTCCTGGCAGAAAACAGCTTTGTTATACCTGTTGGAGAGACTCCTTTTTGGCAGTTCCCAAATGCAATGTGGGGGAAAAGATGTTACAGAAATTACCTGGAAATCTAGTGAATACTCTTTCAGAGAACAGGACAATTCAGAGTAACTCATATGAGGTGATATTCTTTTCTGGTCATAAACAAAATCAGTATTTCAGAATTTTCAAGATTTAAGTTGAGAGTGGAGAAAGAAAGGACTGAAGATTAGAGGTGAAGACCAATTAGAGCACAGCTGAGTGGAAAGCAGAAGATCCCATCCTTCTTTTACTTAAGGCATTCTTATTCTTCCTGAGTTGTACTAAGTTCTAGGAGTTTCAGGAGATAGTTTCAAGTCATCCCACATAGCTGAGAAGTTGTATTCTTTTCATAAATAACCTTAACCCAGTGAAGACTATTGTAAAAACCCAGTTTCTTGGGCAGTTATTCCATGGCAAAATTTTCCTCATCACTCAAAATGAGAGAGAGGGGAAAGGTCTGTGCATTTTAATCTCTTTTAAAGGCCTTGGAAGACAGAGAAGTTTTAGCTGCCCAGGTCTTTTTGGCATTTGGAAGCCAGCAGCATCCACCAACAATCAGATTTTGTAACAAACTTTCTTTCAGAAATTTGTTCAAAGGTTTGGAATAGAATGTTATATATAATTAGAAGTAAAGAGCTACCATAGCAATATATATAAAACCATGCCCTTAAGTAAGATGAATCCAGGGGAAGAGAGGATTCCTGTACACTTGCTAATACTAATTCTCTTTGTTCATGTCTTAAAACATCTATTTCTGGAGCGTAAGAGCACCTGGGATTCATTTCATCTTTCTAGTGTTTCTCTTTGAATTTAAATGAGTCTTGCATAAGCTCAGCAAATACCCTAGAAACACTTCTCAGTGTTTGGAGTTTGGGAAGCTGAGTTATATGCTTGCACAGCATTCTAATCCTGGGGTAAAAGTTCACTCTATCATATCTCTAAAGCAGAATTTTTCTAAAAGCTGTCTGTGACTCCATAGATTAACTCATTTTGCCATTTGATTACTTACACTTGGATTCAATCTTTGCTATTGACTAAGCAGATTTTCCTAAATAAATATATTTGTAGTAATGTTAGATAAATAGTTTAAATAGTTTTCTAACTACAGCTTAAATAGTTTTCTAACTACAGTCAAATAATTGTTCTTTAATATTCCGCCTGTGATATTTAGATGCTCCTTTTCAACATATAACACACAGCTGTAGGTGTTGTTTCAAAAATCAAAAGTACCATCATCCAAATGAGGAGTTCCTAGGTAGATTAACAACACTGATGACAGCTAATGCATTTCTAAAACTCTGTGGAGCTTTTACAAGCCATTACAGAGGAAATCCTGTTTTATGAAAGATGAGTAAAGCCAGTAGAAAAATGGAAGTCAGCATCTGCACTAGCTATTAAGTAAAATAAAAAAATAAATAATAATAATCCAGAATTAATTATGCCTTATGCTACATTATAATGAGTTCTTCATTAAAATGTATACCCTCATGGAAACTAAACCAGGCTTATTCAAAGCTAATGCCAATGACTTATTTTTATAAAGATTAATTTAGTCAATTGATTATATATTTAAATCTGGAGCAAGATTAAGCTACCTATATTCAGCATTGATTTGAAGTCTGCACATTTTAAAGAGATGACCACAGATTCTGTCAGTGTTACCCTTTTGAAGGTGCTTCTCTTGGATTTATATCACACAGGTTGTACTTAGCATTTGATACTCTTCTATGTGATCTCCAGAAGAAATTCCATAGATTTGATTATTTAATTGTAAATGTTCAATAGATACAGCTTCATGCCAGAAGATAACAAACTGTGAAGAAGGGAGTTTTTGCTTCTTTACTGTAAAAGTTTGTGAGTTCTGACCCCAGTCTTGTATGGGGAACCATTTGATGCTGGGTTATGATGGATTTGTTCACAAGCAGAATCAGTAAAACCAGGAAATCTGTATTTGCTGAAAAGTGGAGTGCTTTCAAAATAGTCTTTGGGGATGGGTGGTTGGATCTCTTTGTTTGATGGGAAATCTTGGTGAGATGCAGGTCTTGATCTGATGGCCATGTTTCTCCTGAGTTCACATGGAAGGTTTCCTTGTTTTTAGATATTCCTTAACCCAAAAGAAACCCTTCTGAGCAAGCAGGAGCTGTACTGTCCCTTCTTTGTCATTGTGTTGTTTCTAAGTTCTTGTGTTTGTTCAGATGTTCTTATTGTGGATATAACTGACCGAATTTTGAAGGGCTGAAAGAAGTTAAGTGCTGTTCCTTACTCACAAAGAAAATCTTTAATGAAAAGTTACCCTTGGACTTCCCTTCAGTCATTCTGGGGCTTAGTGAAAATGTGTTCTATGGCTTCCTGGTTAGTGAGAGCCCTAAAAGCAGTTAAATAACTGAGGTGACAGCATCTCCAGACTGTGGATGGTGTAGGTTTTGAGGCTGGATATAAATCCAGCTGTTTGAGAGCTACTGCTCCTGTCCCAACAATTACCTAAGCAACAGGGGTGAGCCTGGGTGGGCACGGCCTGGGCCTGAGCTAAGGCTGCAAGGTGCATTTTTAGAATAAAACTGAGGCTGTAACCCAATCACCAGCCATGGATAGGTGTAAAAAGCACTGGCTTAAGGATCTCAGAGGAAAATTTAAGGGAAACTGCAAGGTCATCACTAAAACATTTGTTTGTTCAGAACTGGGGGGGATATTTGCAATCCTAGATAAGTTGTAGCAGTTATGTGGAGGAATAAATTCTTCTGATTAGAAGAATAACCAAGTTAGGAAGATCCATGTGTTAGGATGGACAGTCAGGCAGACAAACTGTTCTGAAATGTAAAGTAATAAAGTAATATATAAAATGTAAAGTTAATACAGTTAAGTGGAATAGAAAACAACACTGCTCTGTGTTAAACCTTGATTACATCTGTAAATTAATGCTAAAGCAGTTTAAGATTATGGTTAATTGTATTACAAACATATTGCTAATGTTTTCCTTCTTATACATTTTTTCCCATTTTGGACATTGGAGGACAGGATCCCCAATATGCACTCTAATTGCATTTCATAATGCTTATTGAGAGAAACTTTCAAAATACAGTTTTCATTCATTTATTCCTTGTGGAGGTAGCTGAGAGAGGGCTGTGCTTTACAAGTTTACAAGCTCTGTTGGTTTGGTGCTCTCAGATTTTGTTTGGAAATCTCCAAGCATAGAATTGCTTCTACTAAAAGTGAGTGCTTTGGAAACTTTGGAAACATTGCATTACCATTTTTGTAATGGTTTTTCATGCTCCTGAAATTCTGGAACCTGTCTGGGCTAGGAAAGAAATAGACTAGCTAAAGCCAGGATTATGCATGATGATTCAATTTTTGGTCTTTTATATTCTCAGCTTGTCATTCAGAATAGAATTTTATTTATAAGTCAGAACCAGCATTCGCTGGTGTAAGCAAGGAGAACTGAGGGATTAGTAATTTGCATCTCTGCATCTAATTGCATTAGATTTGCATCTCTGTCTTATACATTTACTGAAATAGGTGATTTACACAGAAAATAGTGTCTTGACACAATATGAGAGGATAAAGCATAAACACATCCACTTGTAATCCCTGCAGGGCCATGTTGAAACTCTAGTGTTTGTGTTTGGGCAGAAAGGCTCCAGTTTCATCTATTCTGTGATTTTTTTCCTATTCCTATCTTTATTCAACAGGCAGATGTATGAATGCAACCCATTTTAGTTATCAGCAGAAGATGAGTGTATTTTGTGTATTCTCAAGCATCTCCTTTCAAGCAGAGTATAATTCCAGCTCAGAGTTTACTTCAGAAGTTTATACTTGGGAATTTCTCTCATGTTTTTTTCTCCAAGTTACAAGTGAATCAAGAATAGCCATCATTTACCTGCTATGTTTGCTAGAGGATCTAGAAAGATGAAGAATAAAGACTTAATTTTTGAAAGATCCTGAACAACTTCAGTGGGATGCATGTCCCAGTATAAAATAATGGCACTGAATGTCACAGAATTTGTGTGCACCTGAGGTTGTAGGGAGATATCTTACAGTAAATATATTTTGCAGGAAATCCTGATGGTACCACTCCTTTTTTTTTTTTCATGACTACATAATGTATTTTAGACTTTTCTGTCTACTACATAATGCATTTTACACTCCAGTTTTTAGACTTTTCTGCTTACAGGATTTACACTTGGATGCCAATAATTAAGTTGACTAAGGAGCACAGATAAACTCTCTAAGCATGGTGCAGATTCTGGTACCAGCACCAGCTGAATTTGTACAATTTAGTTTCAGTTTAGTTACCAGACAAGGGGTGCCTGTGGCTGATAAATCATTTGAAAAGTACTTTGGAAAGGGCAGTTTGCTGCAATTGCTTTACTTTGTGAATGGAAATATTGCATGAATTGTTGCTGCAGTGCAGCCAGTCTACGGGAAGGCGGGTTAATTAAATTAGAAACAAGTCAGTCACACAGTGTGTTTTTATGCAGGCAGGAGGAGGAGAGATCCCTGTTACTGTGGGATGAGTTCTGTATCCTACAGAGGGGAGAAGGGGAGCTGGGGGGATTATCTCATACCAGAGCTGCAAACTTTGCTGCTTCTCTGATTTTTACTTGCATGGTATTGACACCTTCCAATCCCAATTTTTGACAGCATCCTGGATGCTGCACAGGAATAACTGGGGAGAGAGGGCTGTTTGCCAAAAGCTGGGAAATGGATGATATGGGCAGCAAAGAATAATTGGAAGGGTGGCTTACAAATGATGTTTGCTGTAACCTTCATTGCTGTTCCCTGAGTCAGTGCCACAGTTCATTGGGTGTTTTGGGGACACTCTAAGAGGTGATGATAAAGAAGCATTCACTATGCTTAGAAAAGTGATGAAAAGGAAAATTAATAGAATTTTTGGATGGAGAGGTCCCAGGAAATGTCTTAGAGACACCTTCACAGGCTGTTTTTTGGTGTGGTTTTTTTCTCTCCTCCCTCTATTTTAAACAATGTATATCAGGTTATATGTGAGTCAGGGACCTACTACATAAATGTATGTATAGAGCACAGATTCTCATTACCAGCAGCAAGCACACCCAGGCTGTTCAATAATTGAATATATTTCAGGTTTGCTGTCAGAAGAGGTTTGGATTTAGGAAAATCAACTTCAGACATCAACTACTTGAGATTCTCCTCCCTACCCTCTTGTTAAGTGGAACTATATGTAAGCTTTGGTGGGATTAAACATAGGTTTTGTTTGTATTTTTAACATATTGGAAGAAAGGAGGCATGGGGTTTGGGGTTATGCCACTTTATTCCATAAGTGGTTGTGTTAAAATCTGAAGGCCATTATTCAATTTATAGAGAGCCCAGCTAACTGGAGGCCCTCAAAGAGCACTTCTTTTTGAATTAACAGCATATTTAAAAGCATGCTAAGTCTGTGTAGTTGACTATTGATACTGAAGGGCTAAGAGAGCACTTAACTACTATTACGTATTCAAGAGAGAGGCTGTAGAGGCTCTCTTTAAATTCCCTAGTCAGAAGGGACAATGGGAGCTAACATACACTATAACTGCACAACAGGAGCCTTTTATTAGGTGTTTCTGATCCGTTTCTGTGAGACATTTTGAAATAATCCATCACAGAACAATATTTCAGACCAGAACAAAAACAGTGCTATTTCTGTCTGAAAATGCCAATATCAAATTACACTTTTAGAACAGCAAACCAAGAGAGGGCAAGGATTGCTTATGAGGATTCTTGATACACTTGCAAATCTCCTAATTTGTTCATGAGAGGTGCAGATTTACACTTTTCTTCATGCATTGAACACAAAAGTGTTTAGCAATAATAGCTATTGCAAAAGGTACAAAGAAAAAGAGTGATCAGAATGACCAGAACTGACTCAGGGAGAACTTGAATTCAGCTGGACTAGGACGAAAAGAAAATGAAAAAAACAATCACTGAATTCAATAAAGAATGTGTTTTTTTAAGATTCAGATTTAGATTAGGCTCTTGAAATAACAGTTTATAATAATGTGGGCAAAATGAGACTCAAATAGCTCCATTTTTCAATCACTCTTTCCTGTGGCTTTGTTTGGATTTCTTTGTTTGTAAATAGTATTAAAGAATGGATGAACTGCTACTTAGTTGTGAGAGGCAGCAAGAAGCTCCTTTTGGTAATACAATAGAAAAAAATATGTGTAACGAGCAGCTGATTTACCTGGAAAGCTGAGAGTACATTGGATTAGAGTAATGGAATCATCACTAAATCTCCTTGTGTGTAGTGAGTTACTTAGTTCCTGTATTGCAAACGCTCATTTTAGCCACCTGTTCACTAAACCCCAGCCCTGGGTATTGAGTTGGTTCATTCCTGCCACTGGAAATGCTTCTGTGCTTCCCCTGGTTGTGAAGGCAACAGATGGATGATGTGAGAACTCAGCACCATTGGCTCTTCCCAGCTCTCCATAGAGCTTTTTGTCAAGCTGGGCCTGCTTGGGATTCCTGGAGTGAGAGGAACAGTGTCCCCCCATGTCTCACCTTGTTGTGTCCCAGGAAAAACCCCCAATAAGCAAGATCTCTTTTTTGTAATTCCCCCCAAAATTCCTGGGGAATGTGAAAAACGCCAATCACTTGTTTTTAAAATTTGAAAAGTTTAATAGTAATAAAATGGCTATAAAAAAGGGTAATGCAATTAGAGTAATAATAATTTTGAAAAATTGAATTAGGACAATATGAGACAATAAAGACAAAGAGTTATGGATGTCCAGGTACCTTTTTCTGAGCAGCATGGGCCCGAAAAAGCACACAGATTAACAGAGGATTCACCCTTAAAAACAACAGCCTGTTGCATATGCATACACCTCATACATGATGCATAAATTCCATTCAAACACAGGATTCTGTCTGGTCAGTGTCAGCTTCTTCCTCCGAATCCTAACAGCGCCTTTGAGGCGGGAAGAAGTTTGTTTCTCCTGATAGTGGGGTAATAAATTATTTTTCCCTGAAAGATTCGGGTGTCCTGTGGCTGCTGTCTCACTGCGAGTCCTTTCTTTAAAAAAAGTATCCTACATAGCATCGTTTCTATTTTAACATTTTCCATAACCTAAAACTGTATTTAACAGCATTACTTTCTAACACAACACATAGAATATTCATTTTAATATTCGTGAAAAGCCAATCATAAAATGCATGCATTTTTCACAGAGAATAAATGTCAGCACTGAAAATTGGGAACTTTAGGTCCATGAGCCAAGGTACTCATGCCCTGTGTATGGTGAGGTGGTGCATTGTAGGCTCAGGTTCTCTGTCATGGTATAGAAACTCTAAACCATTGCCAGGAAAGCTTTCTAGAAGTTTCATCTGCTTCCTGTGACAGGAGAGAGCTGGGCCCATAATCTAGCCTTGCACCATTGTTAATTTTACACCAACAGCATGATTGTAGCTAATGGTATATAGCTTTTTTTTCTGCAGAAAATGTTATTTCAATTTATGCTTCCTAAGACAATACCATATGACATTCCAGCTAATTGTGTAAATAATTTTCAACTAATTGCAGATTTGTGTTTCTGAGCTTCCTGTAGTACTGGCTGCACAGTGGTTCCTGTTAAAAGCTATTTTTAACAGCAGGGGTTTAAAAATCCTTTGTAGTTTAGTGGTTGAGTCTACATTTTGATCCTTGGTGTTACTTCTTGGCTCTTTGAGGATTGGAGAAATGCAGTGAATTTTTTGGCTGTTCTACATGAGGCAGTGAGTACTCTGTGCAGCACCATTGGTATTTCTGGAGATTAGTTTATCTGCATCATGTAAATAACTGCACAAAAAACTTATTTTTGAAAGTATTAAAAAAAATAGGAGAAATGCATTTAGTCAGAGATCTTGAAACCACTGGGAACTGAATTTTAAGTATTCTAAAAATATTAATGACTGCACATCACTTTTTTTCCACAGTCCTGAATATTTTTAGAGTAATTATTTCTCAAAATAACTGTGGTGCTTCAGCAAAGGACCTCATCAAACAGCACGTTCTTAATCATGGGCTGGAGGAGAAAAGCGTGGAGGAAGAGAAGGATGAGTGGGGATAGGCTTTGATCTTGGGACACCTTTTTTTTGTCCTTTCCAGGCTCTCTGCAATGTCCCTGACCCCAGGCTGGTCCCCTCAGTGTCCCCTCTGCCACTGCTCCCTCAAAATTTATATTAAAATCCTCGTTCTTAAAAAAAACCCAACAAATCCTTTATTCCATCACACTAGAATTTAGTGTTCTGGAGGAAAAATAATATTTTTTTTTCCCATTGGGGAATTTATAGATTGTTTCTGTGTTCTCAGGTTTATCCAAGATCTTACTGTCAATAATTCAGTCTTCCCTCAGTTGTATGAATTGCAATTGAAATGCTTTTAATACCAAAATTAGATGCAGAAGAAATAATCTTTTGTTACTAAAGTAGATTAAAAAGTTCCATATTTTTTTTCTAATGAAATCTAATAATAATGTTTTAGTTATCAGTATTAATATTATGTACAAATTCAAAGGCAGATTGTCAAAATATAATTAGAAGGCTCTGTGCGAGAAATTAAATACACTCTAGTAGCAGAGATGAAAAAAGCATCTGTTTTGAAGTACTTTAATTAGAAATTAGATGACTAGAGTAGGGAAAATAGGATTTGTATGAGATGAAATCAGAAAAAATATAAGATTATTAGCTGCAAAGAGTAGGAAAATACCTATGGAGCATGAAGGAAGCCAAGTGTTATCTAGGATTTATGGTGAATAATGTAAATAAACTGTAACCTTTGACTTCTAAAAATCTTTTGCTCTGTTTTCTAGACATACTTGAAGTCATTATAGTTATTCTTAAAACCTAATGGAAATGAGTGATTTTCCTCATGTGTTTCTCTCAGCCAGATGAATGCTTCTGGCTCTTCAGCTCACTTTCACTTGCAGGCTTCTGCACTAGCCCAGGCTTTGAAACATCTGTGGTGTTAAATTCTCCCATATTCCAATATCCCCATTCCTGAGGTCAAACAATTGTGTGGATAGGGGTTACTTATTTATTTATTTTATATTTTGTAATTAGGATTTCAATAGCTGCATGTTCATTTGCCAGCTTCCACACAAGAGCTGAAGGCTGAGAGAGGTATTAATACAGTCAGTGATGTGTTGCCTTAAAGTAAGGGGGAAAAGGAGCTTGTTTTATATTTTATCTTTTGTATTAGTTGTGAAAAACAGTCAACTTCTCTAAATCCTGTTAGTTAAGGGTGTCTGAGAAGGTTAGAAGCATAGTAATTAATGAGATTTCCAGTAGTCACAGTCTTACTTAAACTGCATAAATTACAAGAATTATTTTATTACTCTTCAGCATTTCCAATATTTCTCCTTCAAGTGACAGCTGCAAGCAACAAAAAAAGAACTGGCTAATGGCAGAATTTTTTTTTAAATATATTTTAAGTGAACTCTGACCTAGTGAATGAAAATTGAGAATTGCTCCTGTAATACTGTGGAAAATGTGCCTACCATTTGTACTTAATCCTGTCCTTCCAAACTCATTGGACTCAACTCAGTGCAATTCCATTGCATGTCAATGCACAATGTCTAAAGTTTCACAAATCTCCAGAAAGATTTGATGGGTTGGAATTGTGTGATTCACAGATCCTGACAGCTTGAGGCATGTCAGTGTATGTGTGTATAAAATCCTGTGTGTGTGTGTACAGATATATGCACATATATCTGCAAAACCAGATGTCTCATATCCCACTTCTGCTGGTGGACTGTATTCCAGAAGTGGAGATATTTCTTTCCTAGTTTGAAAGTACAATGTTCAATGTGTATTCAGCTAAGACTGCTAAAGTACAATTTTAAGAAAACCTGAACATGTTTTATTTAAGTTTATTTAAAAGAAAAAAAGGAAATAAGGAACCTTAAACTTGTGTCGTTTGTATGAAATGGGCATTGCGAAAGTGTTGGTTTAAATGGATTTGGTTATTGCTTTTATTTTTATTCCTTGGGGAAAAAGAAAATGTTTTATCTGTTTTTTTTTTTTCTTAATCCTGAACCCAGATTATTTACTGGAAAGCAATATATTTGCACGAATAAATTTGTGCATCCCTCTGAGCAAAAACTGCTGAATTTAGATGTGTCAGCGATCTCTCAGTGACAACGGGAGCAATGGAACCCAGGTCCTGCCTGGCCTGGTGTCCATGCTGGGAATGCTGCCCATGATTTTCCTGCTGTGCTGGCTCCAGGAGCCTCATTGCAGCCAGGGGCTGAGGAGGCAGGGTGGGTTGGGGCAGCAGTTTTGGAGAAGCAGGGTGTGACAGGGACAGAGAGCAGCCAGCGCGGCTCGCGGTCCCCGCGGGATAACGGCGGCCTTGGCGTTGAGGGCATGTCTGTGTTCTGCTTTTCCAATGTCAAATTGGGGTTGTTTGGGCTCTTGCTGCTTTGAAATCAAAGCAAAAAAAAAAGAAAAAAGCTTCTTTTTGTTTTTTTTGGTTTTTTTTTACTTTTTTTTCTTTGCTTTTTTTTTTCAGAAAAAAGCGTGAAAAGCGCCCCCGGTTCAGTTTCAGTGCGCCATTCCGGTTGTGCCTTGATTTGTGTTTTGGGATGAAAAACTGAGGTTCAGTTGAAGTGTTCCAAAACCAGATACCACTCTCTCTCTCTTTCTTGTAGGCAGGGTGCTGCTGTGCCAGGCAAACCAGGAGGGATCTCCCGTGTACAGTGCCCCCAGTTCACTAGTATACACATCCACAAGTAAGCTAGTGTTATGGCTCGTTTCTTGTTCTGTTTTTGTGACAAAAGCACATTGTTGTGAATTAAGCCCCCCTAAAAATGTCAACTTTCCCAACAGCTCTTGTTAAGGTAAATGTGGTGTTTATAAACATATGTAAGTCATGTCAACAGATAATTCAGTGTTTTCAGTTGCATCTTTATTCTCAAAGTATATTCTATTTTTAAAAAAAAGGAAAAAAAATGCCTATATTGCAATATTGTATAGAAATGGTCAAAAGTTCTACAATAACAGTGACAGTTTTTGCAATCCAGTACTGTTGTGTGCTCTGCATTTTGTGTAGAAGGTGATGTGTTTCTTCTGTCCTGCTCACAACTGTAATTTAATACACAAAACATCTGTTACCATGCCATCATTTGATTGGGTCAGGAATTAGATATGAAATCTTTTTTTACAAAAGGAGCAGTCTGTACGAAAGCGGGTATTTTGAGGCATAAAAAGCTGCTCTAGTAGAAAGAGCAGAGACAAGCTGACATGGTGGATGCTGCCATCAGCCATTTTGCTGTACAAAACTTTGGAGTAGACATGTGTCCTCTGAAATTCTGAGCAGAAACCTTTTCTGAGTGTGTTTTAGACTGGATTGGTGGTACCACTGATTCTCATTCTGGCCTCTAGTGGGGTGAGAAACGTGGAGCTGAATGCAGGAGCAGTAACTGCTGCTTGCAGCAGCCCTGGCTTTGTGTTCATTGAAAAGAAAATACATGGTCTGATTTAACAGCATTATCAGATATGCTCTTTATGAAGATTGTATTCAATCCAGAATGCAGTTCTACTCTCTTAGAGCTTATCTAGACTGCTAAAATAATCATTGTTTAAATTAAACCCAGGAATTAGGACAAAAGAGTTCCATAGTGATCATCTCTACGGTCATGTAATTCTTTCATGTCAAACATTATCAGTGGCATCCCTAGAGCTGCTGCTTTTCCAGGATTCATATGGGATCCCCTTTAAATGAGGAGTCTGGAGCCTACAAATGCATAGTGAACTAACCAAATGCATCAAGTGTTTTCAATTGCAAATTAAAATGTCAGTTAAGTCTGCATTTTCTTCCAGGTGCTCCAAGAATATTTTCTAATATATAACCTTTCCCTAGCTGTAGGGATTTTTTACAAAGTTTTTACACAGCGATATGAAATACTTACAGTTTAAAATAATGCTCCCTTTTGGAAATTTTTAATGCGCTCCTTTTTTGACTGACAATTGTTTTCCTGGAAAATGATCCAAACTTTTGACTCATTACACTATTAGGAGCTTCTTTTGGAGAAGAGGGGGCAGTGTTTGTTATAATTTTCTGAAAATTGGGCTTCTTTGAAAGCTTTTCCTAAGTTTACCCTGTTGCTCCTGTTGTCTCACTGAGTTGTATCCCAGGAATTTATTTCTGGGATTGTTCTTTCCATCAGATGCTATTTCCACTAATATTGAATCCCCAAAGAGACCCTGTGAGCAAGCTGAGCTCTGGAGTTCACTGTTTCCTTTGTGTCTCCTGAGTCAGTGCTGTTGAAAAATCTTATTTTGCAGTGGTGCTCCTTGAATAATAATATCCTAACAAACACCTGTTTGTTTTCGATTATGCCAAATACATAAATAAACAAGCTTTGCCTATCTGTCTCCCACTGGGCAACGTGGAATACACAGTTTCATAACAGGCATTGCTGGTAACCCTTGCAGTAGAAATTATTACACTTTTGTTGGATCTGTGTGTTGGCAAGTCATGATTTTTTTTATTATGTATAGAATTTCCTCTTGCCAAAATGCAGTTTCCCCTACAGGGTCACAACTCCTAATAACACAAAATTACAGCAATTACTGCATATTGTAATTAGATTTTTATTCCTCCTTATTACAAAACTTTCAATAAAGATGTAAAACAGTTTCATTTCTATAGGAAATTCCACCAGAAATGGTGAATAGAAATGAAGGTTGACTTTTGTCTCATTTCTTTTATTAGTTTAAAGATCTTCTATATTCCATTTTAGTGCACATTTGTAATATTGAAATTATAACTGATAAGTCAACATTAGTGTCTAGGAGATGAATACTTGTGCTATTATCATTCCATGTAGACAACAATATTTCAGCCTTCTTTTTTGAATAATTTGTTAATCATTTATTCTGTTACTGCTGATATTGTAACTGTGATATTTTACAACCACTTACAACGGAAGAATTAAGAGGTTTTCAATTTGTAATTGTTTTAACAGAAGGGAAAGAGTCTGCTGGGATTTTTCTAAAGCCATCTAAGATACTTGAATTTCACAGAGTGCTAATGGCATTTAGGAGTTTTCAGATATTTGGAAGAGGATATTTTATATTTTTCAAAGTGTTGTCTAACTTGACAGTTCATCTTTTGCTCCTGAGTTATAAGGCATGAAGGGCTGGAACAAGGTTGTCAGATGTATTTTTCTTAGTTTGACTATCTTGGTTTCTCACTGAACTTGTTGGTTTGTAATTGTACTGGCCACTGGTAGCCCCTGATGGCTCTGAGCACTTTTAACCACTGGCTCTCCAGAAAGCAAACTGCAATTCCTGGAGCTACTCTTTCCCTTCTGATATTTTATTTCTCCAGGATATATTTTATGTATCACACTATACATTTCCCAGCACAATGATTAGTTACACCTCTGCATATGTCAGGAGGTGGAAACATGGCTCTGCTTCCTTCCATCACTTCTGGCCCTTCACGTAATACAGAAAGAAATGAGCTGTTTCTTCTGCAAGCAGTGGAACAAATCAGCAGCAATAGTTTCTCATGCCTCATCTGTTCTCTTATGCTGAAGGAGAAGATGGGACCTGGATCAGTTTTTCATTTGCACACATATTGTTGGAATAGATAATTTTTTATGTAGGAAGCAGAGTTTCAGCATGCCAATGTGCTCCTATCCCTGGTAGGGCAGGTCCTGGAAAACCAGGACATCCAGGCAGAAAACCTTGGCTGCTGTAGATTCCCACAGGACTGGCATCTCCAGGGCAGAACTGATACAACAGAATTCAGTTTTGGCATCTCCAGGGCAGAACTGATACAACAGATTTCAATTAAGTCCTTCATCATTGCCATAATTGCCATCATTGCAGGATGCAGACAAGTATTGAAAGGAGTTCTATCCAACCAGGAATGATTGGAGTTCACCAAATCCCAGTGAGCCAGCACTCACTGGAATCTTCCTAGAGGCCCAGGTTGTCTCCCTGAAAATAAATGAAACAATTTGGCTGCTCATGACTGACAGTCTCTTTTTACCCTCACTCTTTAGAATAATTATTTCCACAAGGAATTTTAAAATCCTGAAGAAATTTGTATCTATTGATAAATAAGAAATGTGTCAAGGATAGTTTTGGAAGTTTTCCAAATTGAAGCCACACGTGAGTAGGATCCATGAGAAAATTAAGACCCTGCTGGACAAAAGGAAGATTCAAAAGAAGAAAAAAATATTTTTGTCCCTGAATGTCTGTATCACTGTTCTGCCAAGGACAGTAACACAGCTGGGTATGTATGGATCAAAGAGGCAAAAATACAAATCTGAATTAAATGCAAGAACTTTTAAAAATTGTTTTATGTATATTTTCCCCAATTTTTCTATAATGTACAAGTGCCTGAAAATGTGAATGAAGTAGGAGTTCATGAGAGCCAAAGCATGAGCAATAAGGAAGATATGAAGTTGTAGAATTATCAAGTTTTTCAGGTTGGAAGAACCTGCTTGCACCAGAACACCTCTAAGGATGGAGATTGCACAATTTCAGGGGGTTCCAAGACTGAACGTCCTGGCAGTGGAAACCTCTCTGGTTGCAAGTCATATTTATTGTCCCTTTTCTTCCCAATGCGTGGCTCTGTCCCCTGATAATGTCCCTGTCCTTGGTGGCAGGGCATGGAAGAGGAGATGCATTTCCAGTAGAAATCTTCATGCTCTGGACTGGCTCACCCAGCCCTGGCTGGTGTGGTGACACAGCAGGTTCCAGCTGTGCATCCCCCTCCAGCTGTGCATCCCATCCCTCAGCAATGCCCAGTTGTCCCTACCCAGGCCCTGTGGAAGGCAATGGGAGAGAGATTGAATTTAAAATTTAAAGGGAAATTCAAAGGCAGCTAAATATTTTTTTTACTCTCTAAATCAGCACTTTGATCTCTGAAACTTTTAGACTTTATTTTAGCTCCAAGTAAGCATTAAGATACTCGAGTTATTGAGTGTGTAGCTACTAGTGGATTTTTCTGAGCATACATTGAAGGGATCCTTTACTGTTAGCTACATGGGTAGCTCAAATTTATGGTAAAATATTTTAAGTTTCTCCATGCCTTTGTTCAGAATGATGTGCAAATGAAGATCTTTATTTCCCAAATGTGTAGCATGCCCATAAAAGTGAATTTTGCCTTGACTTCAATGAGTACATTTTAAACTGAAGACAATTTTGGCTTAGATTTCCTGAATGTTAGAACTGTTTCATCTTCAGTAAGCCTGCTTATCAGCTCCTAAATAAATCTTTCATACTGCAGTCAAGTGATAGAATTAAAAGAAGAAAAATATGAAAATGCAAAATCCGATATTAATTCATTTTATTTTATCATACTCAAGGGCAAATGAAGTTGATGGCCCATTTTTTAATTGATATATTGATTACAGTTTTGGAAGAAGTGGTGGTGGAATTCAGCAAAAATGACTGAGGTGGTACAAATGCTTATAAATCTGTCCCACATTGTTCGTGTTCTTTAATTGTAATTGTCTGATAAAACTTCCATCAGTTTCTGTAATTAACCTAATGGTCTAAATGAATTTCCGGATCACTGGTTATTCATTTCAATATAGAAAATGCCATTACACTGAGTTTAATTAATACTAACTAAGTTCACAGTCCATTGTACCATTAGAATAGAATTTTATTGTTTTAACTGTTTAAATTATGAATATTATGTCCTCTCATCTTGTTTGTCCCATTTATGAACTTGAGTGTTCATTTTCTATTCATACTAAAATAGCATAAACTCCCTATAATTAAAATATTTAAAACCCAACGCTCTTCAAGCTTACATCCTCAAAATATCAGTGTAGATGGTTTTTTTTTATTTTATTTATTGTTTCAACTATTTTTAAACAGAATTCAGTGAGTGCCAAGCTCATAATCCCATGATATGCCCTAGAACATCTTATTTATCTTGATATTCCGTTCACAGAAGTACATATGACAGATAAGCACTCACCAGAGGATCCTTTTGCTTTGCGTCAGACAGATATTAAAACAATAAACTATCTTGCCCTGGGATTTTAGCTTATGAGCCACCAGGAAACAACAAGGCAAAGATGAGATGTTTTTGAAAGGTGGGAAGGCAGTTCCTTCGGAAAATTCCCTGGAAACCTTTGGTCCTGTAATATTTTTGACAGGAAATGTTTTAAATGCTTAAGTTTTGGGGTTTTTTTTAAAGTAAGGAAAACACACTTCGTTCTGTCAGAGCAGATATTAGAAGTGTCCCAAAATTAACCCAATATTCCTATTATTCTGTGCATTATGTGATAGGAGAGAAGGAAATCTATGGCACAAGCATAGAGTATTAATTACATGATGTAGGATTTTTTTTCTCTATTGAAACACTTAGATATAGCAGACATATGTCCTAGTTTTTAAAAAAGATTGTTTTTTCCTGTGGGTGTTTTGTTTTAATTCATAGATTGAGGATGGTTCAGGGTCTTATAGAATAAACAGGGAAAATCATAAGTACACATTTTCTGTTTATAAAGAGCACATCCAGCTGTAGGATTTTTTGAGGACTCATTCCTACAGAAATGAAAATTAAGTCAAACTTGTCTATGCAGTATGTCCTTACTTTTAGAAATAGGTTACTTGGTTTAGGAATGTTAGTAAACCATCTAAAAAATGCTGTATGGAACTATTTTCATCTTGCTTGTTTCAGTGAAGACATTCCAGGTTTTATTTTCCTGTGGCGTTACTAATGGATTGAAGGAAGACCTTTGACATTTCTATTATGTTCTGGGATATTTTCAATACCAAGAAAATTACACAGGGAAAATAGAAATTTTCGAAAGGTGATTCAAAGTGTGCTTCTGAGCCAAATCATTAGTGGAAGCATTTGGTTTGGAAACCTTGATTCTGTTGATTTTTGTCATGTTTAATCTGTTGCACACCTGTAATTACCTGAAAATTACACTGTAATGATGGCAGTTTGCTGCCACTCCAAGCAGCTGAAGGGTGGATGCTCCTGGCACTGGATGTATCCTTCTCTGGGTTTTTTTTTGTGTCAGTCATGACTGACCTCATTCAATCTGAATGGACATATATTGCAATGACATCAGTGATTCATTTGCTCTGATTTTATTGTTGTAGTTTTTCTTCATTTAACTGTTTGGCAGGCTTGCCATTTTGAATTAGAATATGGGTCAGGAGCAGTTTAAAAAATGAGTATTCATGTGGTATAAATAATCTGCCAGCGCTTCAGTATTTCTGAGTTGAATGTAGAAAGGTTCTGCAAACTAAATTTTTAATTGGTCTGTTTTCTCTGGAGCTAAATTGGGATGGGAAGTCAGTTCATCACCAATGAAATATATATCAGTGCACTGTATCTACACCTTGGTGGTTTTGTCTGCTTATTGCTTCATAGGAAACAGGTAGAGCACCCTGCAAAGGAGGCTCTGATTGGGCCATTAATTAACCAAATTAACCATTGTAGGGCTGCAGTTCCTAACTGAGGGTACAAAAATCCTGCCAAAGGGAAATGTGCATAGATCTGAGAGGAGCAATCCCATATATTATTTCCAGGCTACAAAAAAACCTTATTATTGAACATTTAGGGGTCAAACTATCTTTTGATTTGCTTCCTGAATTAATTGCCTTTATTTATGAAGAGAATCACCCAGTAGTAACCAGGAAAAATGTGCCAATTGCCCTTCCCTTTTGTGTGTTGAATATTTGTGTTCTTTGTTTAAGTGAAAGCTTAAATAAAGAAGATACCAATAGTAAGTAGGAAGGGAATGGCTTTCCATAATTCCCTCCCTGATGTACTGAAGTGTAGAGAAATGTTGATGTCATCTCATGTTGAAACGTCTTTAGAAGGTTTTTATACTCTGTTCTGTCCCAGTGTGTTGGGCCTTGCTATGACGCAGGACAACACCACTGAATTTCAAGTAAGATAAAGATATTACAAAATTTTTAAAAAATAAGTAAAACTTTGTTCATATGCATAGCATTACATTCTTGATTTAAGTATCATCCTGTTTTTAACTGTAAAGTGAACCTCTTTGGAGTCTTTTTGGTGGCTTTTTGTTTGTTTGTTTTGGTTGGTTGGTTTCAGGTTTGTTTGGTTGGTTTTGGGGTTTTTGCTTTTTTTTTGTTTTGTTTTGTTTTTTAATATTTAAAATTTTTTGTAGGATTGTCTGAAATTATTCCTACAGCATTTTTGGTGTTTTGTATCAGTATACATTGCCTTTCTGCAACAATTTTCAGGATAACTCTCATTTTACCTCCTGTCTATTCATATTTTAAATGATTACTTACTTATAAGTCATCACTAAAATACATTATGTCCAAAACCTGTAAACGTGGCTTTTAATTCACTCCCAAAAATGTGTTTTTTAGGCCTTGCTGTTTACCCTCATTCTTCTGTTGGTCTGTTTTGTGCCGGAGCAGTGTGTCTAAACCAGCAGGAATTTTGGAAAGAGAGACACATCCTGAATTTTGTCACTGGCTTTTTACCACTTATACACAGCCCTACATGTGGCTAGTGGGAGATAGCTGGAAAGGTAGTAAATTACGGAGAATATCTCTGTCTTTTAGTTCCAATAATAAAAACTGTGTGTGCTCAAGGACAGCTGGGAGCTCAGGTGCCTTCTCCTGGTGCTCTGCTGTTGGTGGACACACTGCTCTTGGCCACTGGCAGCACTGGTGACCAGCCTGTGATTTAGGGCAAGAGGACTGTTTGGACTTCCTCTTCTCAGAATGCAGCTAAATAGTGAGAATTACGTGTAGTAATTACATTTACTACATTTTGTTTCCATGGTGAGAATTACATTCAGTATTATCTTGCATTGTGTTCTGAGATGCAATTGTACATCAGAGCCCTTTGAGCACAGTTCTGGGTGCCGCCTTCCCTGGCTCTGCATCCTCTCTGCTGCTGTCTCTCATTTTTAGTACCAGACCCACAGTGTTGACTGTGGTACATCTCAAATCATCCTGTCTGTCAGATAGGAAACTCTTAATTTTGTGCTTTTCAGCTTAGCCTGTAAGGTTTGGTTTCAAATAAAGGCACACCTTAGTGTCACTCTATTTTGTGGTGGTTGTTATTGAATCATGGCTCTTGGAACTGTGCTGTGTACAGCAAAATTCAACCTGAATTTCACAGCTAATAAGTGCTTTTTAGGAATTAACATTTTTAGTATCAGTATGACTTTGCAGGTGCAATTCTTTGTTTTGACAATTTTTCCTTTATGGTTTGGATCAGGTTAACAGCTGGGTTTTTCCTCTATTACTTTCTGCCTAAATTGTTCCCAATGCATTCTGACAGTGTTCTTTTTACAGTTTAATAATTCTCTTGAGCTTTAGGAATCCTTGTGTCATCTAAACAGTATTTCTTGTCACTATATAATTGACTTTCATAAACATTCAAATTACTAAATTTTGTCAACACTTTATAGCAGTGCTACTCTTCATCCAGCTTTCCACAACCTTTTTCCTTTGTCTTGGAAATGATGCTTTGTCAGACACAGGGGATTTCTTCCATTTGCTTGAAACTTAGAGCTGTCCAATAACTGGGAACACCAGACAAGATATTGATCACTTTGATCATCTATATTTGAAGATTGTTCTTTAATTTAAGATCAAACGTGTCTTCTCTGATCTCTACTGTTTCTTTTCCTTTATGGCCTGGGTGCTTTTTTACCTCCTGAGCTTTTCCTTCTGTTTTAGTTTTTTCCTTTGTGAAAAACCAAATGTTCTTTGTACCTCAACTATTTGTAATTTCAGCTATGCAGTACTTATTTTGATTTTAAGTACATCATAAGTAATTTCACCACCAGTTATAGTTTTTTTAGACTCAGAGATGTAGGTTGGTGCCATTACATAGCTTTACAAAAAGAGTTCTCAACCATCTTACCTGTTCCTTTGTATCTCTTCACCTTCTCCATTATCTTCTGCTTGTTCTTGGAAACCCCTTGATGTCTTAGGGTGATGCCAGGTGGCTGCATATGCAATCCATTTGAAGAAGGGTGAGGTGTAAGGGAATTTCTGATAACCACAGAATGACCAAATGGCCGATTCTGAGTGGCTGAGGTTGGAGGGAACCCTGGAGAACAAATTGTCCACCCCTGCTGCAGCAGCAAAGCCTGGGGAGGCTCTCCAGGACCACACTCCAACAGCTTGGGAACATCTCCAAGGATGGAGATCCTACAGCCCCTCTGGGCAGCTGTGCCAATGGCCAGCCACCCTTACATGGAAAAAGGTTAGGGAGGAAGATGAGAGAGTTTCCAGGCTTGGGCATCAAGGTTTGGCTCAGAAGGTTATAAATTAATGGCATGCCATGGTAGCCATTTCCAGAGAAACCAGTAGTGGATTGTTTATTGGTACATGTGAAGAGATGAAACTAAAAGAATAGTTCCATCTAGACTTAAAATAATTACAAGGAAGTCAATGTATCAAAGTCATTGAAATAATAGATCAATTAGATCTGAAAACAACTTTAAGATAAGCAGATGAAATTTTGTTCAAACAGTTAAGTGTCTTCCTATAATTTAACATAGGAATAAATAGTAGGTTGCTTTTTACTCAAGTATTTAGTTTATGGTTTTGTTTGTGTGCGTTTTATTATAGCTTGGTATGGAATAATCTAAAAATCTGATTCTTCCCATGTCTGAGGCTGAAATATTTGAAAACAATGTTTTAAAGCACTTGTCTGCCCCCTTTCTAGAAACATTTACATGTACCTCAGTGTAAAAAGTTTCACCACATTTATGTGAAATTTGGTGCCAATTTGGATTTGACAGGAAACTTAATGCAGTAGTGTTGTGTAAAGGGATTCAATTACAGTGTGCAGTGTTTTGTAAGTAACTGTCTTGCATAAAAAAGTTAATTAATCAGAGCTGTGTCAATTTCCTTGTGCCATGTCAATTTGCAGCAAGGTAATTAATCACTAATCGCCCAGCGTGCAGCAAACTAAGGGACAATCCATGAGTCATTTGTTGTTATTTTTTTCCAAATAAATGGCACACAGAGCCATGAAGAAACACATCTTGCCTTTCATAATATTTTTATCGACAGTTTTGCATGTTGTAATAGACTGCAGCAACAAGCAGCTGTAGTTCAATGGAATATGAATATTAAAGAAACAAATGAGAGCAGATTTATAGGCCATTGCTTTTCTGTTATGTCAGTTTTGAGATTACACTGAGCAAATGAACAGTGAAAAATTACTCTTCCATGTGGAGAATGGTGATTAGACTTGTACATTAATTAGAGATTTTTGTTTTCCTTTTTAATGCATTTCAAATGAGAATGTCCTATAAGTAGGGGTTTCTCCAAAATACAGATTTATTCATTCCTAAACAACAGTGTGTAATACTGGCATGTATTTTTTTTTACAATGGTAAGGAAATAATTGGTCTATAATTTTAAGCATGGTTCAAAAAATAAATAGCTTGTGAAAGAAAGAAATAGAAGTGACCAGTTGTGACTGTGTTTGATGTACATGGGAAATTTCCTTTGAATGCAGTTAATTCACAACTAGATCCTAGGAAAAATCATCTCACAACAGTGACAGGAGAGGAAATGTATTTTCAGCCTGTAATTTTAAACACTGTGAACTTTCTAAAGATTTTTTTTACCCTGAATTTGAAGTGTGTGTATGCACATATATTTATATATAATTTAAATGCCTTTTCACGTTAAATCTCTATTAAAAGAGCTTAAATTTTGCTTGCAGTGTGCTTTGGTCTGTGTATTTAAATGCAAAAATCCTCTTTAGCACAGTGTTTATAATTCATTCAAAGAATGCCGCTTAATAATACTTATTACTATTACAGTGAAGGGAGAACACAGCCCACATTGGGATAAACTGCTGATTCCTTTCCTGAAATCTCAGATAATATCATATGGATTATTCTGCTTAGCCTTTCTCAGCATGCTACCCATTACATCTCTTTGTTTTTAATTTATTGTGTTTCCTCAACGGGGATCCTCCTGAACTATGGGAATGATGTAAACGTGTCTCCCTGTCTCTCCAGCAGTTAAACCGTGCCGCAGTAAATTAGCGACAAACCGATTCCAACATGACGCAACATTAAAATTCTTCCCCATAAAACATTTGCAAACTCTTGGTGGCAGATGACCCGCTACTCTGTGCAGAGGAGGAGAGATTAGGAGTGATGAGAGGTAGATCTGCTCATCCATTTTGATGGCACACCTTTCTTGGGGCATATGGCACCCTCATACAAATTCAAACCGCAGCACAAATGTGAAGAATAATTGCCCATTAAAGTGGCTGTATATTTTTATGGCTTTGATACAAAATCTGCCCCCTGTTGTCTTTTGCATCTGCTGCTCTTTCATCTATCCCAAAGCTTTAAAACTTTAATATGCAGTGTATAACCCTTAAGTATTTTTTTGCCAGGTTATATTCCTCTTCTTGGGAACTCAAGCTTTTCATTGTTCCTTCAGTCTTTGTTTTCCCAGGCCTTGTTGAGATATGCTGCCTACAAAGTGCACCTCCCTGTCCTGTTCATTTAATAAAAGATTAGTAAAACAAATGCTTATATTACATCTTCAGGGAAAAATTAAGATTTGATTAAATTTCATCTGTGAACTCAAAGATTAAGTTTTTCTTCCTTATGCTCATATTTGCTTTTCCTATAAAATTGTTAGTTATCTAAATTTTGCTGATACACTACTATGAATCCTGTTAATTCCAAAGGCATTTTTATTTGCTTAAATGTGGCAGTTTGCTGGCCATATTTCATGTTTGAGATCTAAAATGAAGTTCACTCAAGTGACAGTGATTCCACATTTACAAAGTGTAAGAAGATAAAACTTTGTAGACAATATTAATTGTAATAATACATTTTAAAATTGTATCCCCCTAAGTATAAAAATAGAACAAACAAGTTTAAAGAAGAAATCTTACCAGCATGATGCTCTTAAAACAGTTTCATTTAGGGTGTATTAGATGATTTGTATGATTTTGGATAATTATATTAAGGAAAGCCAAGGATTTCCACAGCATATTATTTATACTCTAATTTTTTTAACTTGAAAAATTAGAATTGCTGAGTGACTGCAGGAACTGAGTTTTGTGGTTGTAGCCTCATTCATATTTGAATAGCAGAATGAATATCTATAGAATGGATAGGGCCATTAGATGAAAATGTAAATTATTTTCTATGGCTTGATGTTTGATTATGTATTGTCCTTAGAAAAGCCTTTCTTTTTATAACCTCATGTTATCACCTGCTATCATCAACATGCATTTGGAGAAATCTGCCTTTTCTCAGTCACAGATCAGAAGAATTCCAGTCATCAAATTACTTTGATGAATTTAAGCTACTTTTGCTTAGAAGTGGGCTCAGATGCTTCCCTGCTGAGAGTCAAACACATTCTCAAGCCCCTTATAAATAGCATTTTCACTGACTGGGTTTCAGCAGCTTGGCACTGAGGCACTAAGGAAGGTTGACCTACAAACTGTAAGTCATTAAAACCTCTACCCCTCCTGGCTACTATCTTCATTACTTTTGGGACTGTTTAATAGCATTTAATGCTTCCTGATGGGACAACCCTTTTCATAAAGTTCTTTTTATGAAGTCCATTCTTCAGTTGTGTTCTAATGCTGCCACTTCTGCTGGTTATTTTGGGGTGAGGATATTAAAAAGTTGGTAGCAAAATAAATTCTGTGGTTATTACATATTCCTACCCATCTAATTTCTCAGCTGGGCCGAAGGAGCATTATGGGGTTTTTTTCTGAACTCAAATCCAGGGCAACAAAACCTGTTGATTGCTTTACCTCCAATCTCAATGTCTAATATTACTACCTGACAATAGAAAGTGTGTTTTCAGATACTCTGATTTTCAGATGGACCCAAATCAATTTTTGGGATGGATATCATTCTATTATGAATAAACTCAACTGTTAGACCTCACTTGATTGTCAGGCCTTGCAATGCCACTCTTAGTCCCATGTTTAGTTTCCATCATGTCTGATCCTCTTCCTGACAGAGCTGCACCTCACTGCTCTGCCTTCCACTAATTGCTTCTGTAGGTTTTTAGTGCTCTGCATTACTTTAGACATTTCATGCTCTGGAACTTTATTAAGAGAGCAATGTAAGGCAAGCATAGTGAAACAATTACATTACTTCAGGCTTCTCATTCAAACTCATCCTTTCAATTGCAGATCCTTTGAAAATTATTTAAAAAAGCACTATCTTGTCTTAGCATCTCCCATGACTGCTGAGCCTCCCTTACAGGTTTTGGATTTGGTAAACTCTTATGGACTAAGTGACTCTCCCTGCTACCTCTGTTTTCTTCCATTTTCTTTTTTGTTAAGAGAAAACCTTATTTCTCATAAAAATATAATTTTTTAAAAAAAAGGTCATTTTTGACTCATTTGTTGGTAGGACACTTTGCTTTTCCAGTGGCATTTATTTGTGGAAAGTATTTGCTGTCAAAGATTTGAGATCAGTGACCCTCCTTGTAATTCTTTCCAAGGTGTGACTGCCATGAAGAATAAAGAAAATTTAGGATAAATGCTCAATTGTTGCAAAATATGTATCTGGATATGTCTGTGCGAAAGCTGGGCTGAATGGCACAATTCAAAGGAAAAAATGCTCACAAACCACACTGGGGGTTCATTCTTTCACAGAGGCATTTCCTCGGTGTCTCCCCACAATTTCAGTAGGTTTTAATTATTGCTTAGGACCCTAAAAGAACAAATGCTGTAAATATTGCCTAACATAGATGTTCATTACAAAGAATTAATTACTGGAACAGAACTCTGGGCAGGACTTCCAGACCATGTCTGCAAGCCCACAGTGGTGTTACATATCTTACATTGCTGGAGCTTAGGCTGTTTTTGAGTTAGCTGGATTTTCTCTGTCACTTTTGTTCTTCTTGTGAAAATGTGTTTTCTATCAATATTTAGAAAACTACAGATGCAGGTGAAGAAGTTTTAAGGTTGTCTGATTTTTTTTTTTTTTGTTTTGTTTTGTAATTGCCATTTAGGTCAGTAAAATGTGTCTTGATTTTGGCAATTTAGGAGTGTCTCTAAAGGCTAGACTTTATCATTTAACATGTCCATCATTTCAGTTATCAATTTTGCCTGGACATTCTCTCAAATCCATTTCCACCTATTTACTTAAGCAAACTCTTCTGGGCACTGGTGTGTTGGGTTTGTTCCTTTTTATTTAGTTAGTTGCATTTTCCTTTCTAAGACACAAATTAGCAATAAGTTTATTGGAGAACTTACTTCTAGCAATGCCTATTAGTTGGAAAGGAGTGATTTTCCTAAGGCAGGCAGACTGCAGCTGAACATCCCTCTTACACAAAGATAACTGCCCTGGATTAGATCAGTTCTCCACCCAACACCTGTAACTGGAAAGGAGCAAAACCTGGAGGAAGAAACAAAAAAAAAGCTTGTTAGGCTGGAAGGAGTGTAGTAGGTAGGGTAGTCTGTAGTTCTTTGAACATTATGTAAAACTGTATTTTGCATTTTCCTCTATTGTATTAGTTTTTATACAAGGCTGTGTATTTGGAAAGGAAAAGGACAGAAGTTACATGGTTCCAGCAGCAGATCATAACTCTGTCACTACCATATTTAGATTGGTCAATACTCAACCTTGTTGAATATGCAAAAGTACTTACAGCATCCAAATTTCACATAGATGATGTATATGTTGTTCTTCCTTAAAAGAAATGTTTTCTAGTACAATTCCTTTAAGCCTTCTTAAATGCAGTTGCTTGCAAAGTTATCAACAGAATATCAAGTTCTTCACCTTCATCTGTATGATTTATAAATTCCTTTTATATTCGTTATAACATATGGTATTTGCACTTTCTAAGACATACCTAATTTACTTGCATTGCCATAAGGTTGGTTTATGTTGTATCACAGGCATATAAATCTTTGCAGAATTACTGTGTAACCTTTTTGTCAGAGAGAAAGACCTAGCAAAGGCCCAAAGCCACAGCAGTAAGGCAGTAATAGAGATATCACCATAATTACAGTATTTACCTTCACATGTTCAGACAGCAAGGCCTAAAAGTTGTGAATTTTTTTGTTTTCTTTTTTTCAAATTCAAGGCTTCATTAAAAATTTGATGCTACATGAGGATTGAAATCAATTCATATTTCAGATTTGAAAATTTTTGTACAGCAGTATTTCCATTTGCTTGCTTCTTATTAGGGCTTTGCTAAGCAATATTTGTTTCATTTCTTTATTTATATACAAAAAAAATTAAACACAGTGAAGTACATTTGATGTAACCTGATGCCAACAGAGCTGGATTTGATTTTAACTTCTCACTGATGAATTCATTCAAGAAATGCCTGTTCTAACATTGACACACAATATGTACAAAGGAGAAATGAAATAATGAAGCACTGCTTAAAAAACTGCCAGAGAAAGCAAAGTGTGAAGTTTTGGTTTTTGTTTTGGAGTTTTATTATTATTTTTTCAATTAGAAAGTTATCAGGAGGGAAGTTTTACAAAAGGAAAGCCTCTAATACTGTATTACTGTTCAATTTCTGATTAAAATATTTTAAGTCTCACATGGAATGGTAATTAATGTTCACTGATTCAATGGAAATATAAAAATGTCTGAGTTAATTTCTTTGTTATATGGTTAAATTATTTCTCTTTGGTCTGAATATTATGTGGATTCAGAGATGTTCTGATCTACAACTCTTGCCTTTGAAGGACTGAAAGGTACTGTTATGTACATGGTGCAGCCCCCAAAAAAATGAGAAAAGAAACTAAAAACTCTTTGATTTATTACACGGTTAAGAGCTGGTTAATAATCCAGCTCTTGAACAAAAGCAAAGCTCTCTTCATTTGGCAAAATCACTGGATAATTTAGATGACTCAAGGTCACCTGAGTCTCTAATGTCTCACCCCTACTCAAAACAGGGCTGACTTTGGAAGACAGATCCAATAATGTGATGCAAATATCTCTGACATTATAAATTTGAGCCTGAACTTGGACCTTGGGAGTCTCCTGGTAGTAATGTTGGCTGAACCAGTCAACACTCCTTTCATTAGTGTCCTCTGAGAAACTCAGAGCCATAAATGATGTTGTCATCCAAACTCCTAGTTTGCCGCCTGCTGAACCAGTCAACACTCTTTTCATTAGTGCCCTCTGGGAAACTCAGAGCCATAAATGGCACTGCCATCCAAATTCCCAGTTTGCTGCCTGCTCTTTGCAGGCAGAGATTTGTGTGAAAGGACGAGCTAAAACACTTTGGCGACTCCCTCGTCCAGCTATGGGCAAGCTTTTACACCATCACAACTCCAGAATTGTCACAGACATCTTTTATGAAAAATCCTTTCCTTAGGATTTTTCCTCCTGAGAAGCTGAGAGGCCTCAGGAACA